>JAPPVO010000036.1:14963040-15416237 GCA_030407325.1 Camellia japonica
GCCGATGCACTGAGCCGGAAATCGTTGCAAATTTAGCTTGTTTGCTCACTGGACAGAAAGAGTTGCTTTGGGACCTTGAAAAATCTGAAATTGAAGTTGTTTTGAGAGAACAAGGTGGAACAATAGCTGCTATTTTCTGCTCAACCGGCATTGATCGAAGAAATTAAGGAGAAACAGCAACGGATGACTTCTTGGGAAGATCATCGAGGAAAAGAATCTAAACCAAGACCGGGGTTCAAATTTGAAAGCAATGTACTGAAATTTCAAGGAGAATATGTGTACCGAATGACACTGAACTGAAAAGAAGAGTTCTGCAAGAGGGGCCACAACTCAAATTTTCTATTCATCTCCGGGGAATACGAAAATGTACCAAGAATTTGAAACAGAACTTTTGGTGGCCGGGAATAAAGAAAGAAATTGCCGACTATGTTGTCAAAATGTCTTCATTGCCAACAAGTTAAAGCTGAACATCAGCAACCCGCAGGCTTACTGCACACCCTTACCCATACCTCGGAGTGGAAATGGGAGCATATCACGATGGATTTTATCGTTGGATTGCCTCGCTCCAAACAAGGTATGGATTCAATTTGGGTTATTGTTGATAGACTGACCAAATCTGCTCACTTCTTACCTGTCAAGACAATTTATAATGCCGACAAGTTGGCTGTAATTTATATTGATGAATTGTTAGACTGCATGGAGTGCCTGTATCCATTGTTTCTGACAAGTATTCGAAGTTTACATCGAGGTTTTGACAGAGCCTACAGACTGCATTGGGTACCCGAATTGAGGCTGAGTAGTGCCTATCATCCTCAGACAGATGGACAGTCAGAAAGGACCATCCAGACTCCGGAGGATTTATTGAGAAATGTGCGTCCTTGATTTCCAGGGAAACTGGGAAAGCCATTTACCCTTGGCGGAATTCGCCTACAATAATAGCTTTCATTCAAGTATTGGTATGGCGCCTTTCGAGGCATTGTATGGCAAAAAATGTAGATCTCCGATCTGCTGGGCATAAGTTGGAGATGGGCTTTGCTTGGCCCGAGATTGTGTATGAGAGACTGAAAAGTGAAACTGATTCAACAGAGACTGAAAACTGCACAGAGCCGACAGAAAAGTTATGCAGATGTTAGAAGACGAGACCGAGATATGAAGTGGGTGATCACGTGTTTTTGAAAGTGACACCAATGAAAGGCCAGACGTTTTTTGGAGTCAAAGCAAGTTAGCGCCGAGATATGTCGGGCCGTATGAGAGTTATTGAGAAAATCATCCGGTGGCGTATCAAGTTGCGCTTCCTCTTGAAATGGAGCATATGCACAACGCTTCCACATCTCTATGTTGAGAGATTATCTTCGGGATCCATTCCATGTGATTAAGCCTACTCAGATAGTGTTGAGTGATGACTACACTTACGAGGACGGCCATACAGATTGTTAACAGACGGATCAAGAAGTTGAGGAACAAAGAGATCCCGCTAGTGAAAGTTGACTGGCAAAACCATGGTGGCGTGTATGCTACTTGGGAAAGGGAAGATGACATGGCTAGGAGATATCCTGATTTGTTTCCACTGAACCCTGTTTTCTTCCAGAATGAAGGTAACTCGAGTTTAGAGGACTAAACTATTTTTAAGGAGGGGAGACTGTAACAACCCTCACGCTGTTACCGACAAATTACTGATTAATTACCGATTCCTGTTAAATTGAGACTGATCTTGACTGATAATTGAACTGATCGAATTACTGAACTGACTGATTGAAATCTGAAACTGAATCGATTAACTGTATCTGTTTAAGTGCATGTTTATCTGTTTGTATTTTTATGTTTAAACTATTAATTGAAGGTCTTATCGGCGGCCGAATCCAAAATTGATTGATGTTCCATGATTAGTAGAATTTATGTGATTTTATGGTGTATTTAATTAAAATGTGATTTAGGATGATTAAATTAGATTAAAATAAGTTGTATTGCATTATTTGACTTATTTACGGAACTGCCATTGTGAGTGGGCCCTTTATTCTAATATCCTTGAGCCTTATACACTCAAACAAAACAAATTCTTCAGCCATTTCATTGAGCTCAACCGACTTAAAGAGAGAGAGTAGAAGACTAGAGTGTTTTGCTTGCAAATTGAAGGAATTGGAGGTTAATTTCCATATTTGAGCTCCTAAACCTTGAATACAAGACTTAAGGTAGAAATCCATCTCCTTGATTGTTCATTATGTTGATTCTTGCATGGCTTAGAGCTAAGTTGAAGTCTAGAGCCAATTTATGGCTTGTAATGTTGTATTGTAGCTCATTTCATGCATGCATGTGTGTATTGATGAGTTTTGAGTTGATTTCATGGCAAATTGTCACATGCATGTTCATAATTAAGCTTAAGTCCATGTTTTCACCTTTTTTTGAAAGGAATGAGCTCATTAGAGCATGTTTTGAAGTTTTGAAATGGTTTGAATTCATGCATGTTTGCATGTTCTTCATGTTCATAAAAATGGGTTTGAAATTTGGATTTAATTGATTCACTCTTGGGCTTTAAATTCACAAATTGAGCTTTGAAACTTGTTGTATATTGAGTTTGGATGTGTTTTTCAGAATTTGGGCCCAAGAGGTTGAATTTTGAGCTTAGGAATGCTTGGTTTGAGCTTGGGAGGCAATCTGGAAATTCCAGAATTTGGCTTCTACGCTCGAGCGAAGGATTCTACGCTCGAGCGACCATCGTTTCTTCTAAGCTACGCTCGAGCGAGGGAATGGTGGCTCGAGCGTAAATTGCAAGCTCTCAGCATCTTGGTGCGCGCAGGCGTACGCTCGAGCGAAGGGACCTACGCTCGAGCGAAGAGCTGTGTCTCACGCTCGAGCGAGCGTCGAGCGAAAAATCTGAGCATCCAGCATTTTTACTGTAGCACGCAGTCCGCTCGAGCGACGGAATCCACGCTCGAGCGGAGCTCCTTTGTCTGCATGTCTGCTCGAGCGAAAAAAGCCTCGCTCAAGCGAGACCTCTGTTTTCAGCAAATTTTGTAAAGTGTTTTCAAGTACAACTTTGCATCCTCTTTCCATCCTAGGCATTCCTAGGCCTAGTTTAAGGCATCTTAAAGAGGATATAGATGTAGAACACACCGAGGCAAATTTAGGGATTAATTATTATCTTTCCCAACTGTATAGCTTAGTGTGTGTTCAATCTGTTAACTGTATAGGGTTGGCTTTCCGAGGAGACACTCTGGTTCACTGTAGCCCAGAACTATGTGAGTAACAATTGTGTAAAGATATGTTCAAATGATTATCTTTGAATACTGAACTGAACTGTTTACTGAACTGATATTGATTACTGAATGAATGTATGTCCCTTATTTTTAAACTATACTGTGGCATCCTTAGCACCTACTGTTTACTGTTACTGTTACAGAGATCTCTGTCGGTTCCCTCGTGGAGCCACTACTGTTTACTGATTGATGGCCATCATCTTCTTCGGTCTTTTAAGACCTACTGTTACTGTTATGCTAATGGATGTACCACATATGACTGTTTACTGTACTGAACAACTGATATACTGATTGAATTGAACTGTTTTCATACTGTAAGGACATTCATTCTAAACCCCTTTACGCATTATGTTTTCACTGGGCTTTAGCTCACTGCTCATATATATATGTAGGTGTACAGGCACCGGATCAAAGCTAGAAGCGTCGGGGTAGAGTCCCAGTTTTGTCAAGCCAACCAATGTGCCTCACTACGAGGTTCCGAGCCCGCCAAGCTTAGGCTATGGGGTGTTTTAGTTTCCCCCTTACTGTACTATTTTGTTTACTGTATAGACTGAACGTTTTGCACTGTACTGTTTACCAGGGATTAAGTCCCTGTTTCTGACTAGTTGTATATATATGCATACTGTTTTGTGTTCTGTATAAATGTATGAAAAATCTTTTTGACATACAGACTGTCACAGCTCATTGAACATTGTTTATTTACTGTATTGGCTTCCGCCAAGCCCCTGAACTCTGAATTATTGTATTACTGTTAAGCAGGCCTTCGGTAATCTAGGATTACTGGCCGGTTACGGTGCTAAACCCATAGGGGCGGGTTTGGGTCGTGACAATAGAATCTCAACGTTCTTGTGTATCAAGAGTCTCACTGTATGAAGAGTGAAAAGGAAGAACGAGATTTTGAATACAGAAAGTCGTGAATGTTGACGAAGGATATTGTTTAGTAATAATATCAAGATTGAGTTGAAAAATATCTTGGAAATATATTTTTTTTTTAAAAATCAAAAATAATTTGAATTAAGTAAAAAATATTCTAATAAAGTGTTATATACATATATATATACTAGCGTATACCCGTGCCTAAAGGCACGGTGTAAATAATATTAAGATTAAAATGCAGTTATAAAAATATATTTAACAGACTGTACTCTACAATTCCAAACAAATCAAATATAAAAAAAATTTAATATCAAATAATGCACCCGCCAGTACTCTGCAATTTAAAAGAAATTAAAACTAAAATGTACACCAGTTAGTGCTACTCCTGCCAATCAAATTATAACTACATAAAAAAAATAAACATTATATTGTCAAGACCCACGCCTGACAACACAAAAAAGAAAAACAAATACATATCAGTTTAAAGTTTAGAAATACCAATCCAAATAAATTGAAAGCTACATAAATAAAAAATGAAAAAGAAACATAACAAAGAGAAGATTGTGAAGATCATCAAACCTGCAAGAGTTTCGAAATGAAAAGGACAAAAAAAGAAAAAGAACAAAGAGAAGATTGTGAAAATCATCAAACCTGTAAGAGCTTCGAAGCAGAATTCAAACAACCCAATTCTTCTTACCAGATTGCCTGAACATTATATTTTTTTTTTGACAAAGAACCATATATAGTAACCATTGGATAAGGAGATTACAGACTTTGCAAGTTTATGTGCTGGTTCAACCAACACTCTATTCGCTTTAGTTACACATAAGAAGTGAAAGGCAAAACTTAACATCAAAATATCTTGTACCACTACATCTACCTCCCAATCAGAACAATATTTTTGTACACAGCTATCAACTAAAACTTTACAATCAGTAAAAAGAGACAGACATGTAATTTTCTTCGTAATCGCCCACTTAATAGCTGCCAAAAGAGCTCTTGCTTCTGCTAACAATGGAGACGACAGCCGAGTTGAAATCCCTCGTTGATATACCTGCAGTTGATATTCATCAAAACAAACCCATGCAATTCCTGCTGCTCTTGTGGTCTGCTGCCATGCTCCATCCACCACACAAGTAAACAGCTGAAAATCATTAGAAACCACACAATTATTGGCAAGAACACAACAGTGGTTAGAAGATAAATCATTCGACAGAGCATGCTTATAGTCCAATCTAGCATTTGTAATATCTATGGAGTTGTTTGACCATTGCTTTTTAAAATCATCAACCAGAATTAATGTTTGTTCAATGGATAATTGTTCATTTTGAAAAACCAATTTTGAAAAACCCGAAGGTTATGCTGTCGCCAAATTGCCCAAAGGATAGCCACAGAATGAAGAATAAGCTCATCCTCCTGAACAGAAGTTATCCACGCCATCCACCAAATGTTAAAAGCAACAGGTTGACCTATTGAGAAATTCAGTCCCAAAGTTGTGCCTCGCCAAACTCGTTGAGACCACTGACACTCAAAGAAAGCATGCTCTCTGGTTTCCTCAACTTGGCCACAGCAAGCAACAGGAATGCCTCTTTTGCTAAGCTGCGATTTTACCAGAAGGATATTATGAAGATATTTCCACAAAAATAAGCTCAATTTAGTAACAGATAAATCATATTATTAGTAATTTAAAAATTAAATAAGTCAATTCTATTATTAGGTACCTAAATAAGCCAGAAACATTATAAAATTTATATTACAGTGGTACCTAAATAAGCCAGAAACATTATATTTAGGTACCTAAACATATAATGTTAGATACCTAAATATATATTATTTGTCATAATATATATTTATTATAAATCTTCAACCTGTGAAGCCAGAATTGAGCTTCACCAATCATCAAACCTGAAGATCATCATACGGTAGATGAATCTTCAACATATTTGGTGATATGTTGCAACCTGTTACATTGAAATTGAGATCTCCATTTCTTGCCACAAATGGAGAGGAGCCAAACCAGAGCAGCTAAATAAGCTTATCTGTCAATAGGTTTAAGTTAAGAATTGCAAAACTCACAATACTTTTCTCATATATGATAATATGAGCAGAAATGGGCTTTTCTCCGAAAAACTATGCAAGCTTACACATGTATTTCAGCACCTAAGTCAATAACTCAACTTGACTAAAAAGATTAGCAATCAAATGGAACAAACAGATTTATTATAACCATTATAGACCTCAATTCCACCAACAAACAACACACCCAAATGTATATAGTTCCACTTACCAAGCCTGAATTCACCTCCAAATTCAGACCCAGCTCACCAAATTACCTCCAATGACAGCAACCCACCAACAAAACTACTTCTATTAAGTCTTAAAAGTCAAAGCCCAATAAAAATTCTATCTTTTCTAGCAATAACAAACACAAATGAGTACTCTGTTACTCTGGATATATGATCAGAGGTTAATGAAAGAAAAACAATAAGGTTTTTTAGTTCTTAATAGTAATCCCATAAAAGAATAAAAATATTATAATAACAGGTATAGTGAGCTAAAACTTTGTGTAAGTAGAATTTTCCTTCCATTTTATTAGGCAGTTCAAAAAATGTTTTAACTTTTTGTGTTCATAGAATTGCACTGCCTTCGTGCTTGTTGTTGACTTGAATTGGCAAGGAGTCAGTTACAGTAAATTGGCAAGGAGTTGGTTTCATTGTACTGTAAATCTTCTTCCATGTATGACATTATTTATATTTGTGGTATATGACTGTAGTTGGGAGACTTTAAATGCATCCTAAAATTTTAATTGCATTTAGAGCCTGCCCTATAATAATTGTATGCATACCTAGGATAAATGACAAATATACCAAGTAATTCATGGTTTCATATATTGATTTTTGGGAAATTTAAAAAAGAAAAGAACTTCAAAATTTTGACCTCGGTAACAAATCAATCCTAACTTGAAATTATTTTAATTCTAACCATTCATTTCTATGGGCCATTTAAACAGTCTAACAATTTTTTTTCCCTTTACCATGATCCATCACTACCCCCATCTCTTCTCCCCATCTACCACTACTCCTCATTTTCCTCACCTCACTACTACTCATCTCATTCCTTTCTCAATTCATAAAAATTCCAGTAAAAAAATATGAAGTGCTTTCTGAACGAACCTTTAAACATGAAGCAGAGATGGTTGGTTTATTTTGTATCTGCACCAACACAAAATAAAATACATCACCTCTATCTTATATGTAAATTGTGTTTTTTTTATTTTATTTTTAATTACATGATTGTGAATGTATATAATTGGATTGGAGTATATAATAGATATTGGGTGAATCATAATTATGAATGAGCCATAGCCAAAATTAACATTTGAGCCAATTTTGATAGTTGTATCGTTTAGAAGGTAAAAAATACACATTGAAATAAGATTGTGTTAACACATTTCAATTCAATAAACTGGCCTAACTTTGTTAACATTATGCTCTACTTCTTTTTAACATTCTTATGTATGGAACCAAAACCAATTTTTAGGAGAACTTATGAAACTATCTTGTTTGCTTTCAATAAATGTAATCTGTTTGTGAAGCTTCATGCTTTATGCTGAAAACCTTTAGGAAGGCATTGTCAGATAATTAGTCTAATAGTTTTTATGCTGTCCTTTTTATTAACTCATATCTTATCTGATTCTTTTCATGAACTATATTCAGACAGATGTTTTAATGCTTTTCCTTGCAGTACAATAGTGATCCTTCAACTTGTGCTCTCCATCGATATTAACAATGTTTTGGCATTCTGTCACAGATGTAAAATGTCATTCTAATATTTCTCCTTTTGGTTAATGTTGACTGTAAATAATATACGTGTTACAAATTTATTGCCTTTTCATTGATGTTATCATTTCTGATAATTTACCCAAAAATGTTATGGTTTTTGGAAATTGTCATTAATTCATTGATAAAAGATACTTCATTTGGTTTTATGTATAACTTAAGTGTAAGATTTCTGGTGGTTAAAGATGAGAGTCTTCACAACATAAAAGATGCTTGTTACGTCCCAAGTAATACATGACAAACAAACCCAGGCAAAGACAAATAAAGCCATCAGCCATACAAACGCCGAGTTTGAAGGAGGAGATGAGAGAATACTAAAATTACCTTGCGAGTGCGAGTTCGACTGAATACAATAGCAACCTAAGGAAATTGAAAAAAAGAAACCAAACAGAAATACATGCAAGTTCCAAGATCAATTTCAATCTACAGCATGTTTTTGTAACTTTTAAAACCCTAGGCACAAAAGCTTAATTTAAAAATTCATGGATAGCGTTGAAAAATTCTCTCTCTCTCTCTCTCTCTCTCTCTCTCTCTCTCTCTTTGAGGGATGAGATTGTATACGTGAAATTGAGGAATTAAGAAAAGTTTACAATTCATGACATAACTAATAAAATTAAAAGAAGGTACAAAATTTGATATGAGCAAAGAGTAAAACAGTTAATTGAGGGATTAAACAGTCTGAGAGTAATCAAAAATGTTCTATTTTTATTTTTAGATACCTCTATTAGTCGGATCACCTGATTTCTTTTCAGCAGCAAGACCTGAATCCTCTGTTACAAACCCAAAACAGTTAATCGATTGCATAGATAGTCAAAATATAATATGAAAACATAAAATTGCTGTCTCATTTAGAAAACCTCCAAACTTGGGCACATCATAAAATTTCATAAATGGATAAAAAACTTAATCAGGAGGAAGTCTTCTTAAGTGAGTACCTCAGGCAACCATTTGTCGTTCTCTGCATCAGCCATGGCAATGTTGAGCCAGTCAGAATTCCTATTCTCTACTTCCAAAACGAAATTTAGCAAAGAATTGCAAAGCCTACATTTAGGTGAGTAAAACTCAAGTATTGTAGCTTCTTTCCCACTTGCTAGTGCAGAGACTAGGGCTCGTTGCTCGGCTTCTCCTTGTTCTTCAAGAGTCAAGACCTTGATTGTTTTCAAACTGTTTTTTGAGCTGATTCTGGGTTTTCCATGTAGCCCAAATGGGCTTTTCATCCACATATGTGGGGATTTTGACATTGAATTCACGAAACTGAAAGCCACAGATCCAAGAGTTTGGAGAGATTTGAATAGCCAAGGAGTCTCAAGGTTGCAGGTATTGGGATTTTTTGGGTTCTGGTGGGCATCCCATGGCCATTTTAAGCAAAATAGAGGATGTTTGGGAAAAGAATCCATCTTTTCCTCCAATTTCCTTTCCCTGTATTCAATATATTCTCCAGCAGTAATATATTCTCCAGCAGTGGAGATTTGTAGAGCGACACTGACGAGTCCCCGAATTTCTCTCTTTCGGCACAACAATGCAATGCAAGAAATCTGGAAGAAATGCAAAGTGAAGGCACATCATTATGGGAAACAAATTCATAGATAAACTATCAAAGCTAAATTTGAATGACTAATATCAAATCCATGCAAAAGGATCCTTACAAAAGGATCATTACATACATACATAAACTCAGATTGTTCATTCCACAAACACAAAATAAAACCCTAGAAATCACATTCTCAAGGGGTAACCCAATTCCTGCTGTGAGATTCAAGAACTTCAATCCCCACCTCTGTGGGTGGGAACTGAATTCACGGGGCAGTTTGTTCTCACTTGTAAAACAGAAACCAAAAAAAAAAAAAAAAGAGAAAGAAATGAAGAAGCAAATAACCCAGTCACTCTACCACCAATGTTTGCTGTGATTACAAATGAAATAAAATTAAATAATGGGTTTTGTTGATGTTTTATCAAAGAACATAACGAATTGGAATTACTTCTAGGAATTTACATGAGCTACTTGAGTTGCTCAAATAACAACAGTTCCTTATAAAAATGACCCAAAAAAGAATTGATTGAATATTTTGCCTCCTTTCCTCACCGGATTCGATTGGGGTTGGGTTGGACTGCTCCAGTGGCTGTGGCAATTGCGATTGCGGGGGCTAGATTGGATTGCGTCGGTGGGTCGGGGAGGAGTTGTGGTGGGCAGTCGTTGTGGTCAGAGCCATGGGAGAGAGAGAGAGAGAGAGAGATAATAGGGGTTTAGGGAGAGAGAGAGAGAGAGAAAGAGGTGTTTTACTTTCGGGTATGGCAAGGGTTTTGGGACCAGACTTTTCCGATTCAACTTTCATCGCCCACTTGGGACTCTGCTGCTGCTGCTCTCTCTTTCGCCTGTGCGTGAGATCGTTCTGTTAAAGCAGAACAGAGAGTGGGAGAGAGATAGAGAGGGAAGGTGGGACAGTCGCGGAGTTGGATCAATGGCGACGATGATGATGAGCAGCGGCGGTGGTGGTGAGCGACGACAGCGGATCGGTGGTGGTGTTTGGTGAATGATGAAGAAGGGTAAAGGTAACAACAGGAGATCAGGTTTTTTTTTTATTTTGAAGAGAGAACGTGAGAGAGAAACGTATAGAGAGGGAGTTGAAGAGATGTGTTTAGGCAGACGTGGGGGAGAGAGAGAAGAGAATGCTTTGGGCGGGAAAAAAATAGATCTCAACCGTAGATATTGAATAGGATTGATCTAGACCATTTAAATGAAATGTATCTCACATACATTTTATACATTTTTGAAAACACTTCTCCCTTATTATATAGATATATATATTCTTTCTCTTTTTTTTTTTTTCTTTTTTTTTCTTTTTTGTCATTCTTGTGCTTAGGAGCATTTAAATGAAGAGTCGTGTTAGGTAGCTCGAAATGAGCTACCCCGAATCCCCTTAATTTTTTTTTTTTTTTTTTTCAGAAGCAGAGAAGGAGAAGAGGAGGAGGAAGGACGGAGGGGGAGGAAGAGGAGGAGGAAGGAGGGGACTGGAGGGGGCCTTTCAGAAGCAGAAAAGGAAAAGAGGAGGAGGAAGGAGGAGGAGGAGGAGGAGGAAGAAGGAAGGAGAGGACTGCGATGGCGGGTGTAACAAGTCCGCGGGGGACCTCGCTACAGCTCGGACTCGATTTTTTGTCACGGTTCGTAATCTGAACCAAAGAGTCCAAATCCGGCAAATCGTTTTGAGAAAACAGATTTTTTGAAAGAAGTGCCAAACATGGACTGCTTTGCCAGATACAGAGTCGCCACCTAAATATTTTATTTTTGGAAAATTTAGGAAACCCTGACTCGTTGCCTAAGGCCACGTGTCCGTCATCACCAAAGTTGCCTCGGCTCGGGAACTTGGGTACGATTGGGGAAGGTCACTTCGTGAGCACCCCCGCTCGCCCGATCAAAGATCGGCCTCTACTAACCATGATATCGAGTTTTGAAAACCTTATGCGTTCTTATTCCAGTTATTAGCCTAGATTTACTATGTGATGCGCACAACATACAAGTATAGACCGGGTCGCCTGAATTGGAACAAAATATTTCATGTTTGTTTTTGAAAGATGGTTTGCTACCCGCAGGTAGGCTTAAAATGCAGATTTTGCCACCCTCAGGTGGGCTTAGAAAAGATGGTTTTGCCACTATCTAGTGGGCTTAAAACTCACAGTTGATGATTTGTTCCAATCCAAATAACACAACCTTCACCCACAGGCATTCAGGCAGTTATATCACATAAGCATATAGCCTCATGGTAAGCATGCTATCATGGCAGTCACTCACACGCATGCAAGGATGCTAAAGTATAAAAACTTACCGAGTACTCCAAGCCAAAACAGAAGCTAATTAGAAATCCATGCATGATCCTAATTATATAGAAATGCCTAATGCAACACATGCGAAAATGCAACTATAGCAGGCTCGGCTATTCTAAACATGGCGTATAAGATGCAACAGCTAACAAGTACTCAACTTGAAATTGAAATACAAATGCAGTTAGTATGATGCGCCGAGCCCGGTGCATGCAAAACAGATGAATGAATGCAAACATGCTATCATACTGTATGCTAATTGAAACATGCCCTAATCTAACCATCGTAAGCTGGTAAATAAAAGGGAGAAAGACGTGGGGTTGGAAGACATACATCACACGCACGCACACTTATTACAATTGTGCCCTCGCGCAGAGGGTCCGAATAAATAATACAGTCCCAAATGAATAGTGCAGTCCGAATAAATACAAAATCCTAATTAATTTACAAATTAATCTAGGAAAGCATTAAAACTAGCATGCAAGCTAGGGACTACCTCGACTCCGTTCCGGATGATGAATGATGCATGTTCGGCGCGGAAATCCATCGCGATGCCCCAATTAGCCTCTGTTTGTAATTGTTCTTGGAAAGCGCGCCAAGCTCCGGAAGGCTGCTGGTTTTTGATTTGCTGCAACAGAGAGCAAGAAAGGGGCATGGTAATGTATTTTCACATATGTATGCATACCTCGATCCTCGTGCCACCAATCACGCATCTCGATGCATGATGGCCGAGGAGTCGAATGGCACAACTCAATATGGAATGAATGCACATATAAACACAACAATACCTAGACTCCATCATGGGTAATCCGGAGTGTCGGTGACTGGGGAATTGAGACACGTTCCGTCACTCGGAGTACGAAACGTACCTCGTTTCCCGTGCTCGGGCTAACTCCTATCCCAAACACAATGCAATATGCATGACATGCATGAATGCAACTAAGATACAACCTAACATGCACAATGCTATGAAATGGTATACACGATGCACGAGGTAACATGGCATACACAAGGCGTTAACATACAACCTAACATACACAATACTATGAAACGAAATGGCATACACAATGCATAATGGACTTACACCAACACAAGTGGACCTCAGCCACACTCACATAAGAGGCCATTAGATGAAAATGAGACACTCAAAATGCGTGCACGCGTGCACGCAAACCGAGGACCGACCCTAAGGCACCAAATGCCACTCTAACAAGACATGGCAAGGCATGGAATATGGCATACTAGCATGCAAATTTCAGTATCAAAATGTGATGCAAAACAGTCCTAAAACATGGAAACATGGCACCCGATGCATGAAATGAATCCCGAAACATGAAATTAGGTACATGGAATGACCTATGGCTATGTAAAGCATGCATTATTTGAACATGAAGTATGAAGACAGAATCAAGACAGTCCCAAAACAAGCATATTTCCAGTTTTAAGCAAGGCCAAAAGGTGAACACAAGTAGGGCTAAGCTAACATGTGAAAATGGCCTCGAAAGAGAGATAAAGAAGCAAGTAACAGCTACTGGCCTTAATGGCAAAGAGCCCTTCAACAAAGTTGAAGAGGGGCTCAAAATGAAGCACTTTACAGTTTACATCAAGCCACGAAAATAAACACAAGCAGGCCTAAAACATTATGCAAGAAAAAGGCCAAAAGAGGGACAAAGAAGCAAGTGATGGCTGCTGGCCTCAAACAGAGGAGGGCCCTCAACAATGTTGAAGAGGGGCCCAAAACATGATATTTTACAGTTTATGACCAAGCCCAAAACAGTGCACAAGCAAGCTTAAAATACTATGCAAAATAAGGCATAAAAGAGAGCTTTAACACAAAGAGCAACGAGGAAGCCTCAAACAGCAAAAGACCCTTGATCAAACATGAAGAGTGGGTCAAAATAAGGCTATTTACAGTTCGGACCAGAGCCCAAAAAAAACAAGCACAAGGAGCTAACAAAACATGCAAAAATAGGGCCAAAAGAGGGATAAAGAGGCAAGTAACAGATGGAAGCCTCAAACAGTGAACAGCCCTTCAACAATGTTGAAGAAGGGCTCAAAACATGCCACTTTACAGTTTATAACCAAGCTCAAAACAGTTTACAAATAGGCCTAAAATACTATGCAAGAAAGAGGCATACAAGAGAGGTAAAGAAGCAAGTGGTGGCTGGAGACCTTAAACAGGGAAGGACCCTTAATCAAACATGAAAAAGAGCTCAAAATAATGCTATTTTCAGTTAGGGTCGGAGCCCAAAAATGTAAGCAAGTATGGCTTAGAAAGCATGCAAAATAAAGCACAAAAGATGGAGAATGAAGACTCACCCTTGTAGACCAAACTTCAACAGCTCTTGGCCTGAGAAAAGGGGCTCCTAAGCTCTGAAAAACCAGCTCCAAGTGTTGGAAAGGATGGTGGTGGTGTGGTGCTAGGTGGTGGTGTAGAAATGGTGTAGGATTTTGGAGGTTTTGAGGGTTGAAGTATAGAGAGAGATAGATTCAATGTATGAGCTCCAAAGGGTTTTTTGTAACCCTCAAAACTGAAGGGGAGAGGCTGGTTATATAGGCACAAGAGTGGGGGAAAAAGGGGGGAAATGAAATTCAAGTTTCCTCCCAAAAAGTTGGCCCCCCAGATACAAAATCTGGGGGGAAAAGGAGGGTATATTTGTAATGTACCAACAGTGAGGAGCAAGGCCGGCCGGTTAGAAAGGTTGCAGGTGGCCGGCCGGCCGGCCGGCCAAGGGTCAAAAGGGTCAAGTAAGATTAGTGGCCGGCCACCACAGATTGGTGGCCTCCCATGTGTGCACAACACAACCAGGTGGTCAAAAATTGGAGAAGGTGAACCAGGAGAGAGAAAAATCCATTTTTTGGAGGGGTTCAAAAGGGTCAAACACAATTATTGGCCGGCCATATGATATTGGTGGCCTCCCAGGTGTCTAGAACACAAATATGTGGTTTAGGGCTAGAAAAAAGTGGCCCAAGGGTGGTCAACATTGGCTTTCTAGTGAGAAAAACGGGCGACGGAGGGTGATGAAGGAATAAAACTGGTTGTCAGAACAATTACTGGCCTCCCACACTTCTACAACCTTCCTAATAGTGAAAATAAGGCCTCCACCAAAAATGAGCCCAAACCGATGCAAAATGAAGATTCGGGGGCCGAAACGCGCAGCCCGGGGCTCCGAAAACTGACTGTTAAGCACCGGAGGTGGCGTTCGACCACGAAGTTGGTCTCTCGAGCCACAGTGTCCCTCAAAAGGGAGCAAATAAGGTGTATGTCCAAAACCGGAGCAAACGGAGGTGGTTAAGCGGTCCCGAACCGAGGCACACGGCCGACGGCTCCGAAAAACCAGAAACCGGGCTCCAAACGGGCAAAATGGCCTACGACCACGAAACGTAGCCTACGGCCACTGAGAGATGATCTACGAGACCTCTCCCTCCCTTCGGGAAGAGAAAACAGAGAAAAATAGAGCCTGGTTCGCAAACCGAGGCAAAGCATGAAAGAGTCTGGAAGTTCGGAGGCAAGGCTCGCAGCCGAGACTCTAAAACCTCTGAACGAGCACGATATGCAACATCACCAAGTGCTCAATCGGTGACGTCTGAGTCTTGAGGTCGGTCAAAAATGGGGTGTCTATAGCGGGGCTGGGCTGCGACGGCGGGGCTGGGCTGCGACGACGACCGGCGGCTGGGCGACGATCGGCGGCTGGGCATCGGCGATCGACGATCGTCTTCTCTCTCTCTCTCTCTCTCTCTCTTTCTCTCTTCCCCCTGCTTCTCTCCCTCTCCCTCTCCCTCTCCCTGTTTCAGAGTCGAAAATGGAAGAAAAAAAAAATCCCCAAAACGACGTCGTTTTAGGGATTAGGGGGATTATGGGGGGCCAAATTCGAGCTCTCAAACATTATTCTTAAATGAAAAATATATATATATATATATGATGACTTTAGTAACTTTTTAGGAATAGGTTTTTTAAGTAATTTTTTGGTCCTGTTTAGGAACATATTTTTTAGTAATTTTTTGACTTTTTAATTAAAATATGATGTAAAAAAATTAATATGTTTGGACGACTTTTTGATTTTTTATAAAAAGATGTGCAAAAAGTAGAGAGAAAATAAAATCTTTGATTTTTTGATATAAGTTTTTTAGTGACTTTTTGACTTTTAGACTAAAAAGTGATGTTGCCAAACGAGGTCTTAATACAAAAGATCTTTACATGATTAGTGAAATATCTCTCTTCAATTTTGGGTAAGAGATCCAACATATATTTTTTTTATTAGTTAAGGTCCTCAATGAAATTTCTTTGTGATTATACCAGATAAATTTCAAAATTTTTCTGTGAAATCAAACAAATTTCTCTGTGAAAATTAAAATTTCCTATATCGGGGTGAAATTTTTGTATCAAATTTTCTCAATAAAAATGTAAAGAGATCCCAACTACTACAATATATATTATTTATCTTATAAAATCTTATTATAACAAACATTAAAAAAATGAAAAATGTTTTGGACCTCAAAAAAAGTCCCCCTAATCCCCCTAATTTCCTTTTATGAAACTGTTTTCTTTTTTTTTTCTTTTTTTTTTTTTTTTTTTTTTTTTTACTAAAAAGGGGAATTAGGGGGATTCGGGGGCCCGGATTCGGGGCCGAATCACCCCTGAAAAAAATTCCCAACATTATTTATGCGAGTCCACCGAATTTTTAATGCATGACTTGTAATAATAAATAAACGTAGTGTACTGTATATACTCCATAACCACCTCACAATTTACATCTTAAATTTGTAGAGTAAGGGGTTGTTTGAGATGTTCTAAATAAGTATACTTTTTGACTTTTTATGAAATATAAGTTGGGTTTAAAGTGATGTGCTAGAGAGATAATGTGACTTAAATAAGATAGTGACTTTTTAATTTTTTTAAGGAATGCAAAACCTAACCTAAATATATATATATATATATATATATTTATTTAACAAAATGGATATGCAGATAGGTTACTCCAACATATCCGCCAGGGAGTATTGTCCCTTAGCACCTACAGCATATCTGCAGGGAACCCCACCGCACCTACGTCTACGTCAGGGCCGAAGCTTAGGCCCCCACGTGCTCCAGACGCACCTACAGCATATCTGCAGGGAACCCCACCGCACCTACGTCTACGTCAGGGCCGAAGCTTAGGCCCCCCACGTGCTCCAGACGCTAAGGAGTATGTGTAACCCCAACAAAGGGTTATGGAGACTCGAACCCAAGCCTCGAGCAAAGAATTCGAAAGTCTTATCCACTAAACCAACCCTATTGGTTAACCTAAATATATATATATATATATATACATATATTGGGTGTATGCTCACTTAATAAGTGTGTAGTTAAATTTATAAAATATAAATTTTAATTTTAATTTTAATTTAAAATTATATATATTATATCGCTCAAATAACAAAGATGTTTATCAAATTGAATGTTTTGAGTTCAAGTCTCATCTACCTCGTCAAAACAAAAAAAATCACTTTTCTTTCTCCTTTCACAAATTCTTGAAAAATGAGTTAGACCTCTAAAAAGAGAACTCTAATGGAGCATTAATTTATCTCTTTCTTCCTCATATTTTGTCTTTTACCTCACTGTTTTTTTTTTTGTTTTTGTTTTTTTTTTTTTTTTTTATGTGCGTCAGCTCATTAGAGCTGCAGCTCTAATCTGCAGCACTGCTGCAAATTCTTCTAAACACAGCATATCAAGTTTTCTGTTACACACCACACCAGACCACACACAGGGAATTGAAAATTCAAGTCAATTTTGTTTGGGATTTTTTTGTTCCCTTTAACTTTACAGAGTTCAATTGTTTTCATGGCCAGGTCTCCTTTCACATATTTTGCTGAGGAGAAGTTATTTGGTGGTCCTATGATATACGATCACGTAATATTTCAAGTGTATTGTAATTTATAAAAAAAATGAAACTCATAATTTTATATTAAATAATTGATCAACAAAAAGAAAAATATAATAATTTGTAATTGGTTAGAAATATCACTAAATGGTCTCCTGACCAAAAATAATTTTTCTTACCAAAATATATTCACCTACTTCTTAATCATACCTAATCAATGACATGGCAAGTTTCCTATTTTTTTCTTTTTACTTCCTGTACTTTTTTTTTTTTTAAGAAATTCTTTTTGTACTTTAGATGAACTCAAATTTGAAAAAGGGCAAAATGAAATTAATGAATAGATAGTTCAATATATGCGAATAAAGAAATTCTAGGGGAACTCAGGAAGTAAAGGAAAAAGGATAAATTACACTAACACTCTTGATATTTAATACAAATTTCCTCTCACATTAAAAAAATTACACTTAGAGCATCCTTAATAGAATCCTTAAATTTCATCCTTACCTATTTTAAGGGATTAGTGACGAGCAAAGATACTCTAGAGTTTTTTTTTCCTAAAGTTTTCTAGAGTGGTGCATTATGTAGTTGAGATTTAATGACAAATCACATCAATTTTTCAGCATTAAATCTCAACCACACAATACACCACTTTAGGAAACTTTAGGAAAAAAACACTCTAGAGGATCCTCGGTGATTAGTGACTCCATATATCCTTCCATTAGAGCCCTTAAACACTTCCCTAAAATAGAAATTACTACAGTGACTCCCTATTTGTAAGAAGTCATATAGCTCCCTTATAATAATTATTATTATTATTATTACTTTGTTTTGTTTAAGGATTGCAGTACACATTTATGATTTTTATTTTTTTAAATTTATCATTAAAAATTATATTTTAATAAAATAGAGAAAAAATAGGTAGTTTGTTAATAGAATAGGAAATAATAGGGAGTCTTTTGGGGTAAATAAATGAAAAAATGATTCTTAAAATAGGGAATAAATTTTTTAATAATATTTTAAGATAAAATTTAAGTAATCTGATAGGGATGCTCTTACCCTACTATCAAATTAAAATAATATATTTACCCTTTAACCTTTATACATATAAAATAATATAAATATTTTATTCATGTCATTTTAATGGAAATAACAATCTTCTTTGGTTTAACTCACACAAAAAATTAATTTTTTTTATTTTTCGTATTTTTTTATTTGTACTGAATTTTTATAATATTTAAGAAATTTTTTATTTTTTTATTTTTTTGATACACCTAATCTAGATATACTTAAGAAGTATAATATTTTGTGATTTTTTTTTTTAAATTCACCAAATACCAAAAAAATACAAAAATACAAAAATTCAATACATTATCTTGTTGTATTCAATAAATTTTTTTTGAAGTTCTTTGCACAAATTTTATACTTTTTGAATATATTTAGATTAGATTGATCTAATTTAGATATAATGATGGAAATAAAAATGAAAAATTATATTCATAAATAAAAATTTCATAAAAATGTTGTGATAGTGATATAAATCATGTTTATAACTGTTTTGTTTTAAAGTGAAAAGTCATCATTAAACTATATCATTGTGTTTGAAAATTCTATATAAAGTTTATGTTTATATATCATCACTCAATAAGAATATGTTCAGGTAGAATTTAATGATGGAAAGTTCTAGAATATAATAATGATGATAGAAAGAAGAAATCATAGAAAAAATGACAATATGATTATTTAAAAAATTTAGAACATGACATCAGCAATCCAGTAGACAATTTGTAAGAAGATTATAAATCTCAGGGAGGAGAATGTAATTTTTCAAATATAAAAGGGAGATATGTATTAAACAAAAATCACAGAGGGTGTCAGGGGAATTTACCCAAGGAAAAATATCCAAAAATGTTTCTCTATATAGTATGAATTTTACTATGATATATAGATAAACGAATAAATAAATGTCTAAGGAAGAATTGCAAATCAAACATAAGATGAACTACCTACTTTTGTCTCCTAGAAAGGTAGATGAGTGATGAAGGGAGAGCTATACTGAAATTCAAACAATCTTGTTTGGAGCAATTTTTTGGTGCCAAATGTGTCCACTCTTTCATAAACACCCCAAAAAAAACCAATATATAAGGAAATTTATGAACAATTATCTTTATAAATTATTGAATTTATTATTAGCATGAAAGAAATTAAACTAGTAAAGCTTATATTTGATACATTTTTAGTATGAATTCATTAAGATCAGATTATATTGAAGTTTTTATGTCAATGAGGGTAAATTTTGTTTGTCTAAGAAAGATATGATTCAATCATTAAAATAAGATAATGTAGATCAGTACCTGAACAATAAAATTTCTATACAATATTTTTGTCATTTAATGAAAATATAAAGAGTAAATTTTCATCGAAGGCATGGAGAATAGACGAAATTGATTAAGCAAATAATCCATACTAAATTGCAGTATCAAATAGAATATTTTTACTTGATTGTCTGATTAGAAATGCCTCTGCTTAATTGTCTGATTAGAAATGCCTCTGCTTATTTACAATACTTCTTGAACCACACTCCAATATTGAGGAAGCTTTCGAAATCAGATTGTGGTCTGCAAAAGAGAAACATCAAGCAAATATAATTACCATGTGAGAGGTTAGCTTGAGAGTTGATTAGACTGAGTTCTTGCCAAAAAAATAAAAGCACAATGGGAAGAAGTTTTACTTTTCGATGCCATGGACATCATTGGGAAATACAATCACTTTAACTTCAGTTCCTTTCTCCTTTAGGGCCCGTGCATACTGCATCAAAGTATTCACGTTATCGTATTATGCCTGTTGGTTTACTTGTCAAAATTAAACCCATGTTTAGGATCTTTTGTTCAATATGCATCTCATCTAAACCTATGTTTAAGCATGGTTTTTCATCATAAATTTTCGGAACACACTTCAAATAGTGAATAGGACATGAAGTCTTACTTGTAATCCGTTGGAAATTGGAACACGAAGATCCTGAGCACCTAAAAGAAAAAGTGTAGGTGTTTTGACCTGCAAATAATTTCAATACAGGGAATTCAATCATCAAATACAATGTAAGCATCCATTATATTATCTGTTCTTGGCAGTGGAACAAAAAGCAAGTCTTGGCTCGCCCAATTTGAGTTTGTGAAGATAAATAGTATAGCATGCTCAAATTTGTGGATTACATAATGAACACCACAAACCCTCGTTATACTGAACAAGTTAAGCTAGAAAACAAGTTTTTTCTTTCGTATGAAGGAACTTCAGATATTCTTTCACTCTATATCTCTCCTTCAGTCTAGCAAGTAGCATCAAACCTTCTTCTCTTAACCTTTACCTTCTAAAATCGTCTTTGCATACCGTGCAAGGACCATGGCTTTCCTTCGTCAGCATTAAAGATGTGTCAAATTCAATTCCAGAAGGATAATTAAGAAGAAAAAAATGGATAAAGGGGAAGGTTTTGTGCTTCTATTTAGCCTAGCCACTTTCACATGACCATTAGAACAAGCTTTGTAGAATCATGTAGCATCTGGTCACAAATTCTGTGTGAAATCTGAATTCAAAGTGTGTGCATTTGTCAAAAGGAACCCAAGGCAATTTTAAAAATAGTAATTAACTAGTATTCAGAAAGCATACCCTCGACAAGTGTGAAATAGGAGACTTGCTGTGAAAAAGAGATAGGTGTTCAGCTGAAGGAGCTTCAGTAAAGATAGTTTTCCCCTCACTTCCACAAGTCTCCACATAGCACCAATCAGGAATATCAGAAGTACCAACCATCAGAGCAAGGTTACAAACAGGATTCCTTACAGCTGCCGCAGCAAATTTATCTGGCGCCTGCAGATTTTTTAACACCAAAATCAACCATTTCAAAATTGAGAACTCTGCAGCTTAAGAAAGCAAAATATACTTCTAATAGCAGGAACCCACACATCCAGTCTCACAAGTGTACGACTGTACACACCACAAACCGCCCTCTCTGTAGCTTTGTTCTTGGGTGTTCGAGTGTCCACCCTCAAGGTTAGATGATTGAATGAATATGTATTCACAACAACTCAACTCAACAAAGACTAATCCAACCAGTTGGGTTTTTGGCTACATGGATCCTATTTCACCATTTCGCTTTATCAAGTGCTATAATTTCAATTAAACCATATGGTATCATGTTTTTCCTTTTTCCAAACAAATGTTAATTTCAGTGTCCCTCCCCTAACATTACCCTCAATGTCAACAATGTCACTCTTCCTTACTAGTACAGTTATTGGTCTTTGTTGTATATAACCGAACCATCTTAGTTGACTTTCCCTCATTTTATCAACAATTCATGCAAAACAAAAATGAGAATTAAGGATACAATGGCGTAATAAAAACATTAAAGGTGATAGTTTTTGCCGAACTGCTACACCTGACCAATCAAATGGGTTGTCAAAAAGCCACCATGAGAACCACCAAGCACAGCTATTTTAGAAGGATCCGCGAGTCCCATGCCAACAACATGATCAATGGCAGTGAGTACATCATTGACGTCCTGCATGTATTAAGCACAAAAGCTCAGTGTTAAGAGGAACTCCACAAACTATTACATTGCC
This sequence comes from Camellia japonica, assembly GCA_030407325.1. Classification (NCBI taxonomy): domain Eukaryota; kingdom Viridiplantae; phylum Streptophyta; class Magnoliopsida; order Ericales; family Theaceae; genus Camellia; species Camellia japonica. Next base: position 14,985,297 of record JAPPVO010000036.1, read on the forward strand.
ATAACACAGTGGATTTTTAAGTACTAAAGGAAAATTTCAAATACCAAGAAAGAACAATAAATTAAAGTAATTTGGAATAATAAGTACCTGAGACCCAACTTTCCTTGGGAGAGATTGTAATGCTTCCTCACCAAATCCCAAAGAACCTCTGAGAAAAATTTCCATATTAGCACACGCTTGAATGAAGAACAGCATCATCACTTAATTGACATATAAGATGCTATCAAAAAAATATTAGTAGGGCCCCTGTGTAGAGGAAAGGGGAGAGGGGATTGAATAAATTATCCAGAATTTCATGCAAGGTGTAAGAAATACATTCATAGATCACTCCCACTCTAAAGTCAGAACACATTATGCAAGAGAGAAAGCATTTAAAAAAAATAAAAAGGTACTGCAACATGAGGAGTTGGACAAGCTGTGGTCATCACTTATTGGACAACCCAAATGTTCGCTATAAACAAGGTTTTGACTTTAAAAAAAAAAAAGAAAAAAAAGAGGACAAATTTCTAAACAATTATGCTTTTTCTTTTAGAAGAAAATATATAAGAGGAAAACCATGGAATTACCTATAATTTACAATCAACAAGCTGTAACCAATAGAAGACAGGAATGCCAAGGACTTTGAAAAGGTTGTCAAAGAGACGGAGTGCGGCCCTCCATGAAGCATTACAATTAGTGGATCACATGCATCACTCTTCTTGGACTTGGAGGACACAAATATAGCTTCAAAAGGTTTGCTGGCACCTAAATGAAATGAAGATATACAAGCCATTAATGCAATTTAACACAAGATGTAATATTGATCAATATTCCATCATTTGTTATCTAGCATGCAAAGAAAACCACCATAAAACAACTTCTGAACTGTTTCAAAAACTCGGGCAGCACATTTTTATAGGGTCCCAGCCCCAGTCAAATGATGGTGACATCAAGATACTTAACAAAAATGCAAAACCCTTGGCATAAATGGCCCACTTACAGCATGCAAACATACATACAGTTTCCATTTACAGATCAACCAAAATGCCTAAACTCTTTCTATTACCCAACACTAATTTATTCCAACACAGTTTCCAGTTTTGACAAAATTTTATCTTTTGTTTCTACTGGAAATTGAGCTTACCTTATCTTATATGGAAATTATTTTACAGGTCTAAATCTACTTTTGTTTTCTCAATTTATTTTTCCCTCCTATTATATGGGTACTATCATCAATAAACACCTTGTTAAGCATAAGTGACAACTCAAAACAGTATCCAACTAATCCATTATAGTATTAGTTGCTTTTTTTAGGTACATCCTACAAATTTCTTTCTGGTTTTCCCCTGGGGGACTGCACGTAGGGCAGGAAAAAAAATCTAGGGTAACACTAAAGTCATCTGACTCCTATCTAATCTAGGTAGAAGGCTATCCCACTATCATGGCTTAAAGTCAGCTCTCCTAGTCCCAGCAGTGGCAATAATATAGAAGTAAGTTTGGGCACATAACGTAATCAAAACCTTGCTAAGGGCAAGCCTGTTCTCAGATTCATAGGCCTTTTCTTATAGTAGCAGCCTCTTTCGTACACAAAATCAATGTGACTTCTGTCATGACCCGAACCCGCCCCTATGGGTTAAGGACATAACCGGCCAGTAATCCTGAGATTACCTACGGCCTCAAACCAAAACAGACGTAACTCAACAGAGTAAAGGGGCCAAACGGAAGCAGTAATTAAAAACTGTCCATAGAGCCGTGCTTATATGCACTCCAAGCAAACCATACACATATGCGTTAATAACCCACATCAAAAGTACAGTTCCAAAAATTCTTTACACACAGGATCATCCAAAACGAGTCAACCCACGACAGACTATCTACAAATATACATAGAGTCCTTGCCAACAAGACAAAGTGTAAATACATAACAAAATGGCAAGGATGGGTCTCGTGCGTGAGACGCAAGGTTGACTCCCCAAAACTCATGTTGTTCCTGGCAAACTTCACTGGGGCTGGGTTTGTGCGTCTCTTGGCTCACCTACAAGCACATGAATGAGCGTGAGCGATAACCCAGTGAATAATATCAAATACAGCATTTACATAACATTGTAGAACAACATATTCCAAACGGCCTTAGGCCCAATTCATATTTCTATTTAACAGATATATATATATATCTAAATACAAATCAAGTGACTGCAATTCCAAACATTCCGGCCTTTGGCCCATTCAGATTCCCATTCTTGTCAAAACGGCCTTTGGCCCAATCATGTATGTCAAAACGGCCTTTGGCCCACACATTCGTATCAAACGGCCTTTGGCCCATTCATTCGTATCAAAACGGCCTTTGGCCCATTCATTTATGTCAGAACGGCCTTCGGCCCACTCATTCATGTCAAAACGACCTTGGGTCCATTCAGGTTTATCAAAACGACCTTTGGTCCATTCATGTTCAACAAAACGACCTTTGGTCCATTCATGTTTATCAAAACGACCTTTGGTCCATTCGTGTTCAACTTACATCCACAATCCCAATTAGCAATTCATAAGCTTTAAGGGAATAAACAATTGAACATTCACAAGCAGTCAAATATCGATATTACTCACAGTGATCGGCTTGTGAATTTGCCCTGGAGCTTGACCCTACACATTCCACGAACACAAAAGGGTCACTAATAGCTCAATCCGTTCTTTAATTCACATACTCCTCATTAGGCTTTATTCTTATCTCATTAACTCATTTACAATGCTTAACGTATGCCTAAGAGTTCTTACAAGTGAAAGAGAACGGAAAACAGAACACAGGACGCATGAACACAATTTCAGAAAACAGGGTCCCCGCTCGAGCGTCAACTTCCCCGCTCGAGCGGACCCCTAAGGCCTGCAAAAGTACTGGATAGGTGAAAATTGCGCTCAATCGTCCAATATGGCGCTCGAGCGGAAGGCCTCTCAACATAGCTATCCGCTCGAGCGTGAACTTACCCGCTCGAGCGGACTCTATGTCTGCAAAAGTACTGGATGCATTGCTCGAGCGGAAGTTCATCCTTCATGATCCCCGCTCGAGCGTGAACTTACCCGCTCGAGCGGACACCATGCCTGCAAGAACAAAATACTGGGAGCACGATTTTCCCGCTCGAGCGGCCCTTTCCCCGCTCGAGCGGTCATCAAAAATCTGGGTTTTCCAGATTGAGTTCTTGAGCTCCAATTCAAATTCCAACCAACCAAATATGCATGCAATGGCTCAAATCTCACGTATAATCATGCTAACATAGTATAGACCCCAAATCACAACTCAATGAGGCTCAATTTCACAAATAAGTCACATGCATGCCCCAATCTCCCATTAAACTCATTAACAATGTACAAATTCATGCATTCAAGCTCATATCTTCTCAAATTGTACATGCATGTGATGATTTAGCCACATTCTCAACTTGGATAACACAAATGGTGATCAAAACATGAGTTTCAACTAAAACCCTACATGAATCATGTATTTCAAGCTTACACATGCTATTTCAACACAATTTCATACATGCATGCTCATCTCAAGCTTTAATTCCAACAAAACCAACTTAACTCATGCTCTTGAGTACAAACAACCCTTGAACACACAAGATCACACATCACTTTCATGAATTCAAAGTCAATGGCTTACCTAGAAGCCCAATTCCTTCAATCTATGGTCCAATTTGGAGATGGACTTCAAAACTCTTCAAGCTTGAGTCAAAATAACACAATTCTCTCCCTCTCTCTCTCTACCAGCCGACTCCCCTCTCTTTCTCTTAGAGTTTGCTCAGCCAAGATCATATATGAGGAAAAGAATTGAATTTAAGAAGGCTTATAATATAGCCCCACTCACATGCATTATTTAACATAAAATAATTGAGCATTACTCGTGGATTAAATCTGATTAATCTGACCCGAATCAGTTTTCAATTAAATTTCACCGTAGACTCTACAAATCATGCCAGTCACAATGGCGTAATCAATTTCGGGTTCTGTGGCCGATAAGGCCCTCAATTTAATTTCCAAAGCCGTTTATTCAAACAGATATGCTTACGGTGAACAGATAAAACTTCACATTCACATATATCCACATAATGGCACATAAAATCATGCTAAACACATACTCATATTAAAACATATAATCACATACGTATTAGGGACCAATTAACATAATACAGAACAGGGGTATCACAACTTCGCTCTAAATTTGCCTTCTTTGTCTTTAGTTGTCAAATCGAGATTCGAATCGTGAATTGAAATAGTCGGGTACCGAATTGCGAATCGAATAGTGAATCGTAAAGATTCAAACACTTTTTTTTTTTAAATTACATAGAAAAATATATCTACACACTTAGATATTAAATATATCTAATAAATATAAAATATTTAGACTTCAATCAATGAAAATATTATTTTAAATGATGATCATATGGTCTGGATAAGAAGTTAACATGGGTTTCCGTGTTTATCATGTCACTTTTTCCCTTTTAGGTACTAATTTCTTATCAACCATTTTTAATAAAGAAAGCAAACAAAAACAAAATTTCAATTTTCAAGTAATAATAATTCAACAACAATGTTTTTAGGAAAATGGTATAGGTCCCAAATTTTTTACCAAATGTCTCACACACCCATGTAGACATTTGGTCATTCATTTGATAGCATTACCATGTTTTTAACTGTTTACAAGGTTAAGAAACCAAAATCTTCAAACTTTTTCAAAAATCTCACTTGATGCCTTCAAAAAATTCATTTTGTAAATGCAAGTACTTGGATAAAAATTGAATATGTAAGCCTATAATATTATAGAAAGAGAGAGTTCATTTTTTTCCCCCTAAGGTTTGAGTATTTGAGAGTTAATAGGGAAGGAAAAAGTCAAAAGATGACATATAGTAATCCTAAAGAACTTAAAAAGGTTGTGTGAACCCTTTTCCAAAAATAAAAAACCAAAAAAGAAAGCCAAACATCGATTTTAGTGAATCGAATCGATTCACGGTTCACCGATTCAGTTTAACGATTCATCGATTCACCTATGATTCATAGCTATTTGCAATTTACACAACCTATTTGTATCGATTACCCACTAAATCAAATCGAATCATACGATTCTAATAATAGCTCTATCTCCAAGTGAAGCATAGACGAGCTGGCTAGACTATTATGAAATTGTGTATACCTGTACTAGTATTATTTTCATCAATATTCCACGTGATTTTGCATACTGGAATGGTACAGTTTATCTTTACTTTTCTTAAAGGTCCCTATATAAACCCCACGAAATTTAAAGTCAAAGACTGATAGATAAAGTATACGAAGTCAAATACAGTAGTGGAGAATATGGAAGAAACTGGTAAGCCAGGGAACTTCAGCACTCACAGAATAACATGAGTCTCAATTACACCACTCCATCAACAAAGAAATGGATACTGTATGAAAATATGCGACAGAATACCTTTGGAAAGGTTCTCAGAAACATTCCTAACTGGAATCTTCATCACACTAAACTGAAGAGATGACAGCAAAGTCCCAACCTGTGCAAGATTGTCACAAGATAGATGGTTTACACAACTTTAAGCTTCTAATAAATAATTGCCACATAAATAAGTAGCTTATATTTGTACAAAAGGGGATAGAATAAACCTTCTCAGAGCATCTTGATATGGGGCTTGAAATATCCGCCCAACTCCATGCTGGAACTGTAGATGACTCCTCAACAGGATAACCGTACTTGATTTGAGGAACATCTATCGGACTGCTACATACTTCAGGAGCAAGGGAAAAAAATAAAAAAATAAAACATTAATTTGATCTCAACCTCTTCCATATAACGATCAACTTTGAAAACATTATAATTTAGTTTTACCAGCAACAATATTGTCCCCATCTAATGTAAGAACATTCCATGAAAAATTTGAGTCGCTAGGGCTGATTCGTACTACATTACCACTGTAAATAGAAAATTTTATGCTGGGTAATTATACAAATTGAATACAAATGAGGTATCTACATCCATGAGCTAGAGAAACATAAACTCTTACCTCACCACATTGACAGAAAGAATTGCTTGAGTGCTACGCCAGTAGGAGGATAAAATCATTGTGTATCCATCAGATAGCCATGGTTTACTAAGAAAACCTGAACAGTATAGTCCTGGGATGCAATCATCCTCAGCACACATCACAACAGGAACCTACAAAAAAGTTGCAGACAATCAGCCACTGTTATTTGCAGTTAAATGAAAGCCGAATTAAGATCCATCATCATCAAGGTTCACTAAACTCTACATTAAACTGAAGCTTTCATAGAATCAAATAACTATGACCATGTTATGCAATACATGAGGATTGTATGGCTAATACAATTTTCCAAAGTTACCATGCATATGATCTCACTTTCTTCACTGCACATTTACCGTATGCAGACCTTTTCCATTACTAATTTCTAATAATTGTGAATCTAACTTCCTAAGGGACGGATGAAGTAGCTTTCAGGGCATCTTTATAGCAATATAATGAATATTGCCAAAAAGCTTGAAATAAATTTTCTCTCAGCTAATTTTATAAAGAAAGTTACAAACAAAAACATGAGCAAAAACTTTCAAGGGCATAATTCCTGTGGGGAAAAATACAAGTTTGAAATCTTGTAACTGTGCAACTACTTATTCATGTGTACATTTTCCTTTTCTTTTTCTTTTTTTATTTTTATTTTTTATAAGTCCATGTGTACAATAGAACTAATATCTATAAATTTCAATGTATGGAGGAAACCAAGAGTAGTGCACATAAATTTGACAGAACATATGCAGAACTCACCACATCAACAATTTTTGCTGATGGATCCAGCTTTCCGTCTGTTGGCCAATCAATTCTACGAAGTGAATCTGTTGCAGAATGTGCCCCGGAATCTACAGAACTTTTTGCAGATAAAAACACAAGATACTTTCCATCTGGGCTGAAACACAATCATAATTACCAATCAAGGTTTGACGACTAGCACTCACTTTATTCTTGTGGAATAGTTTCAACAACTGATGGAGAGCAAAAGCTACCACCGGTTTTTAAATTACAAGTAGCTCTATATTATGCAGTTATAATGCAACAAACATCACCTTAGATGATCCAGACGAACTGACTACTCAATTAGAAGCAGTAGCAAATGTACTTTCTAAGGATTCAATCCCAGTAACCTCAGAAAGTTATAATAGCTGGGGAACAAAGTATATGAATAGAAAGATACCTGAAACATGGAAAGAAAGCACTACTTATGCTTTGGGTAAGATTAAGTGCGCTTACATCTTCATTCACTTCACCTCTAAACATAATAATAAATTTATGTCAAATTACAAGGATAGTTAAGTTTATATAACTTTAAGATGAATAAGACATACAGAAAAATGTAATAGAACATAAGATAATTTTAATCAGTGCAAGAAACCTACTTGGGATGAAGTACATTGGCCTCGTATTCTTGAAAGGGAGCCCTGACTGCATACAAGGCACAAGGCCTATTGTAGCAGTACTTAATACCAAGCTTTCTCCCCTTAGATGATGACCATCCAACAAAAACCAAATATTGATGCAAGCCTTTAGTTGATGGAGCCCATACAACTTGTCCAATACTCAATGACTTCCCAATTCCCTCAACATCACGTACCTCTCCACTGCAAAATTTCGCATTAAGCACTTCCCATTCAAGTAATTAACCCTATCATAACCATGATGTAAGCCAAAACTAGCTAAAACAAACCTGTTAATATTGATGACAAAAAGTACAGGTCTCCTTTTTCCAGAGTAGGTTTCCCCCCAGTCCTCCTCCCAATCACCTTGACCTTTCCAGCTGCCACAATCCTTATCTGCGGAACCTCCTTTCTTGTAGCCGAAACCATTAAATGTGGGCTTGGAAGGAGCAGGCTCCTCAGCAACATAAGCAATTAGAGTTTCATCAGAATTCCAAGAAATTCCTTCAAACCTGTTCCGTCAGGAGACATCTAAATTTATAAAGACAGGAAAGAAAACATGCCTTACAAATTTATCAAGCTCCTAACATTACCCTCACATAAACACAAATATGTGACAAAGGCATACATGATCATTTATGAATTACAAAATCACAAAGCTTTATAATAAGATAATTTGACTGATACAAGAAGTTACCATCCGTCTGAGTATACAGAGCCATGAGTCGAATGAGGAATATGGAACTCTTTTTCCACTTGAGATGCTCCCCAAATTTCAAATTGAGTAGGAGTTTCATTTTCAGAATTTCGAACCACGAGAAGCTTTGTGCCTGATGGTGATGGAACGATCGTAGACACTCCCGTCATTTCAATAGGAAATTGGGCCCATTGAAAGCTTACAGAACCATTACATTCTTTCAAAATATGACTAGATAAAATATGTTTCCTCTTTTTATTGGCCAAAAGATTTGGCTGGCTAATTGAAAACATAGCTTCAGAACATTTTCCTGCAGAAATTTTAAAATACATAAAGACAGTCATAGTTAAGGTGACAACTTCTGAAAAAACTGAAGCAAAGTGGAAGATGGGGAGTGGGTGAAGAATATATATATATATAAAGAAAATTGACTCCACTCTTTGGAGAACATTAAAATATATATAGACAAACACACACAAGAGGAGCCATACCATTGTTGGGCTTAAAAGTCCATGCCTTGTCAATGATGGAGATACTTGAAAATTCTTGAAGCAATTTAGACTGAGAAGAAAATTCTTCTTCAGTAGCCTCATCTAAACCCACAGGAAATTCCTTCAGAGGGCTGGCTACAGAACCATCCATTGCTAAGCAGACTGAATTTTGTTTACTACAAATTGAACAGGATAGAAAATTAATAAGCAAAAATGACCAACAATGGACTAGGTAAGAAACTAAAAAACAAGTACTTATTATTTCTCAAAAAAAATTAGTACAAAGTTTTGGTCCTCTCTCAATGGTGTGGGATACAGAAAGGGCTAGTTGTAAGGTCACACATACACTCTGCGGACATGTGTGTCCATGTGTTATGGCTTTTCCCTGGCCTCGTACAAACTGAGCCGACCCATATTAAGACTTTACTTCTGCCAATGGTTCAAAACTCATACAAACCAGAAAAGTAGCAAATATACATAACTTTTGACTTTTATATAGAATTGAACAGAAGGAGATGATAATCATGATATAAGATTCAATACAAAACTTTCAATGCCCAGTGCCCGATAATCCTTTATCAATCCTTACAATCAAAAGTTTAAAATTTCAATGTAAATAACGCATAGCCACTTAAACCATAATGAATAACACACAGACACACACAGATTGAGATACAAAATGAATACAATTCAACTGATGAAGTTAAGCATACAAGTACGAATTCATATAATAAACGAAACCAAACTCGAATCAATGAATTTAGGAGGCAATAAATTATCAATCAAAGCAATTTTTAAAAATTAGTCAACAATCACACAGATTGAGATACAACAAGCTTTACAACTGATGTATATAAGTATGAATTCATATAAATGAAGCTCAACTCTGAATCAATTGATTGAGCAGGCAACAGATGAGCAATTTTTAAACATAAGTCAACGAAGAGTATAGAGAGAGAGAGAGAGAGAGAGAGAGAGAGAGAGAGAGATTTACGGTGAGAGAGAGAGGGGTTTGCGAGTGAAGCGATTGAGACGATGAAGAGGAGAAGATGATGATGATAAAGGGAGAGAAAGTGAAGCGAATCGAGGAAGAGAGCGAAGTAAGCTCACGGACCACTGAGAAATAGCCGTGGCCATTCCAAAGCTGGCTCACATTTTTATATTCCACGCAACACAAATGGGAGAGCTTTTCGGATTGGGCTCTTAGTCCATCCGAATAATAAGTCTGTCCATCCCAGGTTAACCGTCTCGAATGGAAATGTGTGCTTGAGGTATCGTTTGAAATTAGTTCATTTTAGTAATTTTTTGATTTTTTATAAGAAGGTATATAAAAATAAATAAATCAAGTGAAATATAATAATTTTTTAATTTTTTAGTTAAAATTAAAAGTTGTCAAATACGGCCTCATATTGGCCCCGTTTGGTGTAGCTGTTAAAACAGCTTGTAGATTATAGCTTAACAGATTATAGATTATGACTTTAATCAGAAGTTGTTAATCTGTTTGGTGTAGCTGTTGGATTATAGATTTAAGTTGCTGAGTAGTGTTTGTTACATAAGCTGTGAAATAGCTTTTTCAATTAATTTTTATTTTTTGTTTGTCTACATTTCTCATAAAAAATAATAATAATAATCTATAGTCCATTTGAGTCTTTTTCTATTTTTAAAAAAATAAAAAATAAAAAAATTTAAGAGTATAACCATAAATTAACATGTCCACAGCAGAAGCTGATAATCAGAAGCAAGGGGTGAGCAGCTTCTCAGAATCAGCTTTTTTGAGTTAAAATAAGCTGTTAGAATCAGAAACTGTTTGAAATAAGTTTAACCAAACAGTTCAAAATAACTTTTTCAAAGCTAAAAGCCATAAGTTGGCTCTGAAAAGCTGTAACAAACACCCCCATTGAATGTATATAATGTAAAATTTATGTGTAAAGTAAATTTAAATTATAAAATGATAATTTTTAAATAATTAAGTCTAAATTTATAGTATCTGTAAGGACATAATTTTTGAATGACAACATGTGACTAAGGTGGCATCAAAGTGCCAACTGAGGTGTCACGTGTCTTGGTTATGACGCCAAGGTAATCTCGACTAGGCCGGGGTTATTGGCGAAGGTACCGGAACCTGAGATAAGTAGATAAAGGACAAGAGTCCTATAATGAGGAATGACTTCAGTTTGGGTAAAGATAAGTTTATCCCAATCCTACTGGGAGTCCAAGACTAGCAGTAATCCTAAGTCCATTGAAGTTAGGTTTCTATTGAAATTAGGTCAGTGTTGGCTATAAAGAGAGGCACCCTCATGGGTCTAAAGTATGTTTTTGATGTTCTGAATAGTGAGTTAAGCACTTTTGCTATCTTTGAGAGATAACTGACTTGATCGTCGGAATGCTCCCGGGTGGACAAACCACCGCTGAAATCTCTTCTTTTCTGTGACAAGTCGTTTGGACAATCTATTCTGCCGGTGCTCTCCAGCTGAGTTCCCCCTTTAGTTATGTGGTCGAAATTCAACACAGACAGTATCACTAATTGCATCCAAGCTCCCATTATTACCACTTTAAACCATTTTTCAAAATTTTCATTTGTATTGGGTTTGGTTTATAAATTTGAAAAAAAAAAAATAGAAAAGATAATAAAAAATGTAAATAAAATGTAAATAAAATATTGTAAATCAAAGTAGAGCCTGAAGCGAAGAATCTCGTGGGTAAATCACGTGCTTTCAAGATGTGAACAACCAACCCAGCATGCAGAAGCTGGATCGTTTTCATATGGGAGAGAGTTAGAGAGAGAGTCTGGAAAAAAAGGTTATGGGTAAAAACCACATAACGTATCTGATATACGTATCTGATATATCAAATATATTATCTAAAAAATATATAATCAGATATATCAACCAATATCTATCTATCATATAGATATCCTGAATGGTTATCCAAATAAGTTTTGAATTCAAATTCAAACTTACACGGATGAGGTTCAAAAGGTTCAGGTTCAAAAGGTTCAAAAGATCATGCCACATGGGCGTCCAATTTCTAACAAATATAATCATATTCTATTTATATTTTATATATATATATTTTTTTCTTTTCATATTCTTACATAAATTCATAAATCAAGTATAACTTTGGGGTTGGGCTTATTGAATTTAAGGAAACTTGTCTAGATGTTTGTTTTGATTATTTGAACCATTTATTTTATTAAATACTAGCATATTACCAGTGCTATGCACGGGATAATTATGGATATTTATATTTGTTTTAATTTTTTTTTAATATACAAATTATGTTTTTTAAGATTTTTTATAAAAATAATTTAACAATCTTATCACTAACCATAGTGTACAGGAGAAATTAGAAAGGCTACTACAGTAACTATGCACGGGCTGTATCTATAATTATTTGTATGAAGGGATTTTAAATGCTAATCAAAGATTTTAACTAATTCAATAAATGCAGGCATGTGGATTGGAAAAAGTTAATAAATGTTGATCAGGGGATTTTGACCAAATCAATAAATGCTGAGTTTTTTTTTTTAAATCAAAAATTTAGAAAATTAAGATTGAGATATTAAAGCTTCCACAAGGCTTTGGGTTTAGAAACCCCATTTTTCTTAATATATTTACAATTATCTATATATGTGAATTGCGATTTTTAAATGTCTTTTTTTTTTTTTTTTAAATGTCTTCTTTTTTCCTTTTTTATATTATATTAAAGTTTAATATTTTGATAATAATCATATGTGTTGGATTTTTCAAGGAATTAAATGTCTTTTTTTTTATTATATTATATTAAAGTTTAATATTTTGATAATAATCATATGTGTTGGACTTTTCAAGAAATTTTTTTTATGCTTGTTCTTAATGTATTAAAGTGTTATTATGAGGGATAATAATCATATGTGTTGAGACTTTTCAAGGAATTCATATGTGTTGGATTTCAAAGAATTTTTTTTATGCTTGTTCTTAATGCATTAAAGTGTTATTATGAGGGTAAGACTTTGGGGTTGTGAGAAGTTAATAAATGCTAAGTTTTTTTTTTTAAATAAAAAAATCAGGAAATTTAGATTGGGAGATTGGAGCTCCCACAAGGTTTGGGGTTAAAAATCCCCTTTTGCTTAATATATAGTATAGATTTATATATATATTATTTATGAAAAAATTAAATTCATCTAAAATTGTAATATTTTTATTTTATTTATGTTTGTCTAAAAAAATAAAAATTTATAAGATTATGATTATTTAATTGATTTAATTTTTTTATAAATAATATATAATATAAAATGATAATCCCAACTAATATGTTAAGCTTTTTGTTCGTGTAGGACAAATACAATTCTTTTATTACAACTTTTCACCTTATGTATTTTAAATTCATTATTTTTAAATTCTAATTAAAAAAAGTTGAAATACATACTCTGGTGCGGCCAACTCTGGTGCGGCCACCCATGGACATGTTGATGACAAAATTACAACTAGTCCATCAATAAGACAAAAATTAAACAAACTTTTGTTCTGTTTTAAAGTTGTATGGCGCCAAGGCTTTGTCATTAATCAATTTTTAATCGTTTAGGTGGAAAATGATAAAAGCTAATAACGTGGTGGGTAAGGTTGTTGAAGGTAGGGAAAAGTAAGAAAAATTGACTAAATTGATAAAATCGGTTGAATTGAATTGAACCGGTTATATTTGATCATTTTTTTAATATGAATTAGTTTGTGTGATTTTTAAGATTAATATTTTTTTCGATTCGATACTGATTTAGGTACTTTATGCACTGAATTAAATTGAAGCCAACCAAAAGTTTCTCATATTAAACATAGTATATATTAAATGTATAATGAAATTGGTTGAGTAAAAAATTCAATTGATTATACATTTAATAGATTGATCATACTCAATAATCAATACTTTCCAGTAACAAAAATGATAGAATTATCACTGTTTTAATAATAATAACAAATAGACACAAAATATACCTTGGTTACTGTCTTTTGCCATAGCAGTCAATAAACAACCTTTGTGTTTTCCTGTCAAGAAAGTTCGATCAAGCATCAACACAGGCCGACAATACTTGAAACCATGAATACATGCCTCAAAAGCGAAAAACAAGCATTTGAAATGTCTTCCTTTACTATCAACATCAAATTCCATATCAAAAACACTTCCCCGCTTACAATCATTAGCGGCATCAACATACCAACGAAGATCGTCAAATAATGATGAATAGTCACCAAAAACAAGACCCCTTGTTTTTTCAACACCCATCTAAGCTCGCCGATAAGAAACTTCTGTTCCATAATAGTCTTTGAAATCACAAACCACCTCACTAACCGATGTCAAAGCCTTATTACGAATATCACTTGAAATTAGCCCACCAATCATACTTGAAGTCATCCTAGCATGTTTAACTATACGAAAAGAAGATCCACAAGTATGAACATCATCAAATTGTTTAATAACAAAAGTTTTACTATAATTTTCCACTTTAGCATGCACGCTCCATAAACATCCCAAATCAGCCATTCTCTTACAATGAACAGTGATACGATCCTTATCATTCTTAACAAAATCAAAATCAAAATCAAAATCGGAATGAATAGAATACTTTGACAAAGCATCTCGAAATTCAACAATTCCTTGAGCAAACCTTTGTCCTACTCCTTTCATACAATTAACTCACCCATCGAAGAGCAAAGGTTTCCGTTGATTTGAATAAAATGAAGGCAAAAAATTAGTTTCACAAACAACACTACTACTACTACTACTACTACTACTGGCTTCACCATCATAAATCATATAACCTTCACCCAAAGAACAACACTTTACAAAAATATCAATACAATGAATATCACAAGAAAGTGCAAGTCCAACCATAACCTCCAAATCCTCTTCACTTTGTAGACCACAACAAGAATGTCCAAGCATTGAATATGATATATTCAAAGAACTACCAACTAACTCACTCCACTTTGCACACAATTTATATACTAAATCATTGAAATTAAATCCATCATTATACTTGATAACCAATGTCACACCTCTAAACTTGCACATAAGAAACAAACAATTCTCCATCACTATAAATCCTGCAAGAAACAACAATTATATTTCAGCAAACAACTCAAACACCCTAAAACAAAATCAAATACAGTAATAAAATTATCAACCAACTTAAACACATCCAAAAACCAACATTGATAACTTTAACAGTTAACACCACCAAAGACCAAGAACAGTGAATAAGGCTTACACTTATTAGACATGGTAACTCGATTTGAATCTTACCATTACATTATGCAACCTTTTCATCTCCTATTTCCATACTTACTGATAAATTTATCATTGTTAAAAAAGTTAATCCAACAACACCACCAAAATACTCAGTGATAAAATTATCACTGTATAAAATAACAAACCAGCACCTATGTTCAATCAAGACAATTTCGTAACCAAAAAAAAGAAAAATCTAAAATTCTTTACATATACATATCTCAAAACTTTCAATATCATGATCAAAATACAAATTCAATCGCAACAGAAACAATAGAGTAACAACAATATCACAACAAAATCAAAATTACCAACTCAAACTAAAAAGAACCAAAACATTGAAATTGAAATCAAAATCAAACATACCAGTCAACCTAACTCCACAACATCGCAAATCAGAAAATGTAATTATACACCAAACGCGAAATTGCAAATAGGAAGATTCACCAAGCACGCAATCGCAAATCACAAATCGCGAAGATACACCAAGCGCGAAATCACAAATCACAAAACTCCACAATAATACATTAACGAATCGTGAAGTTCTATAGAAATCCAAATCACAAACCCATACTCATAACACAATATTTTGATGGAAAATCCAAATAGAAACACGCCAAAACAAGGGAGGGGTAAAACGGTACCAAAAAAAAAGGCTCAGGACTTGTTGGTGTACAAGAGCAAAACTCAGGACTAAGAGGGGAATAAGTGTAAAAGGTAGGACCGGCCAGTAAAAACCCCATTATTTGACACCATTAAATCTTCTCATGGTAAATTTCATGGTTACATTTTGAGGATGCATATCTTTTTCACCCCCAAAAGTGAAGTACCACTTTGGTCTGTTAAAATACAAATTTCTAACTGTTACTTGGGTAGTTGTGGTTGGGGTGCATCTAAGAGTATCCATAATAGGATAGTTAAAAAAGTGTGTTAAAGTATGTTATATGACCAAAAGTGATAAAAGTGAGATCCAAAAATATGTGTTAAGAGTTTATTAATTTTAGAGAGTGAGTGATGATACCATGAATGTGTTAAAATGTGTGTTAAGATGCGTGTTAAGAATATATATATATATAAATAATAAATAAAAAATCGAAGAGTGCAGTGGACCCCACCCCACTACGCTCATCAGCGCCTTTCTCTCTTCTTTCTCTCTCTCTTCTCTCTTCACAAATGCATTCAGAGGCATAGCAAGGTCCAGACGTCCGACCGGACAACCCTACTCTCTTTTCCCAGTGTCCCCCCCTCTCTCTCTTGGTTGGTTAAAAGAATCGCTGCAGTTAACACATAAGTTAACAGCTGACACTAATGAGTGACACTATCACGACCCAAACCCGCCCCTATGGGTTTAGCACCGTAACCGGCCAGTAATCCGAGTTTACCAAAGGCCTGCTTAACAGTAAGACAGTAATACAGAGTATAAGGGCATGGCGAAAGCCAAAACAGTAAATAAACAATGTCCAATGATCTGTGAGTCTGTATGCAAAAAAGACTTTTCATATATATATACAGTCAGTAACAAAACAGTACGTACATATATACAATAGTCAGTAACAAAACAGTACGTACATATATACAATCATTCAGTTCAGGGACCTAATCCCTATTAAACAGTAGTAACGGTCTATACAGTATATACAGTAAACAAAACAGATACAGAGACAGAAAGGGGACTAAAACACCCCTAAGCCATAGCTTGGCAGGCTCGGAACCTCGCAGTGAGGCACAGTAGTTGGCTTGACAAAAAGGGGAGTCTAAACCACGCTCCTAGCTCCGGTCTGGTGCCTGAACACCTACATATATATATAAACAGTGAGCTAAAGCCCAATGAATAACATAATGCGTAAAGGGGTTTAGAATGAATGTCCTTACAGTAATAAAAACAGTTCATTGATTCAGTATATCAATCATTCAGTCATTCAGTCATATGTGGTACATCCATTAGCATAACATAGCAGTACAGTAAACAGTAGGTCTTAAAAGACCGAGCAGTTAATGATAGTCATCAATCAGTAAACAGTAGTGGTTCCAACAAGGGAACCGACAGAGATCTCTATAACAGTAACAGTAAACAGTGGTTGCTAAGGATGCCACAATACAGTTCAGAATATGGGACATACATTCATTCGATGAACAATATCAGTTCAGAAAACAGTTCAGTTAAACAGTCAGAAATATACACAGTTGAACATATCTTTACACAATTGTTACTCACAAAGTTCCGGGCTACAGTAAGCTAGAGCGCGTCTCCCGATGTCAACCCTACACAGTTTACAGAACGAACACACACTAAGCTACACAGTTGGAAAGATAATAACTTAATCCCTAATTGCCTCGGTGTGTTCTACCTCTATATCCTCATTAAGATGTCTTAAACTAGGCCTAAGAATGCCTAGAATGAAATGAGGATGCAAAGATGCACTTTTAAAAGCATTTTCAGAATTTTCAGAAAACAGGGGTCCCGCTCGAGCGTAGGTTACTCCGCTCGAGCGGACATGCAGACAACGGTTCTCGCTCGAGCGTCACTCCCCACGCTCGAGCGGACTGCAAAACAGTCAAAAGTACTGTATGCTCAAAAATCACGCTCGATGGGCGCTCGACACCCGCTCGAACGTAAGACACAAGGTCCCGCTCGAGCGTCAATTATTCCGCTCGAGCGGACTTCAAAACAGTGCAAAGTACTAGGAGCACGAATTTCCCGCTTGAGCGCCACTTTCCCCGCTCAAGCGGGAGTCCAAAATCTGGAATTTCCAGATTTGAACTTCCAAGCTCAAAACCAAGTTTTAGCAACTCAAAACTCGACCTCTTGGGCCCAATTTCTGGAAAGCACTTGTAAATACATAGAATAACACAATTCAAAGCTCAATTTGTAAAATCAAGGCCCAAGGGTAGCTCAATTAAATCCAAATTTCAAACCAATTTTCATGGGCATGAAGAACATGCAAACATGTATGAGTTTAAACCATTTTAAAGCTTCAATGCTTGCTCAAATGAGCTCAAATCTTGCAAAAACATGATGACAACATGAACCATAATAATATTATGAACATGCATGTGAGGAATTATGAACTTACAACCTCAAAACCCAAGAGTGGTAACATGCATGCAACAATTAAGCTACAATTCAACATATTAGGACCAATTTTAGACTTAAACCACTAGAGGCTCATGGATCATGCAAGAGTCAACACAAAACATAAACAAGATGGCAAGAAATCTACCTTAAGTCTTGAATTAAAGGTATGGAGGCTCAATTAGACAATTATCCTTCAATTTCTTTAATTCCCCAAGCAAATCAACAAGTTGAACTCAATTCTCTCACTCTCTCTTTCTCTTGGTCGGTTTGTGCAAGAAAAGGGGCTGATGAAATTATGTTGTTTAAGTGTAATGAGGGTCAAATATAGTCTAGGTAGTGGGCCACTAGAGTGGCATTTCGGTAAATAAGTCCAACAATGCAATTTAACTAACATTTTCGATCAATTCAATTCCAGATTTCAGTCAGTCAGTTCAGTATTTCAATCAGTTCAATTACCCATCTTAATCAATCTCAGTTTAGCAATAATCGGTAATTAATTGGTAATCAGTGGTGAGGGTTATTACAGACACTAACCCCTTAGCAGCTCCATTACACCACAAAATAGTATTTGAGCTAGCCAAAAATTGACAAATGACACTAACATAACATTTAGCTAGTCCATAGCTGATGCTCTAAGGCCTTGACCAACTATTTTTTAGCCCTCTAAAAAAAAGCTTGAGGAAATATTTTGCTGCTGTTTGGCATGTGATTTTTTTAATTGACTTTTCGATTTTTTGACTATTTTAGTTCTAATTAAAAAGTTTGTTTGGTTTGACTTTTTGATTGTGAGAGAAAAAATAAAATAATTATTATTTGAATGTGATATTTTATTTTATTGACTTTTTAACCTTTTTTTTTGCGGTGCCGTTACGTAGCTCGAAAATGTGATGGCTCGAGAGGCCCGAATTTAGTTTTGTACTCAACTTGTTGCTGCTGGTCAACACACCCAGACATTTCATTTGGAAAAAAAAGAAGAAAAAAAGAAAAATAGAACAGAGAGAGAGGTAGCTATTACCAAACACATTTTTGCTATGGTGAACTGATTCCAATTTTTTTTTAAATGAAAACAACTTTGTTAGGAAATATCAAACAGTTAAGTGTTTAAATTTTCAAAACAAAGGGGTTCAAGAAATTTGCCTGGTACCTATTGAAGGGGTTCAAGAATTGTTCTTTTTTTCTTCATAAGTTACATGTATGGACCATTTTTTATGCACAGATCAATGAACTGATTCCAATTTTTTTTTTTTTTTAAATGAAAACAACTTTGTTTGAAAACATCAAACATCAAACATTTTTTAAGCCTTCGTCCCCCATTGCTGTCATAGGCTGTTGTTCGTCCTCCGTCGTTGTTCATCTTGCTCCGTCGTCGTCCGTTCTTGTTTGTTCGTCCTCCTACCGCGACCAAAGAGCGATGGGGAGGTTTACCAGAGACAAGAGAGATGAGAGAGATCTGTGGAATGAAAGGGATGAGTAGAGATAGAGAGGTGAGAGTGATATTTGGAATGAGAGGGATGAGTAGA
Organism: Camellia japonica; assembly: GCA_030407325.1. Taxonomy (NCBI): domain Eukaryota; kingdom Viridiplantae; phylum Streptophyta; class Magnoliopsida; order Ericales; family Theaceae; genus Camellia; species Camellia japonica. The sequence goes on from JAPPVO010000036.1 coordinate 15,004,783, forward strand.
GAGAGAAGTGGATGAGCAAAGAGAGAGGTGAGAGTGATGAGTGTTTCAATCCTTTTTTTCATTCGAGAATATAGTAGAAAATAAGAGAGAAAAGCCAAAGAGATAGAGAGGAGAGAGAAAACGTACTTTCGAGCTAGTCAAGCCGAAGACTTTCGAGCTACGGGGCATTTTTCTTTTTTTTGTGTGGCTAATTTAGCCTAAAAAGTCAATGCCAAACAAATGTTTGACAATGACTTAAAGCAATTTTAATGGGAGTTAATTTCATGTTATCTAAAGTTAGATTTTAACAATTGAGCAATATGCTCATTTTTTTTTTTTTTTTGGCAATATATATATGCTTGATTGATATTATTAAAAAAAAAAAAGAGTAACTTTTCCACCCAACTTTTTCAAAAACCAAAAAAAATTTTTTATCATTTCGAAAGGCATAATCTGTTTTAATTATTAATTTTTTTTAAAACATTAAATCTACTTAAAAAGTATTTGTCAAACCCACTTGAACTGAAAAAACGTTTTTAGGCCAAGTCTAAAAAATAAATTTTTGAAAGACTTTTTTAGCGTTTGCGTCACGACCCAAACCCGCCCCTATGGGTTTAGTATCGAGACCGGCCAGTAATCCGAGATTACCGAAGGCTTGCGTAACAGTAACAAAAATAATACAGAGTAAAGGGGCTGGCGAAAGCCAAAACAGTAAATAAAAGATATCCAATGAGCTGTGACAGTCTGAATACGAAAAGACTTTTATAAATAACCCACATTCATAAGCAAAACATATGTACATACGATATATATATACAAACAACCATGTCAGGGACCAAATCCCTAACCAAAACTGTACAATCAAGTCTTAAACATTTATTACAAAACAGAAACAAAAGGGTGAATCTGAACACCCCAAAACAGTCGTGGCTTGAATACACTTGGAACCTCGAGGTGAGGCACAATGGTTGGCTTTGACAAAATAAGAGCTAACCTGTAACAACCCTCACCACTGTTTACTGATAATACCACTGATTAGTGCTAATCATGATTAAGCATGTTAAGTGACTGATTGATTGAAATTCTGACTGATTGATTAAAGTGTATTAGTTTAAACGCATTTCTATCTGTTTGACTGTTAATTGATCTGTTTGTGTTTTAGGTTTGAACTGTAAATTGAAGGCCGTATCGGTGGCTGAATCTGAAATTGATTAGCGTTTCATGTTAATTAGAATTTATATGATTTTATGGTATGTTTAATTGAAATTTGATTTGGTATGATTAAATTGGGTTAATTAATGTTGAATTACATTAGTTGGCTTATTTACCCTTTTGCCATTAGTGGGCCACTTTCATTAGCATCTTTGAGGCTCAATTTATACACTTAGCTTATCACCACTTCAGCCATTTTTTCTAGATCAAACCGTTTGAGAGAGGAGAGTAAGAAAAAGAGCTTGATTCATCTAGAATTGGCTTGGAGAACTAGAAGAATTGTAGAGCATTTGCATAATTGAACTCCTAGACTTGAAATTGAAGACCTAGGTAAAGAATCCATCTTCTTGATTGTGAATTTAAGTCATTTCTTGCATGGTTCATGGAGGAATAGGGGCTTAAGGTCAAGAATTAAATTAAAGTGTTGAATTGAGTAGAGATTCATACATGCATGTGCACATTCTTGAGTTTTGAGGACTTTCCCATGAAATTTGCTACATGCATGTTCATATTTTGATTATAGTTCATGATTTCATCATGTTTTGAAGGATTGAGTTACTTGGCCATGTATTTGAAGCTTTGATTTCAATTGAACACATGCATGTTACATACACTTTATGTTCTTGAAGTTTTCTTTGAAATTGTGTTTAATTGACTCACCTTTGGGCTTTGATTTTGCAAATTGATCTTTGAAACATGTCATATTATGAGTTTTAAAGTGTTTTCCAGAAAATTAGTCCAAAAGGATCGGATTTGATGTTTTAAAAGTTGAATTTGAGCTTGGAGGTTCAACCTGGAAATTCTAGATTTTGGACCCACGCTCGAGCGTAAGACTTCACGCTCGAGCGTACACTCTGAATATATGCATCCCGCTCGAGCGGGGAAAGTAATTCTCGAGCGTGAAATGCGTGTATCTAGTATTTTTCACATGTTTATAGTCCGCTCGAGCGAGAGAGTTCACGCTCGAGCGAGGACCTGTGTCTCACGCTCGAGCATGGATCGAGCGCCCATCGAGCGTGATTTTTGTGCATCCAGTACTTTTACAGTCCGCTCGAGTAAGGAAAGTCACGCTCGAGCGTAGCTCTTTTGTCTGCATGTCCGCTCGAGCGGAGAAAGCCACGCTCGAGCGGGACCCCTGTTTCAGCAAAATTTTGAAAAGTGTTTTAAAGTGCATCTTTGCATCCTCATTCCATCCTAGGCATTCCTAGGCCTAGTTTAAGGCATCTTAATGAGGATAATGCTATAGAACCACACTGAGTCAAGATAGGGACTAAGTTATTGTTTCCCAAACGTGCAACTTAGTGTGTGTTCATCTTGTAACTGTGTAGGGTTGGCATCCGAGGAAGCTCACTAGCCTATCTGTAGCCCAGAACTCTGTGAGTAACAATGTTGTAAAGATATATTCAATCATGAATATTTTCCGAATGATCAACTGTACTGCTTTCTAAAATGATATTTCTTACCGAATGAATGTTTGTCTTATTTGCGAAATGTATTCGTGGCATCCATAGCATTTTACTGTTACTGCTACTGTCACAGAGATCTCTGTCGGTTCCTATGTTGGAACCACTACTGTTTACTGATATGATGGTCATCAACTGACTGTTCGGTCTAATAAGACCCACTGTACTGTTTTGCTATGGGATGTACCACATATGACTGCTATGACTGAATGACTGAATGACTGATATACTGTTATAACTGACTGTTTTAAATACCGAAAGGACATTCATTCTTAACCTCTTTACGCATATGTTATTCACTGGGCTTTAGCTCACTGTTTATATATATGTAAGTGTCCAGGCACCGGATCGGAGCTAGGAGCATTGGGTTAAACTCCCTTTTTGGTCAAGCCAACCAACGTGCCTCACTGCAAGGTTCCCAGTGTGTTCAAGCTTAGGTTCGTTTGAGGTGTCTCAGTTCACCTTTCTGTCTCTGTTTTGTATACTGTATAAACTTGTACTGTACTGTTATGGTAGGGATTTGGTCCCTAACCTGAATGCCTATATATGATGTATGTACATACTGCTTTGTTCCGAATGTGAATGTGTTATGAAAAGTCTTTTTGCATACAGACTGTCACAGTTCATTGGACATCTTTTATTACTATTTTGGCTTCCGCCAGCCCTTGTACTCTGTATTACTGTTATTATTGTTAAGCAGGCCTTCGGTAATCACGGATTACTGGCCGGTTACGATGCTAAACCCATAGGGGCGGGTTTGGGTCGTGACATAACCCGACGCTCCTAGCTCATGTCCGATGCCTGGACACCTACATATATATATAAACAGTGAGCTAAAGCCCAGTGAATAACAGCAGTGTAAAGAGGTTAAGAATGAATGTCCTTTCAGTATTGAAACAGTCATGTCAATCACTTAGAAACCATAGCAGTCATATGTGGTACATCCCATAGCAAAACAGTACAGTAGGTCTTAATAGACCGAACAGTCAGTTGATGGCCATCGTAACAGTAAACAGTAGTGGTTCCGAACATGGGAACCGACAGAGATCTCTGTGACAGTAGCAGTAACAGTACAGTAACGGTAAATTGTTATGGATGCCACGAATACAGTTTACAAATAGGACAAACATTCATTCATTGAACAATAACGTTTTAGTAAGCAGAACAGTTGATCATTCAGAAAATATTCATAATTGAACATATCTTTAGAACATTGTTACTCACAAAGCACTGGGCTGTAGACAAGTTAACGAGTGTCCTTGGATGCCAACCCTACAGTTGCAGAATGAACACACACTAAGTTACATGTTCAGGATAACAACTTAGCCCCTATCTTGACTTGGTGTGGTTCTATATCGATATCCTCATTAAGATGCCTTAAACCTAGGAATGCCTAGGATGAAATGAGGATGCAAAGATGCACTTGAAAACACTTTTCAAAATTTTCAGAAAACAGGGGTCTCGCTCGAACGTGGCTTTCTTCGCTCGAGCGAGCTTGTCAAAACAGTGGGGTCGCTCGAGCGTGGACTTCCTCACTCGAGCGGTCTGTAAAAACGCAAAAAGTGCTGGATGCTGAAAATCCCCGCTCGATGCTCGCTCGAGCGTGAAACACATCATTCGCTCGAGCGTAGGTCTCGTCGCTCGAGCGTGCGTCTACGTGCACCAAAAATTTGAAAGCTTGCAATCTACACTCGAGCGAGCATTCCTTCGCTCGAGCAGAGATCTGAACAAAAGACGGTCGCTCGAGCGTAGAAGCCAAAATCTAGAATCTCCAGATTTACCTCCCAAGCTCAAACTAAGCATTAACACCTCAAAACTCAACTTTTTGGGCCCATTTTTTTGGAAAACACTTGGAAACCAACAATATAACATGTTTCGAAGATCAATTTGTAAAACCAAAGCCCAAGGGTGAGTCAATTGAACACCATTTCAAAGAAGTTTTCATGAATTATGTAAAACATAACATGCATGAACTCTTATGAACTCTAGTGCTCTAAAACTTGATCAAATACAAGATTAGGCTCAAAACTATGGTGAATTCATGGACTATAACATAAACATGAACATGCATGTGGAAATTCATGAAGAACAATCTCAAAATTCAGGAATATGTACATGCATGTATGGATTAAGCCTCAATTCAACACTTTAAACCAATATTTGACTCTAACCTCCATTAATCCCATGAACCATGCAAGAATAACTCAAATGTACAAATGAGAGGATGAAATCTCTATCTTAGGTCTTAAATTCAAAGTATACAAGCTCAATTTTGCAAATTCCCTTCGAATCTTCTAGGTTTCCAAGCAAAACTCTTGATGAAACCAATTTCTCCTACTCTCCCTCTCTCTCTCTCTCTCTCTCTCTCTCTCTCTCTCTCTCGTTGGGTCTAAGGAAATGGCTGAATAAGGTGCATCAAATGATATGAATTGAGTTCCAAACAATGGTACAAAAAGTGGCCCACTAATGGCATTATGGTAATAACACAATCTAATGTAATTTAATGTTAATTAATCTAATTTAATCATTCAAAATCGGATTTTAATTAAACCTACCATAAAATCACATAAATTCTAATTAGCATAAAATACCAATCAATTTCTGAATCGGTTGCCAATAAGGCTTTCAATTCGCAGTTCAAAGATAAAACATGAATAGATCATTTAATGATTAACAGATAGAAATGCAATTAAACAACATACTCATGCATTCAGTTCAGAATTTCAGTCTGTTCAATTACTTATCATGCTCAATCAGATATTAGCACTAATTAGAGGTGAGGGTTGTCACAGTTTGATAACAATTTGAAGTTTTTGGCCATTTATTGCAAAATGAAAAATTACCCTTAATTATTGTGTTATGAAAGCAATATCTTGCTTTTTGGAACTCAAAATCATAAATGAAAATTATTAGGATGATCTGTCTTGGGATTAAGTAATCCCACCTTAAAAAGCCAATTAAAGATATAGGGGCAATTTGGGAAGTTAGTAAAAAATTAATTTTTAGTTTTTTATTCATTTTGGATCATATTATCTCTCATATTTTTTACATATAAAAAGATAAAAAGTTCAAAAAAACTAAAAAGTAAACTTATAACCAACTTCTCAAATCAACCAATAATAATCTGTATGTTTGATTTGAGTTTTTTGGATTAAATTTTTTGAAAATTAAGTTTTTTATTTTTTGTGTTTTTTATTTTTAGTGAATACTTTTAAAATTTTAAGTATTTTTTTTTTACTTTTTCAGATGCACCTTACTTAGATGTATCTAAAAAATAAAAAATTTATGAAAAAATATTTTAAAAAATTAATAAATACATAAAAATACAAAAAATATACTAAATTCTCATGTATATATATATTTTTATATTTTTGGTATTTAGTGAATTTTTAAAAGATTTTTTTCACAAAAAATATACTCTTTATGTGTATTTATGTTAGGTGTGTCTAAAATTAAAAAAATTGCTTAAAGTATTAAAAAAATTCAGTAAAAACAAAAAAATATGAAAAACAAGAAAATAGAATTTTCTGAAAAGTGTTTTTGAAAAACTAAAAATAAGCAAAGTGAATGATTTTTGCATTAAAAACTGGAAGGAACCCAATGTAGTCCCCCAGTTTTGTTAAAGAACAAGAATCATTTATAAAATAAAACACAAGCCTCTCATAACGGTTGTGAGAGACCTGTGTCTTATTCTGTAAATGATTTCTGTATTTAAAAGCTACATTCTTAAAAAAAATTAAAATAAAATTGATAATTTTGTGAAGGGAGGAGTGTTAAAATAACTAATCATTTTTACTTCAATTGGGATTCAACGATATTAGAGATACCAAACTTTTTATTAAAAAAATTATTAAATACTCACATGGTATGAGTCTTACACCTAAGTAAGTGATTTGATAAATTTATTAGTAATTTTGTTGGTATCCCAACATTTTTCATTGGTATTATCCAACATCTAAATTAGGACCTCAAAAGTAGGTTACAATAATTTTGAATATATCAGAATCTATCTATACTATATATTAAGTAAAAGGGAGTTTTTAACCCCAAGCCTTGTGGGAGCTCCAATCTCCTAATCTAAATTTCTTGATTTTTTGATTTAAAAAAAAAAAAATCTTAGCATTTATTAACATTTCCCAACTCCCAAGTCTTACCCTCATAATAACACTTTAATGCATCAAGAACAAGCATAAAAAAAATTCTTTGAAATCCAACACATATGAATTCTTTGAAAAGTCCCAACACATATGATTATTATCCCTCATAATAACACTTTAATGCATTAAGAACAAACATAAAAAAATTTCTTGAAAAGTCTAACACGTATGATGATTATCAAAATATTAAACTTTAATATAATATAATAAAAAAAAAAGACATTTAATTCCTTGAAAAGTCCAACACATATGATTATTATCAAAATATTAAATTTTAATATAATATAAAAAAGGAAAAAGAAGACATTTAAATAAAAAAAATTTAAAAATCACAATTCACATATATAGATAATTGTAAACACAATAAAATAGGAGGGCATTCATGTTTACACGTTTTTTTTATAAGATCTCCTCCATTATAATAAGATAGCACTTTACTTCTCTCATCTTATAATCTATATATATATATATATTATTTTACTATATATTAAGCAAAAGGGGGTTTTTAACCCCAAGCCTTGTGGAAACTCCAATCTCCCAACCTAAATTTTCTGATTTTTTGATTTAAAAAAAAAAAAATCTTAGCATTTATCAACTTCTCTCAACTCTCAAGTCTTACCATCATAATAACACTTTAATGCATTAAAAACAAGCATAAAAAAATTCTTTGAAATCCAACACATATAAATTCCTTGAAAAGTCCCAACACATATGATTATTATCCCTCATAATAACACTTTAATGCATTAAGAACAAGTATAAAAAAAATTCTTGAAAAGTCCAACACATATGATTATTATCAAAATATTAAACTTTAATATAATATAACAAAAAAAAACATTTAATTCCTTAAAAAGTCCAACACATATGATTGTTATCAAAATATTAAACTTTAATATAATATAAAAAAGGAAAAAAAAAAAACATTTAAAAAAAAATTAAAAATCACAATTCACATATATAGATAATTGTAAATATATTAAGAAAAATGGGGTTTCTAAACCCCAAACCTTGTGGGAACTCCAATCTCTCAATCTTAATTTTCTAAATTTTTGATTTAAAAAAAAAAAAAAAAACTCAGCATTTATTGAGTTGGTCAAAATCCCCTGATCAACATGTATTAACTTTTTCCAATCCGCATGCCTGAATTTATTGATTTGGTCAAAATTCCTGATTAGGATTTAAAATCCCCTCATACAAATAATTATAGATACAGCCCATGCATAGTTACTGCAGTAGCCTTTTTAATTTCTCCTGTACACTATGGTTAGTGATAAAATTGTTAAATTATTTTTATAAAAAATCTTAAAAAACATAACTTATATATTAACAAAAAATTAAAACAAATATAAATATCTATAATTATCCCGTGCATAGCACGGTGATAGGCTGGTATATATTAAGGAAAAGGGGGTTTCTAAATCCCAAGCCTTATATGATCTCCAATCTCCCAACCTTAATTTTCTAAATTTTTTATTTTTAAAAAAAAACTCAGCATTTATTGATTTGGTCAAAATCCACTGATCAGCATTTATTAACTTTTTTCAATCTACATGTCTTTCCACATGTCTACATTTATTGATTTGATCAAAATCCCTGATTAGTATTTAAAATCCCCTCATACAAATAATTATAGATACAGCCCGTGCATAGTTACTGTAGTAGCCTTTTTTAAAAAAAAAAATTATTTTAAAAAAAAACTCAACATTTATTGATTTGGTCAAAATCCCCTGATCAACCTTTATTGACTTTTTTCAATCTACATGTCTTTCTACATGTCTGCATTTATTGATTTGATCAAAATCCCTGATCAGTATTTAAAATCTCCTCATACAAATAATTATAGATACAGTCCGTGCATAGTTACTGCAGTAGCCTTTTTAATTTCTCATATACACTATGGTTAGTGATAAGATTCTTAAATTATTTTTATAAAAAATCTTTAAAAACATAATTTATATATTAAAAAAATTAATAATAAATATAAATATTTATAATTATCCTGTGCATAGCACGGCTAATAGGCTAGTACATAATAAAACAAATATTAACAAGTATTCCTTATATATTACTTAAAGTTGAAAAGTGTATATAAAATATTTTGAAAATATATAAAATTATTCAAAAATATATTAAATTAAATGAAAAATATCTTATATTTTTTACTTATACCTTAAGAAAACTTCTTAGTAAGATATTAAAAAACAATGTGTTAGTGTATGAATTAGTTGATATTTTTTTGGAGTCTGATGCGAAGCTACACGCATGTGTGGTTTTTCAGTTCTTTATTCTTTCCCTTTTTCTTTTCCTTTTAGGCTATAGTTAGTGGCAATAAAAAGGCGAGAGAGCATATATGCTATCCATTGGTTTTAGTTTGGATCTGTCTGGAAAGAGTGGCCTGTAGTTATCTACAAAGAATATAAAAGGATTATAACATAAATGCTCTCGTCAGGGTAAACTATCAATAGGTCTTAATAGTTAAATTTAATTTTTATTAGGTCTTATTGAAAATAAATTTTGGTAAAATTGTCACTAAAAATAATTTTTTTGCAACAATTTTTTACATGCGTCATTAAAAATTGACAATTAGTGACTTTTTTGTCGTGATTTTTATAAATTATCGCTAAAACTTAAAATTAATGATATTTTTTTATGACAATTTTTTTTCATAGGTCCTATTAGACAATAAGTTCACTTATAGACATTGGTAATGTGATAAATTGTTAGTTTGTCACTCATATGTGCTTGAGTCAAGTTTTGTTACTATTTTGTTTATATATTTATAGCAGATGCTTATGTTGTTTTCAACGTTTTTTTTTTACTCTACTTAATAGACATGTGATTTAACCTTATGGGATTATAGTTTTAAACTTTAATTTTGTTTTGGCATGAAGACTTCGATTTTCAAATTATATTTTTTTTCTAATTCTACTTCAATATTTTTATACAAATTATTTACTATATTATAAATTTAAGAAGTAACTCAAATTTGAAAAGTTCTAAATTGATAAAACCGTACCAAGCTAAGCCATTTGAATTGGTGTAGTTACTGAAAATATCGATATGCATCGGTTTTGAATATAATAGAGCCGACATTATTGGTTCAGTGTAAAATTTTATCTAAATATGGACCGTCCCGAACCAATTATATCTCTAGTTGGAGGGGTCAAGGTTGGAATGGTTATTGGGTGCTCTTGGAATATAGTTACGTGGTGCTTCAAAGTATTATGATTGATAGAGAAAATATAATCTATAATTAATAAAGGAGTATGAACACATGACGTTTCACGAGCATTGAACAATTTTTCGTCAAAAGTGAGGTTCGTCAAAAGTGGGGGTTGGTCATCATGATGATTGGTGGTGTATAGCTTTATTGGAAAATAAAAAGGTGGGAGTTTTTCTTCTTTTTTTTAAACTGCAAAAAAAGCGTACCCCTTGGTGTTATTATTGCAACCTCTAGGCTTCAATTTGTGAGCCAGATTTATCTCAATTCATAGGAAATGACCCACCATCGAAGCACTTAATGGAGCTCAATCATGTGCCACAAAAGAGGCTAAGTTTCAAGCGGAGCATACCGCGAGATATCCGAATAGAATATTACAAGACAAAGCCCACATGTCATGCTCTCAGGAATCAAACCTGACTTACCTCTGTGTAAATGGATGCCTTCTCTACAAGGCCACCACCCCTGTGGTAAAACGGTGTGAGTTTGTAATGTTAATTGTTGGTGGTAGAGTTGTGGTCAAAGGGCATATCTATTGAATTGTAATGAAGTATGAAAAAGGAAGAGCAATCCATTAGAAGGGTTTGAAGGAAAGAATGAAAATAAAAAGAAAAATGATTGAGATTTTACTTGAAATTTAAATGTAGAGCTTATGAGGAGGATAAAATAATGTAGAGCTTATGAGGAGGATATTAATACTTGAAATTTAAAAAAATAGGAGGGAGATAATAATTTCTACTACTTTAAATAATGTTTATCAAAAAGTCTAAGATTTTAGAAAAAATATTCAGATAATTGTCAAGAAATGAGACCTATGATGCATATTTTTTTGTTGTGGTGTTCATTCTTAATCATTACCATCAAAAGAAAATTCTAGACATTTTTTGTTTTTTTGTTTTTCTTTTCCCGTGGAATGGTAGTGTTCCTGAATGTTATTCAACAACAGTTGCTAAGACTTTTAAACAATATTCAGTGCTTAAAAAAATGTTATTTTCAATTAAAGAATTGTAATTTCTCATCCATTGAAGTATTCTTTTTAATTAAATAGTTAAAATTAGAATTGCTTATGTACGTTTTGAATTTTTATCTATTTTAAAAAGTAAGTTAAAAGTCAATTTTTTTATTTTTTAAAAATATTTGTAAAAAAATAAAGAGGTGGTTGTGATCCAAAAAAGTCAAAAAACTGACTTTTAACTCAATTTTCAAAATATGCCAAAGAGTTATATAAAAATAGAGAAGTAATGTGACCCAAATAAATACACTTATTTAGATTATCACCAAAAACTCACTAGATTAGGTTTGTTTCTACCTAGTTAAAATAAAAAAAATAAAAAATAATAATAATTATCTTATTTGGTTCCAATTTTTTGAATTTAATTTTTTAAAAATTAAGTTTTTATTTTTTGAGTTTTTATTTGTAATATTTAAAACAATTTTTTTACTTTTTAGATGTACGTACCTAAAAAGTAAAATATTTTAAAAAATCAATAAATATACAAGAATACAAAAATATATTGAATTTTTTTATATTTTTTGTATTTAGTGAATTGTTTAAAGTTTTTTTTTAATAAATATTATAATTTTTACGACGAATTACACTAACGATTCCTATAGTTTGGGTTTTGTGTCATTTTGATCCATGACTTTTCAATTGTGACACATTTGACCCTAAATTTTAAATTTTGTTCCAAATAAGGACAACTGAAGATAACATTACTCAATTTTAAGGGTAAAGTCGTCAATTTGATAAATTATAAATTAATTTGACGAAAATAAATGTCAAAAAAATATTTTTTAATTTTTAAAAATTATTTATACCCATTAAAGATAAAATTATGGAAAATTGATAAAATTTTTATATATTTATTATTTTTTTAACAAATTAATTTTTATTATATATTTAGATAATGATCATCTAATGAATAGTTATTTTATTTTTATTTTCATTAAATTAATTTATATTTTTTCAAAATTTAAATATGAAAATAACTTTGATATCATTATTAAACCAATCCATTAAATCAAAAAATCCAAAACTAAAAACATTTCATATGTTAAATATATCAATTACTCATTAAAAGCCTAACAATCACTCATTACATGATCATTATCCAAACACATAATAAAAATTAATTTGGTAAAATAAATAAATATCTAAAAGATTTTTCAAATTTACATAATTTTATCTTTGGTGGGTAGAAATTATTTTCAAAAATTCAAAAATATTTTTTGATATTTATTTTTGTCAAATTGGTTTATATTTTATCAAATTGATGACTTTTGCCCCTTGAAATTAAGTAATAATATATTCAATTTTCCTTATTTAGAACAAGATTTAAAATTCAAGATCAAATATGTCACAATTAAAAAGTCAGGATAAAAATGACACGAACCCCAAAATATAAGAATTGTTAGTGTAATTCACCTTAATTTTTAACTACATTTTAATTAAATTTATCTACAAATTTAAAAATATTTAAAAAATCAGTGAAAATAAAAAAAATTAAATTCAATAACAATAATCAACTTGTTCGGTTTTGATTTCTGGAAAATATTTTTCAACAAATTCTATTTTTTTATTTTTCGTATTTTTCTTTTGTTTTTAATGAATTTTTTTAATATTTTAAGCAATTTTTTTAACTTTTAGACACACTTAATATAAATACACTTAAAAAATATAATATTTATGAAAAAAATCTTTAAGAAATTCACTAAATACCAAAAATATAAATAAAAAATTTAATATATTTTTCATATTTTTGTGTATTTATTAATTTTTAAAATATTTTTTCACTAATATTTTATTATTTAAATACATTTAAATAAGATGTATCTAAAAAAAATTACTTAAAATTTTAAAAATATTCACTAAAACTAAAAAACACAAAAAATAAAAATTCAATTTCCAAAAACCTAAATTCAGAAAACGAGTCGTTTGCGTTCCAAAATGGATAAGGGGGCGCAATGGATCCCCATCATTCATTCGACTTTCCTAAAATATTCCAAATATTTTGTATGCTTAAATCACAGACAAATCAAAAGAAATGCGAAAAAAGAAAGAAAAACTGATTGTGCATACGTGGTGTAATTACATTGGACCTTGCTATAAATTTTACAGAATCATAGGCACTTAAACATCATCCTACCGTAACTTCGACCATTAGAAGCGTCAAAACACTCAGCAAGAACAGAGCAATGAAAATGGCGGGTTCAACTGCACTCTCTGTTCTCTCTGTCTCTGCCAATTCAATCCCTAAAATTGGCTCTTCTAAGACCGACCCATGTGAAACTAGGGTTAGGGTTCCGATTCAGAGAAACCCTTCGATTTCTTTCAGATTTAGCACAAAAATTCCCAGTAGGAGTGGGTCTACTACGAGGTTGAATGCTGCTGGATTGTCGGAGATTGAGCCTGACCTCAATGAAGATCCGAAAGACCGTTGGGCCACTAATGGCGTCAGCGCCGTACGTTTTCTTCAATTCATCGTTTTATATATAGATGTGTGTGTGCGCGCATATGTATATTTATGCATTTTAATGTTGTAGTCCTCTGTGTGTATGTGTGTGTGTATATATATAGAGACAGAGAGAGAGAGATTGAGTTGTTGGTAATTTTGTGTTAATGGTTGCAGGAAGAATTTGTTTATGGAAAGTGGGATGATCACCATACTTACCAGGAAGGTCAAGAGGAAGGTGCAAATTTATTGTTTGTTCTAATTTTCTGAATTTAATTTTTTAAAAATTGATTTTTTTTTCTTTTTTTTTTAGTGAATCTTTTGTAATATTTTAATTTTTGGTTTTTTTTAGATGCAGCTAACCAAGTAAAATATTTATAAAAAAAAATATTTTAAAAAATAATAAATAAATAACAATGCGAAAATGTATTAAATTATTATTTTTTTTGTATTTTTGATATTTAGTAAATTTTTTAACGATTGTTTTCACAAACAACAATGATCCATCTCACTAATTTAGGAGCACTAATTGACCACTAATGAGGTGGAAATTCAAAAAAAAAAAAAGAAAAAAAAAAACTTAAGGCTAAAACATCACATCAGTAAGTAGGACCCACTTTTTAGAGCTCTTTTAGAGCTCCCAAGCATTTTTCTTTCACAAATATTATATTTTTTTAATTGTATTTATATAAAGTGTATCTAAAAAAGTAAAAAAAAAAAAATGTTTAAAATATTTAAAAAATTCACTAAATATATATATATATATATGAAAATAAAAAAATTAATTTTCAGAAATTGGAACCAAACAAGGTGATTGATTTTTAGTTTTTTTTGGCAAGTCTAGTTTGTGAATTGATTAAAGACAGGAATTGAGTATATTTTGACAACTTATAGAATTTTTTTGTGGAAATAATGAAGACTCAAAAAATCTCCCACAATTTGATCCACAATAATGTGGCAGGATACAAGTAGTTTTTAATTTGTCAAATACTTAATTTTGTAGGTCTTGCCTCTCTTGCCACATCATTATGGGTAAATTTAGGGATCCAAATTGTAAATCTCTAGCATTATTTGTTTTTTTTTTGCTATAAACCCAAGTCCCCAAACAGAAGTATTGGGACTGAGGTAAAATGTGTATGAAAACTGAAAAGGTTTAAAAGTGTTTTGATGTCAAGGGGAAGTATTTTGAATTCAAGGGGAAGTCTTCTATTTTCTATTTTTATTTTTAGTCTTTTTCTTTTGTCTGGGGTCACTTGTTAGGAACACCTTTTTTTTTTTTTTTTCGTTTTTTTATTTATTTATTTTTTTTAAAGAAAGAGAGAGAAAGAAAGGTTATGGCCTGGAGTCAGGTTTAGTATGTTTTGTATAAGGAAAATGTTTGAGGGCCTGAAATACTGTTGGCTCGAATGCCCCGAATGCCCAAAACGACGTCGTTTTGGGCATTCCGTTTTTTTTTTTTCTTTTTTTTTCTTTTTTTCCGCCATTGTTGAGCCATTGTTGACCTCTGCAACTCTGAGTTGCAGAGGAAGAGGGAGAGAAAGAGAGAGAGAGGGAGAGGGAGAGGGAGAGAAAGAGAGAGAGGTCGCGTGCGCCGATCGCCGTCGATCGCGTGCGCCGATCGCCGTGGATTGCGTCGGCCTCCGCCGATCGCGTCCTCCTACTCCGATCGCGTCCTCCTACTCCGATCGCGTCCTCCTCCTCCATTTTTTAGGCCCCCTCCAGTCCTTCCTCCCCCTCCTCCCTCCCTCCCCTCCCCTCCCCCTCCCCCTCCCCCTCCTTCCCCCTTCGTCTTCCTCCTATCTTCTGCTGAAAAGAAAAAAAAAAAAAAAAAAAAATTAGGGCCATTCGGGGCGCCCGTTTTCGGGCCCCCTAGCATTACTGTTTATATAATGTGGTTTGTGATGTTTTTACTCTTAGTATCGTCAATGTTTCAAAATGATAGTTTTTTAATGTAAATTTGAGAAGATTTTTGCTACCAATGTTTGGTTATAAAGGCCTTATTTAGTTTTAATGTGAGCGTGTTGATTAGGTACTAAGGACTTGAGTGGGAAGTTGTTGAATACATTTTATACATCAAGCAGTAATTTTGTTTCTCTGTTGGGTTCCATGCCTAATTATTTTACTTTGTATTTCGGTTATCTATATTTATCAGATTGAGAAATGTTACACTGTCTCTATCGTGTTGTAATGTATTAACTCTAGAATCTCCTAGAAAATGGAAATTATTAGCATAAGCCATGTAAATGGTCGGACTAAGATTGAGTCTGCCAATACCTCTCCCTAATTCTAGTCCAGTTTTGTCATAGTTGAATCAGATTCTAAGAAAGTGCAGTGGAATACTTCTCTTTGGAAACCATTTCAATATTTTGTTGAAATCACTCACAATTTTTGAGGAATTTTCTTTCTACTCTCATATAACAATTAAGTTTAAAGATACAAATTGCTTCCGATTTTGAAACACAAAGCAAGATAAATCAGTCCTCTTTATTGATTAGATTAATTGTTTGTCTTATTTCTTGCAAAAATATAGAACAATTGTGTGTTTGTGTTTGTCTTATTTATTGCAAAAAATAAAAACAATGGACTTTATTATGAAAAGTTTTGCACCAGAATGGGTTTCTGTCGATGTTTTGCTGTTTTTGGCACATCATATTTGGGATGGGTACTCAGAGTTCAGTGTTAACCTGATTAAAGTTCTGCATTTTACATATTTTGCAAAACCCTTTATATATTGTAAAGTCTTGAAGCAGTTCTCACTATGTCTGTGAATGAGGTTAGGTTGATGTCATTTTGTTTCCACGCCATTCGGTCAATATTTACCTTTTCATTTCATCACACAAATATAACCCCACTTGTTCCCATAATGGGGAAATAATTAGCAGCTCAAACAAACCTTAGTTATATGGTTAGAAAATGAAGGACCGATCTGAAAAGTTGAGTTGGGTTTGGCTGTTATTTTAAGTGAGAGTATAACTCATAAAGTTTATCAAACCTTCAAATCGAGTCATACTATTGGCTATATTCTCGCCTCCAAATCAAACTCTCAGGTCTGTCAATCAGTGGAAATTCAATCTTACTCATAACAGGACCACCATTTCTAACTAAGATTTACATTTCAGGAACATTTTGGGGTCTAGTTGCAGAAGACTATGAAGCAATGGGACCTCCTACAGGTTTCCAAGGTATCAATGATTGTTTCCGAGTCAACCATTGGTTACTCATTAACCTAGATAATTGGCGATAAAGCTTTTTCTGATTTGGTTCTTCTCTGTTTGGACCAGGGCTTATTTCATGGCTATTTCTCCCAGCAATTGCTGCCGGGATGTATTTCCATGCTCCGGTAATTTTAACAATACATTTTACAGTTATGAAAGTTTGGCAATTTGACATAGTGGCTTCGGATCACCTTAAAAGTGAAATTTTTCTCACATCTCGTCTTTCAGGGGGAGTACTTGTACATTGGAGCGGCTTTGTTCACAGTAATCTTTTGCATTATAGAGATAGATAAGCCAAGTGAGCCTCACAACTTTGAACCCCAGATATACAATATGGAGAGGGGAGCTCGGGACAAGTTAATCGCGGATTACAACACCATGGACTTATGGGAATTTAATGAAAAGTACGGGGACCTGTGGGATTTCACTGTGAAAAAGGATGACATCATGAAAAGATAATAACAAAAGAGCGACTTGGAGGCTCCTACGAAAGTAGGGTCTGTGAAGGGCAATTTATACCCAACCTTGCCCCGTTGTTGGAAAGGCCGTTTATGTGACATTACAAAGAGATAATGTTCATTATAAAAATAAATAAAAAATTGCATCATAATGTGATGAGATATCCAAAGTTACAATGAAAGGTATTCATAAACTTTAGTTCTCTCTTCTTCATTCTCTCTTTTAGAATTAAAATAGGAAAATTAACTATAACACCATATCAAAGATGCAATTTTTTTATTTTTTTGAAATAGTGCCCAGATGTAAAAATCTTGTGTATTTTGTTGTATGTTGTTGCCTCCTCCAAAGCTAAAGACAAAGGTGAATTAAACCAACCTATCTTTCTTACGAGATCATTACATCTTATGTGAATAGTTATTTCTCGACATGGAATTTCGCTATCTTAGTAACCGTAATAGTTATGGCCGCCTTTCACCCGGACTTTCGAGGGTTTTGTAAAATATTTTTTATAATTTTTAAATTGACTTGCTATTAAAAATTTCGTAAGTCGATTTTAAAAAATTTACCTTCAGCTTGACCCTTTCAACACATTTTGAAAGGAAAATTCTAGCTCTTCATTAGTTTCTATTCATCGCATACAATAAAAAAATTATTTTAAGTGTCCATCAAATATTAGAAAATAAAATTCAAAAAAAATTATGCATAATTTTTTTTAAATATAAAATATTTTACATCAAAATATAGAAGAAAATAAAGAAGTGTTGGGGACAATGACATGGATGGTGAGGTATTGAAAAGTTGTCTTTCGTGGGCTGTTAAATTGTCCAACAAGTGAAATCATCCATATTGTTTCATTCACCTGGTCTTATCCTACCAAAACAGCCGAATCTAATAAACAATTTCTATGGTGGGCTTGGATGTCCTAAAATATGGTTGACGAGAAATTATTCTACAGGTGACCCATTAGAAAATAAAAAAATAATAATATATAAATAAATTTTAATTAAAAATTTTCATTCAAAATAATATTAGATAATGACATTTTCAAAATTGTAAACTCAAGTAATGATTTTTTATCATGGTAATATGCTCCCAAACTTCATATTGACCGGTAAGATATAGAAAGCTCGATTTCAAATCTTTCTTTTAGTATTATCACAATTTAAATTCAAAATTTTCAAAATTAAAATTTTTTTAATAATGAAGAAAACTAAATTTGTATTAGATTTAAATTATGACGACATGACTATACTAAAAAAATATGATAGAGAGTCGGAATATAAAATTTAATTGCATAGAATTAAATTTATTACGTAAATTAATTTTGTGCAAACAAACATAACTGCATAGAATGGGGATAGAAAATTCCAAGTCAGGTAGAACATAAGCATCTTGACCAGAATCTTTCTACACGAGAGTTTCTTCTACTTTCTCCCTTTCTGTTCTCAAATGAACTTGGAAGTTGAATCCCCGCCAAATAATTAAAAAATAAAAAATAAATTAGGAGCTTTCTATTTGGACACTATAAAATATTTAATTCATATTTTTTTTTCTTGATATTAATTATTGAAAAAAAGTCATAATTTAAATGCCAACAATTGAACAAAAACTCAATTTTATAATTGATATTTGAACAATTAATTATCATTCATTCCAAAGGATAAATTGGTGTAAACTGAGAAAAAAAAGTAATGTGCAAATAGAAACTCTGAAAAAAAAAATGAGAATCAAACACAACTACCTCAAAGTGACTCATCAAAGTTACAAAAATGTCATTAAAATATTATTTTGATGGAGCTGAATTTTCTGTACAAAATTTTTATTAGTAAATTATTTCCTAATTAAAAAATAATGACTTTGTTGTGTTTTCATTTTTTTCTATTAAAAAAAAATACCATTTGAAATTTGTTTATGAAAACTTTTTTAAGGAAATTTTTATATATAAAAAAACCCACCTTTGTTTTAATGAAAACAAAAATAAATAAATAAAATGAAACAATTTTTTAATTTTATTTTTAAATTGTAGGTACATAACAACAATTAAAGGGAGGAATAATAACTAGTCAAGACAGATACCATCTAAAAATAAAAATAAAAAAAAAAGTTGAGACAGAGAAGAGGATCCCAAACCAGTAAGAAAAAATGCATCTTGATTCTTGACTCCATAAGACTTTCTTCTATTCTTATATGATGGTAAGTTAATACAATTCTCAAAATCAAACCAAAAAATGAGAACCAAACACCACCACCACCACCACCTCTCTTCACTCCTGCTCCTCTTCCTTTTCCTCTTCCTCTTCCACCACCACTCACAAGCCCAACAACCTCCATCACCACCACCAAACACCACGGGCTACACCTGCACAGCCAACAACAACAACCACTCCACCACCTCGGCCACCTATCCTTGCCAAACCTATGCCTTTTTCACAGCCATGTCTCCTGACTTCCTTGACCTAGCCTCCATCGGCGACCTATTCTCCGTTAGCCGCCTCATGATCTCAAACCCTAGCAACATCTCTTCCCCCACCCCCCCTCTCCTCCCCCACCAACCCCTCTTTATTCCTCTCACATGTTCTTGCAATCCCATCACCAATGGCTCTACCACTACAAGTCTCTCCTTTGCCAACCTCACTTACACTATCAAAAAAGATGACACTTTCTACTATCTCTCCACCCACCTCTTCCAAAACCTCACCACCTACCAATCTGTCGAATTTGTCAACCCTAATCTCATCCCAACCCTCCTCAAAATCGGCGTAAGTGTCGTGTTTCCAATCTTCTGCAAGTGTCCAAACACAACCCAATTGCAAAACCAAGAAAACTATCTCATCAGCTATGTGTTTCAACCTTCAGACACAATACCCTCCATTGCTGCTAGGTTTGGTTCAACAACACAGTCCATAGTTGATATCAATGGTGGTGAAATCCAGCCTTTCGAAACTGTTTTCGTTCCGGTTCCAAGGCTTCCTATGCTAGCACAGCCTAGTGTTTTTGCTTCATCTTCTGAGAAGAATGAGCAAAAAGTTCATGTGATTGGATTGGAAATTGGATTGGGAGTTTGTGGGGTCTTGTTGGTTTTGGTTGGTGGGTTGTGGGCTTATAGAGAGGCTTTTGTGAAGAAGAGGAGGGCAATGGAGAGAGAAGAAAAGAGGAGTAGGAGAGAGAAGGGGTTGGTGAAGGAGGTGAAAGTGAGTTTGATGGCTAATGTGTCAGATTGCTTGGATAAGTATAGAGTATATGAGATTGAAGAACTGAGAGAAGCAACTGATGGGTTTGATCAGAGATGGATGATTCATCGGTCTGTTTACAAAGGTTGCATTGATGGAGGGGTGTATGCTATCAAGAAGATGAAGTGGAATGCTTGTGAAGAACTCAAGATCTTGCAGAAGGTAATTGACTTCAAAACTACATCGTTTTATGTGAAACATGTCAATCAAATTTATTTTAAATATTATTTACATCACACCAAAGTTTAAATTAACATTAAAAATTAAAATTATGAATAGTTTTTAGATATTTTTTGGGTATATACTATTTTGGTCTCTATTTTTATTTTATTTTTTTTGTCACCCTGACTAAGGCCAAGTTTGGAAAGACTAAATAAGTGCACTTTTTGTCTTTTTGGACAAAAAAATTGAGGTTGAAAATATAGATGTTTGGATTAACTTTTTGACTTTTTATGGAAAAATGTGTAATAAAAATTTGTGAAAATTGGTTTTTAGAGGAAATTTTGAATTGAGAGTTGTGCAGCCGTAATTGTTGACTTTTGGTGAATAGTGTTAACTTTTTAACTTTTTGAGTAACTTTTTGGCTTTTTAGATTATTTGGGAGTACCCAAACTTGGCCTAAGGCCTCGTTTGACAAGTGGTTTTTTTAACTAAAAAGTCAAAAAGTCACTAAAAAAATCAAAAAGCCAACAACTCGTATAAAAAAGTCAAAGATTCATTTTTCTCTCTACGTTTTGCACATTTTTTCGTAAAAAGTCAAAAAGTAATTCTAAATATACTAGTTTTTTTTACATCACATTTTAACTAAAAAATCAAAAAGTTATTAAAAAAGTCTATTCCCAAACAAGACCTAAGTCCCAAATGTATAATTTTTTTTGTCTTCCATATATAAGATAATTACTGGGCAAAAACTCAAAGAGTAACCTTAAGGGAAAGTAAAGAATGAAACAATTTAACATTCATGCTACATACCCCACTGGGGGTCGACCCCCAGTGAGGTGGCAGTTCCTTATTTGCTGAAATTTAAAAAAAAAATAAAAAAATAAAAAATAAAAAAATAGGTTTTTTTTGGTCTACTCCAGGAGTGACACCTCACTGGGGGGTCGACCCCCAGTGGGGGTAGGAAGCATTTCTGCATATTTTTAGACTTGAAATCATGACTTTTTTATATGAGAGTTGTAGATCCCGATCTGATAACGCACAAAACTTAGATTTAGAAATTGTATGGGATATTCTAAATAAGTATACTTTTTGATTAAAAAATTGAGGGGAAAAAGATAATTGTTTGAGATAATTTTTTTACTTTTTACGAAAAAATGTGTATTAAAATATTATATAAAATAATAAAATTACCATTTTATCCCTATGCCCTATGCATAGTGACAATGACTATAGAAAGAAGCAATACATAATGCTTTGAATTGTGTGTGGGACAGACATGGTTCGGATTTATATATATAGGATGAGGCTTTCTTTTAATCCTTCATCGGACTGGAAGGGCTTACCAAGGGTCATATTTCAATAATTCAAACCGTTCAATGTGAATAAATCGTTAAGTACTATATATCTATAAAAAAATCATGTTGATCGGATATCGATAGCTATGTGATCAAATCAGTTTTGTATAAAAAAAATGGACGATAAAAAATAAACGGCTAAAAAAATTTGATTTGATCACATAGCGATCGTTATTCGATCAACGTGATTTTTTAGATGCATATAGTACTCGACGAG
This sequence comes from Camellia japonica, assembly GCA_030407325.1. NCBI lineage: Eukaryota > Viridiplantae > Streptophyta > Magnoliopsida > Ericales > Theaceae > Camellia > Camellia japonica. Next base: position 15,026,907 of record JAPPVO010000036.1, read on the forward strand.
TTTTACACTTTGAACGGTTCTGATTATCAAAACGGGACCCGTGGTGGGCCCCCACGGGCCGAACAACACCATTTTTTGTAAATTTTTTGTGCAGCCAATTAGGTAATTTGTACCAGTTGAGACTGTACCATCACGTCAATAACTTTTTGGGTTGTATTTTTTTGGTGTAAATTTATTTTTTTATATATATTTTTTGTGAATAGTAATAATTTTTTAACTTTTTTAATAATTTTTTGACTTTTTATCTTTTTTAAGCTAGGTCAAACCCGCCCTTAATCTTTTGATAGGTTTATTATGCCGCATTTTGACTCTTTACTATATGATTTGCAACCCATTTCTCTTTCTACTATAGTTTCAAATTTCAATACATATTTCAGGTTTAGGCGAGGTTGTAATTGAGTAAAAATCCAATAAAAATAATGTGGGAAATTGATACGATAAATAGAATTACATGAGGTGAAAGTATAAACATATTAAAAGGACAGGGACAACTGTGCAATAAACCAAATACAAAATTGCCATGTTGCAAATATTAGATTATTTGTGAATAAAACAATATTTGGGTGATGTGGTCCATCTTATTCTTAGGTATTAATAAGGTTTTAAACATACAATGCTTAGGTATTAGCCCTAAAAAATTAAATGTAATGGTGGGGTCCGCATGACATTTTCTTTGGATTTATCATTTCAAATCATAAGTATTGACTTTATTAATTACATGAGTATTATTATTGTTGTTGTCATTATTATTTTGTATGGATGAGGTAAGCGATTACAAACCTATTAGCATTATTATTATTATTTATGCCAAAGCATAGAATTGTAAAAAAAAAAAAAATCTCTATGATAGAGGCCGTAATTTTTGTCTTCTTTCGTAGAAGAAGATGAAGATCTGTCTACCTTCTATTTCTTCTAAAAAGAAGCCTCTATACAGAGATTTATTTATTACATGAAAATCTCATGTACAATTCTATAATTAAAGTCATATGAGAGTTTAGTCTTGGACTTTTAAAGACAAAATTGAGAATATCACTTAAAAATATATATTAAAACAAACTTAAAATACTGATTGTTTTTGAAGTCAATCTTTAGAAGATTCAATGTACATGAACTTAATTTAAATGCTAAGATGTAATGGGACATTCCTTTAACATCCAACATGGTCATTCTTTTTTGTTTAATTACATTGGTGGATTGTCTCACTGCCTATATTTCTTTGTTTGGGAATCTTTTCATTAACTTCTAACTTTTATTGAAAAAAGAAGTATATGGATTAATAATAAAAAAATAATAGTAATGAGGATTTGAATGCATCTAGAAGCCCAAAACCCCTCAATAATTTAACTCACCAAGCCAGCCTAAAATGTTCATGTAAAAAAAATTTATTTGACTAATTGGAAGAAAATTTTATTTGACTAATTGGAAGAAATAAACTATGTTTCGTTAGATGTCAGAATTACTAAGAAAAGAAATCATCTCACATTTCGAAGTTTAGTAACTTCCAATAGTGTGATATATAGACGCATATTCATATCATATTTTAGTCAATATAGTGTAGTCCATTCCCATTTCCTATTCTCATTCCTCATCTTGATAAAAATATGCGTTCCTTGTAACTTCAGTATACTTTTATATTGTGTTTGGTTGGGGGATTTGGGGAGGGATTTGGAAAGGGAAAGGGAAAAGGTGTGTGAAACTATGTGAAATGTAGGTATATTTTTTTCACATTTTACCTACCTTTTCCATTTCCCTTTCCAAATCCCTCCTCAAATCCCTCAACCAAAAACAGCATTAGTATGAAACAAATTAATTACTAATAAAACATGCTACTTTCCTTTTGAAGGTAAACCATGGCAATTTGGTGAAGCTAGAAGGATTCTGCATAGACCCTGAAGATGCAAATTGTTATCTAGTCTACGAGTACTTTGAAAATGGATCTCTTCATTCATGGTTGCATGAACACAATGAGAAATTAAATTGGAAAACAAGGTTAAGAATTGCCATTGATGTAGCCAACGGTCTCCAATACATTCACGAGCACACGAGGCCAAGGGTAGTTCACAAAGACATCAAAAGCACCAACATTTTGTTAGATGCAAACAAAAGAGCCAAGATTGCCAATTTTGGACTAGCAAAGTCTGGTTGCAATGCCATAACAATGCACATTATCGGAACTCGAGGCTATATTGCCCCTGAATACTTAGCCGATGGATTGGTTTCTACTAAAATGGATGTTTTCTCATTTGGGGTGGTTTTGCTTGAGCTTGTTTCGGGAAGGAAAGCCAAGGATGAAAAAGGGAACCTCCTCTGGATGAGTGTCAAAGGAGTTTTGGATGGAAATGAAAATAGAAAAGAGAAGAATTTGAAGGGTTGGATGGATGGTTTTCTTCTAAATGAAGTGTCTTGTTCAATGGAGAGTGTTATGAATGTAATGGCTGTCGCGATTGCTTGTTTGCATAGAGATCCTTCCAAGAGGCCTAGTATGGTGGACATTGTTTATGCATTGTGCAAGAGTGATGATCTTTTTCTTGATATCTCAGAGGATGGACTATCACCTCGTCAAGTAAATGGAAGGTGAGCATGATTCATGCTAATTGATGAGGAACTTTTTGTGTGTATAGCTGCATGATTTTGTAACGAAATAATTTAGATATGGAATTCCTTTATATTCGAGCATCCTTATGAGACTATCTAAATTTTATTCTAAAATATTATTAAAAAATCCATTCTTTATTTTAGGAATTACTTTTTCATCTATTTCTCCCAACAAACTCTCTATTCTTTCTCTATTTTATTAAAATAATATTTTTAATTACTTTTAAATTTAAATATTTTTTAATAATAAAATAATAAAACACAAATGCAACAACACAACAACATAGCAGGAACTAGCTGAGGAATGCAAAGGAGCGGTTGACCGGGTGGTCGACCGGCTGGACGACCAGGCGGTTGACCGGTTAAGTTAATTTTAGACATTTTTTTTCTTTAGCTCTAGGACTTTCACGGGACATCTAGGGATGTCCGGGGGACATTCGAGAGGACATCCTTCGCGAAATAAAATAAGAATTTATCAAATATAAGGAAGCTATAGTGATTCCCTATTTATAGGGAGTCACTGTAACAATACTTATATTTAGATGGTTGCATAGAAAAACCGGTGGAAATGTATTTTGACAGAAAAGTTCCTTATTTTTAATAAGGAGGAAATATAAGAGAAGAGATGGGATGCTCTTACTGTTATTATTGCCTACATTGACAATCCCCTTTAATATGAATGCCAAATGCACTTTGAAGTGTGGGGCAAAACTTTGTATTGAGATGAGGCAATTTTTTGTCTAAGCAACGACTTGAAATGTGGGTAATATGATTTCCTCCCTAATTAGCTTCCGATGCAAAATGAGATAATTTTTTTTTTTTTTTTTTGAATAATAAGGCATATGGGTTTGTTTGGGAAGTGGGTTGACTTTTTGACTTTTTTGACTATTTTAGTCTGGGGCTAAAAAGTTGGTTTGGAAAGGTCTTTTGATTTTTTTGATTTTTTTAACCTTTTTGTGAGAGAAAGAATGTAATGATTATGAGTTGAATGTGATGTTTTGTCTTATTGGACTAAAAAAATAATTTTATTTTTTATGACTATTTTAGCTAAAAAAAAAGTCCAAAAGTTGGCTTCCCAAACAAAGCCACAATGAGATTAGAAGAAGAGATTGTGTGAGAATCTCACATTTCTAAAGAAATATGAATTTTTTAATAAAATAAGTAGATAGTTTATCAACAATAGAGGGTTTTAATCCTCACTATTATATAGGGACGGATTTAGGATTGTGATTTTGGGAGGCTACTTTATATAATTTTGAAATTATCTAAAAAAAATTAAGAATGCGAACTCTTATAATTTTAAATTATTTTAAAATTTCTAATATAATATATGATATTTTTAAAATTTTTGGGATATGACGGCCCTAACCCCCCTAAATCCATCATTGCTATTATATGCTTATAATAGAAGATTTCTATGGTATATCTAACAGTTATAAAATAGAAAAAACCACCATTACAAATATCTAATGGAAATTATCACAATCCTCATAATAACTGAGAGGGAGATTTATGATCTGGGATTGGGCCGGACAGATTTGGGCCGAACAAGGTTGGGCCGTGGTAGTGCGGCCTTGTCCTGAAAGGATCTGCTCAGTTAAGGCAAGGTGTGGTTGGACCGAGCTGCTTGGCTTCATGGTATAGAAGCCGGTCAAGTGAGATGTCTAGCGCCAGGCAAGGCGTGGTGTTCTGTGGTTCATGAGTTTGCTCAGCAAGAAGGCCGATGGTAAACCAGCATGAGTTGTCCCGAGCTCGGCTATGCCGGAATGCAGCCGAGCTCGGTCCTCCTTGAGCTTGGCTATGGGAACACTTGGGCATAAAGTGCAGCATGGCCGTTGATAGCCGAGATGATGCAGCCCGGCTGCCGAGCTCCCAATAGAGTGGGCTGGCAGTTGGGTTAGGTGATATTCAGCAAGATTTGTGCTGACAGATGGGATAGCGATACCACGTGTCGAGAGATCACTGGGAGTAGATTTGGGGCGCAGAGGGTATATAAGTATGTCTGCGCCCCCCATACGAGCATGAACATTTTTTTGTAAGAAACACTTACACTCAACTCTCTCTCCTCTCTCTCTCTCTATATCCCCAAGTGTGTGCTAACTTGATCGTCGGTTTTCCGGCCACACACCGCCGGGTAGCTCACCGCTGTTGTGCACGCAGGTGATCGGACAGAAACGGAGCTTGGAAGAAAGGAGTACGGGCTTGCCTGAATATTTGCTCCCCGTATAATTGGCGTCGTCTGTGGGAACTTTGCAGACAAAACCTTGTCTTCCACACTCATCTGATCGCCGTCCATGGCGAACAACGACGAGATTCCGTTGTCCGCCATAGATGGAGTTACCCCGGAGTCAGGCAGACGGAGAGAAGGACATCCCGCCATCCCTCCAATGGCGGACCTGGAGACATTCCCAGGAGGACAGTCAGGAGACGCGCGGGATAAGCACGGAAGAAGTTATGGTCATTCAAGAAGTCCAGACGGTCATCGACGGCAGAGAGAATCATACGCCAGACGTCTGGAACACAAACTAAGGGACCAAGACGCCGTCATCCGACGAATGGCGGCGGAGATGGAGGAGCTGAAACGGCATGTCAAAGGGAAGGGTGTAGCTGGAGTGGGAGACCACAGTAAGCGCACCCAACCCCGCCGTTCAGGCAGTCAGAGTCAGCGGCATAACCCTTCAATTTCTATCACCAGAAGCTACAAGGTTGGAGATTCCGACGTGCGTGCAGAGAAATCCTGTAATGACCCCAAAAGTCATCCTTATTTAATTAGGGGTTAATGTGTTTTAATTCAACTATATCTATTGGAATTGAGAATGTTTTAATCTATTTTGGGGTATTGATTGAGGTGGTGGTGTGATGGTAAAGTAACATTGGACCAAAGAATATAATTCGGATAGTTATTCTACAATCAGCCGTCACTCATTTGCCCTTTTCTTTTTCTACACTTTGAATTTGAATGTAAGGTTAGAACCATTGGAAAGCTTATTTTTGGGGCTTCAATTTGGACATAAGAACGACCTAGAATGGAGTTCCGATGAGAGAGTTATGCCCGTTTGAAGTTTTCACATTTGTGCTGGAGGCAGAGCCGCACGTGCGGGGAATAGCGCCGCACGTGCGGGCTGTGCGGGACAGCAGCTCAAAAACGAGATTTTTGGCCCATTTCTTACATTTTCTTTTCCTCTCTTCTTCTCCCCTCTTCCATGTCCGAAACCCTAGCTCCCAAAACCTTGATTTCCTCCACTTTTCTCAACAAAGCCACCATGGATCTTGCATCAAAGATGGAGAACAAGAAAGGGTCAACATTTTCAACCGATTGAAATTCGAATTTGTGGAGGATTCTTCTCAAAGCTTGCTTTTCTTGCTTGAATCTTGAGGTAGGAGTCCTTATTCCCTTTCAATATTTGCATTCATGGATGGATTTATGGTATTTTGAGTATATAAATACAAAATCTATAGTTTTGAACATATTATGTCCAACTTGAGATTGGGGGATTTCGGGTTTATAAGGTTGGGGATGTAATTGCTGGGTTAAGGTGATGGATTATGAACTTTAGACTTATACTCAATGAGGAAATTGGAACAAAAAATAATGGGTTAAGAAATTTGGATTTTTCTTGAAATTTCTAAGTTTTTCTTGAAACCCTAGGTTAATTAATGATGATAACTAATGAATTGGCCCAAATTGAAGGTAGAGTAATGAAATTGAGGTATTGAATTATATGTGTTCAAGTTTAATTGGAATTTGGAAATGTTTGAAAATTATGTTTAAAATTTGCGAATGAACTATGTTATGAACATTGTGATTCATGCTTTAATGTAAAGGAAAAATTGGGGAAATAATTTATTAAGGATATGGATGACATGAACTCGGTTGTGGAATGTGGAAATGGGATTTAAGAATTCCTCTTGAATTATGTTGAATTATATTTAATGATGTCGAGTTGAATCATGTTGTTTATGTTGAATTGTGGCAATTATGTGAGATGGTATTGACTATGTTGAGTTTAATTTTTGTAACCTAAAATATGGAGTTTTCCGAAATGGGTTTAATCCCAAATTATTTTGCTAAATATTTGTGGGCTTGCTTAGTTATTAAAATCAAGAGAATGATTTAATGGAGTTTCTTTATGGAGATAGGAAATGTTTGGTTTTGGTGAAAACCCTAGACATTCAGGGATTTTTGGAAAAATGTGGAAGATGTCCATACAATTCCTTTCTATCTTGAAATCGAAGTGATTGATTATAAATGTCATACTGTGTTTGCAAGAATGGTAATCTTCTATTTATATATATATATTGAGATGGAGGAAATTGTGGTATAAATGGATGCTTAATGTTGGCTTAATTTTGATTACCCATTTAAGGTTGAAGACGTAGAACTTCAATGATTTTTGTATAAGCCCAATGATGGGGCTGGGTCTGTACGTATGTTGTTTATCACCGATGCTACAAAATATGGTTTGGAGCTTTATCTATTTTCCATGATGAATGTGATGTATAAGAGGTCCTGGCATGTAGATGTAGCTCAATGGAATTTATATGTATAGTTATTTTCTTACTTTATGCTTCTGATGAGGCCCCATATGTTATTTACAACAGGTTAAGTGTTCGTTTTCGAATGGGTCATGCCCAAACTTTTAGGGGCGGGTTTGGGGTGTGACAAATCCAGCGCGCAAGATAGCACTTACCAGCCCTCACGTCCGGCGACGACGTCGAGGTACTTCTATTCCGCTTGTTCGGAAGATTTGCGGGCAGTCTTGAAGGAAAGGGCTCGCCGGCGGGAGGCTCAGAGGGTGCCGGCGTTCCAGCAGCTATCCTATGGGGTTCACGCCAGTGAGGAGGTTGGAATGCCTCCACCACGCTTAGCAGCGCCACTTCTTCTCGATACAGACTTGGCGAGGCTGAACGCCACCCCTTTCTCCCTGGAGATAGAAACAACACCGCTTCCGGTAGGCTTCCACCAACCTAAGTTCACGCTCTATGACGGAAAGACCGATCCCTACATGCATGTAAGCCACTTCCGACAGGTCATGGCCGGACACAGGCGGAATGACGCACTTATGTGCCTCATCTTCCCGTCAAGTCTAGGGGAACTAGGTTTGAAATGGTTTGAGAGGTTGCCGGAGGGGAGCATAGAAAAGCGGTATCAATTGGCCGAAGCCTTTGTGGTGCGCTTCAAAACCAACACAAAAACACCAAAGGAAGTTGACTACCTACTGAGTGTCAAGATGGAACCGAGCGACACATTGAAGGCATACAACTCCAGATATTGAAAGACCTTCAACAAGATCTTAGATTGCCCGGTCAACCTGGCAATCACACAATACAAGCGTGGTCTCCCGGTCGGACATAGACTGTGGGACTTGCTTACCATGCACCAGCCGACGTCCATGGGCCAACTCATGCAACGCATCAATGAGCACATCCGAGTAGAGGATGATGCGTCAGCCTCTACAGCGAAGGCAACCCCGGTAGCAACAGACAAGAAGTCGGCTGGAAAAGTGCACGCGGTCGGACAAGAGTCCAGCCGAACAAGTGACCGCGCTGAGGAATCGGACCGTGGCTCAAATCGCAAAAACCAGGGTAGGGGACGTCTGTAGCTCGGCTTTTCGCGCCCCCTTTCGGAAGAATGAAATAGCCCTTACAGTTCGGACTCCACTTGTGTGTTGGTTCTGAATCTGATTTCACAAGTGCAATGTGAAACAGTGGAAACACAAAAAAGAGTCCAAATCCGGCAATTGTTTTTGGAAAATCGATGTTTGAATCAAATGCCAAAAATGGACTGCTTTGCCAGATTTCAGAGTCGCCACCTAAATATTTATGGGAAATTTAGGAAACCCGTGACTCGTGCCAAAGGCCATTAGTCCGTCGTTACCAAAGTGTCTTGGTTCGGGAACTTAGGTATGAGAGGGGAAGGTCAATAATGAGCACCCCACTCACCCGATCAAAGATCGGCCTCTACTAATTATGATGTGATTCTTATGTACAATATATGTTCTTATTCTGATTATTTAATAAATCCTAAAATTTATTATGTGAAGCATACAAGGTATAGACTAGTTTGCTCAAATTGGAACAATTCAATTTCATGTTTGTTTCTCGAAAAGGATTTGAATTTGCCACCCTTAGGTGGGCTTAATTTGCCAGGTTTGTGAATCTTAAAACATACATTCTTTGAATCATTCCAATTTAAGCAACAAGCCTTCATCCACAGGCATTCAAACAGTTTATCATTTAAGCAATTAGCCTCATGGTAGGATGCTAAACATAATAAGAAAATTATGTACAAGTGGGATGCTAAAGCATAACAACTCACATATTTACCGACGTCCCGCGAACAAGCTATAAAACAAAATTAGAAAATATGCATGATTCCTAACTATACAACACATGTGATATGCAATTACTAGACTCGGCTACTAATATGACATATGAGATGATTTGATCGCATGCGGTCTAAGCATGTATTCAGAGAAGTATGGAAACGACAATGCGAATTGGATGATGAACCGAGCCTTGGTGCATGCAATACAAGTGGATGCAAACATGAGTATGCTAAATTAAACATGATGCCTCTAATCTAACCATCATAAGCTGATAAATAAAAGGGAGAAAGACATGGGGTTGGAAGACATGCACACACACACGCACACTTATTACAAATTTGTCTGCCCTCGCGCAGGAGGGTCCGAATGAAGTAGTGCGCCCTCACGCAGGAGGGTCCGAATGAATTAACTAGCTAACTAAATTACTCAACTAATTATTACAAAATTTGAATAAATAAGCTAGTTATCAAAGCTAATTAATTATTACAACAAGTAAATAAAGCTAATTACTTATTACAACAAGTAAATAAGTGAATTAAGTAATTATGATAATGCACTAATTTAATACAAAGCTAATTAGCTAACTATATTCATTAATTAATTACAGAGTAACTAATTTAAACTAGGTAACTAATTAAATAAATCAAATAAATAACTTACCTAATGGAATAATTAATTAAATAATTACTCTAATTAAATTGTCTAATTAAATAATTAGGACTAACTAAAATTAAACTAATTAATTATTCTAGCAAATTATTACAAAGTGGAACTAACTAATTAATTACATTAATTAATTAAATATAAAATTATAATGAACTAACTAATTATCTACACTAATTAATTAATTTATACAATTCTAATTTACTAGTTAATTAATTACACTAATTACTTGATACATTTATGAAACTAATTAATTAATTAAATTCTAATTAACTAAATTGAGAGAGAGAGAGATAGATGGGTGTCTCTCTAGAGAGAGAAAAGTTTGTGGTCTCCCCCTTGTGGTCTCTTGGGTCTGTCGTGAAAGAGAGCTATGTTCCCCCCCGAGAAGAGAGAGATCCTCTGGGTTTTTCATCTGTGTTGCCTCTGTATCCCGTCCCTCATGCATGGTCTCTGGGTGTATGGCTCTCCCTCTTCTCGTGTGCATGTGCCGTGTGTGAGTGTTGGGTGTGTCTTGTGGTTGTGTGTCAATCTGCCTCTGTGTGCATCTGGGTGTGTGTTGTGTGAGGAGAGGTGATGGGTGTGTGTGTGAGCTGCTGGGTTGTGCATGGCTGTGTGCTGCCGTGTTGGTATGCCATGTGCATGTGTGTGTGGAGATGTGCAGGCTGTGGGTGTGCTGCCGTGTTGGTATGCCATGTGCATGTGTGTGTGTTGATGTGCAGGCTGTGGGTTTGCCGAGAGGAAGAGGAGGTGGTGTGTGAGTGTATGGGTTTGTTTGAGAGTGAAAAGAGGTGGATGGGTTGGCAGTGGTGGTGTGGTGTGTGGGAGGTGTGTTGTGAGTGGATGTATGGGTGAGGGAGAGAGAGTGCCGAGAGGGAGAGGAAGTGATGGGTGTGTGTTGTGTGCTGCGTGTGTAGGTGTGTGCCGTGTGGTGTGTTGTGAGTGGATGTATGGGTGTGTGTTATGGGTTGGCAGTGGTGGTGTGGTGTGTGGGAGGTGGGTTGGTGGTGTCTGCTATCTGTGAATTAGTGAGCTCCTCCCTCTCTCTATCCGTGTGTGTTCATTGTAAAGAGAGAGGGGAGAGAGATGTGTGTGTTGGGTGGCTGGGTTGTGTTGTGGTCGTGTGGTGTGTTGGGTGGCTGGGTGTGCCGTGTATATGGTGTATGGTGGCAGTGTGTGTGTGCCGTAGCCTAGAGAGAGAAGAGAGATGTGTGCATGGGTGTGTTGTGTGTTGTCATGCATGGGTGGGTTGTGATGCTGGGTGGTCTGCCGAGAGAGAGGGAGATGAGTGTTAATGGTGTGTGGGTTTGTATGTCTTGCTGCCGTGGTCTGTATATGAGTGTGTAGGTGAAACAACACAATTTGATCAGCCTCTCATGGCTGGAGAAGAGTGAGAGTGAGATGTATGGGTATGGGTGTGTGCCGTCCCTCCTCCCTCTCTCTACCCATGTGTATTCATGTTTTTTTGAGAGAGAAGGAGAGCCCCCTCAGTGTCCCTGTCTCTTCTCTCCTTGATTCTTTTTTTTTATTGAACCCCTTCTCTCCACCAAAAAAGAGAACCGATCATGGAGAGAGAGAACATGCCTTTTCAGTATCCCTTTTTTTCTTCTTTTCTCTTTCACTTCACATGCAAAATCATAATCACAGCTCACTTGTCCCTACCCACCGCCTTGAATCTCCATTACCATCAAAAATCTTGTAGTGCCTCTTCTTTGTTTTTGTTTTTATATTCTTTCCACCGAATTTTCCACCTTCCACTAGCAACTCCATCATTCTGCATCTTTTATTATTTTATTTTATTTTATTTATTTTTTCTTATTTTCTATTTTCTTTTTGTTTATCAAATATTTATCAATTTATATAAAACACACCTAAAACAAATGTACACACACATAAATTTATATAAAAATATAAAATTATAAAAATACTACAAATTAATAACATATTAGGGATGGCCAAAATGGGTGAGGTTTTGAATTAAAGCTTCAATTTGATTTTTCTGCTGAGAAAGTCATAAAATGGCATATTCCAATTTACATCATGGGGTGTTTAAAAGAAGGTGCCCAAGTCTTAAGGGTGGTCAAAAATGGGGTGTCTACAACGTCAGAATGACCGGGATGACTACCCCGAGATGACGTAGTCGATGCAAACAGAAGGTTGAAAGCAAGGACAGGCATCACCACGGTCTTTAAGATTCTAATCTATCGCATACTAAGTGAAATCCGTGACGAGGAGTATGTCCGATTTCCTACTAAGTTAGGCGACGGACATAAGGGCTTCAATCCGAGGTACCGTTGCACGTTTCACCGGGAGTGCGGCCACCGAATAGAGGATTGTTTGCCTTTGAGGCAACACTTGGAAGAGCTAGTCGCAGCTGGACACCTGGACCTTTACATTGATGGGGGCGTGAAGGCAAATCAAGCTCCTGTTGACCCGCGGGGACTGGATGACCGAGATGCGCCTCTACAAGGGGTTGTTAATGTCATCCACGGCATAGTGGAACCAGCGCGTGTATGCGAGCTCCGAGGTATGATCAAGAAGGCAGAACACATGAAGGAAGTTTTGTCGGTTCAACCTGCGATCAAGAGGGGGAAGACTGAAGAGAAGGATGTGATCAGTTTCTCCTCAAGAGACCTAGAGCGCATTCAGACGCCACACAACGATGCCCTAGTGGTTACACTCCGCGTCAAAGAATTTGATGTCAAACGGATCTTGATCGATCAGGGAAGCTCGATCAAGATTATGTACTACGACGCTTTCAAACAGCTCAAGCTCCGAGATACAAATTTGGCCCCGGCAACTTCGCCACCGATTGGTTTCAATTCGCAACCGGAGTGGCCTTTGGGAAAGATTATCCTGCCGGTCAAAGCGAGATCCGTGGTTAAACAAGTAGAGTTCTGGGTGTTACAGGTGCCATCTACTTATAATTTGATCCTTGGAAGGGGATGGCTTCACGCTATGCAGGCCGTAGCGTCGACCTTTCATCAGGTGATGAGATTCCCCTCGGCTATGGGGGCAATCGAGGAGATTTGGGTCGATCAAGTCATGTCGAAGTAATGCTTCGTGGCAGTCAACGGGAGCCGCGCTGCTAAAGGCTTCGTTCAAATGATTGAGGGACTGGAGGACCGGGGAATCCTTGACGATGTGGGCACCAAGGCCGAGGACAAAGCTATCGAGGAATTGGTGGAGGTGCGAGTTGATACAGAGCATCCGGACAAGTTCTTTTTGCTCGGCTCAAGCCTTACAGCCCAAGAAAGGACCGAAATGGTTGAGTTTTTGATGGCCAACATCGAAGTTTTTGCATGGTCGCCTTACGACATGCCCGGCCTCGATCCGAGTTTCATATACCATCATCTCAATGTCTTCCCCGGAGCCAAGCCGGTCATTTAGCGAACAAGGAGATCGGCGCTGCATCACGCCAAGGTAGTTGCGGAGGAAGTAAAGAACCTGCTTGAGGCGCGAGCAATTCAGGAAGTGCACTACCCTCGGTGGATTTCAAACACAGTTGTGGTACCCAAGAAGAATGGGAAGTGGCGAGTTTGCGTCGACTACAAGACCGTCAACCGAGCTTGTCCGAAAGACAGCTTCCCTCTGCCTAGAATAGACCAGCTTGTGGACTTAACGGCTGGACATAACAGGCTCTGTTTCTTGGACGCCTACCGCGGCTACCATCAGATTGCCATGCATGGGCCCGACCGAGAGATCACCTCATTCACTACACCAAGGGGACTCTTCTGCTACCGAGTCATGCCTTTTGGTTTGAAGAACGCCGGGGCAACTTTTCAGAGGATGATGACAAAGATGTTTGCTCCTTTGCTGGGCCAAACAATGGAGGCTTACATTGATGATATGGTGGTTAAAAGCCGGCATCAAGTAGACCATTTGTCCGACTTAGCCGAGATGTTCGCCATTCTCAAAAAGCACAAGCTACACCTGAATGCGTCTAAATATGCCTTCGGCGTGGGATCTGGAAAATTCTTAGGCTTTTTAGTCACGAACCGAGGTATCGAAGCAGACCCCACACAGATCAGAGCCGTACAAGAATTGAAGCAGCCCAGCTCGGCTAAGGATGTGTAGCATCTAGCCGGAATGGCCGCCGCGCTTAATCGATTTATAAGCCGGTCATCAGATCGCTGCCGCCCCTTCTTTCAAGCACTAAAATCAAAGTTCTCATGGGATGAAAGTGTGACCGGGCTTTGGCCGAGCTCAAGGAGTATCTGTCTTCGCGCCACTGTTGGTAACACCGAAGCCCGGCGAGGAACTCTACCTTTACCTGGCCGTTTCACAACATGCAGTCAGTGCGGTGCTTGTCTGAGCTGAAGGAATCAAGCACCTCCCTATCTTCTACGTCAGCAAAACCTTACTACCGGCAGAGTCGAGATACTTGCCGCTGGAGAAACTTGCGTTGGCATTGATGATGGCCTCAAGGAAGTTGGCGCACTATTTCCATGCTCATACCATCATTGTCTTGACCGAGTTCCCCCTTAAAGCTTTGTTCGAGCAGGCAGACTTCTCCGGTCGAATTCTTAAGTAGGCGATCGAATTAGGACAGTTTGATGTAAAGTTCCAGCCGCGCACTGCCATAAAAGCCCAGACTCTGGCTGACTTCGTTGCTTAATTTTCACCTGGAACTCATCCGGCATGCCCGGTCGATATTACCGCGGCAGATGGAGAGGTGAATGCAAGCCCAACCGAAATACAACAGCTTGGTGGTGTTGGCGACGCGGAACTTGCGCCCCTGCCGAAGCACCTTCAGCTAGTACAATACCACAGCCCGGCGATGCGACGACAGAGTTGGGTATCACCGACCAACCTGATCTGTCCGGTACCGCATCACCGAGGGGGAAGAAGTGGAACCGATCACAACAGAGCCTGCGGCGGCATAATACCGCAACCTGGCGATTCGCCTACGGACTTAGGCATTATGGATCAACTTGCTGAGTCCGGTGCCGAATCGCCAAGGGGGGCTGAAGTGGAACCGCTCAGCACAGAGCTTGGAACCGAACAGCGAGCAACCATGATCCATCAACCCTCAGGCCTCCCAGGACCCATCAGAATGTTGAAAGCTGTTTGTGGGGGAGATGTGGAAACTTTTTATTGATGGAGCATCGAACCGTCACGGTGCTGGGCTGGGTATTGTTCTGATTTCACCGGACGGACTGTCTAGCGAACATTCTATCACCCTTGGCTTCCCAGCATCCAACAATGAGGCCGAGTACGAGGCGCTTTTGGCCGGGCTCAAGAGCGCGCTTCAAATGCAAGCATCCAAGCTAATGGTTTACAGTGATTCCCAGCTTGTGGTTAACCAAGTTTCTGGGGTTTACGAAGCAAAAGATGACCGAATGATGAAGTACCAAGCTCTGGTCAGGAACCACATCAAGCGATTTCAGGCAATCAGGGTCCAACAGATTGGCCGAGAAGAAAACGGCCGGGCAGATGAGTTGGCAGGCCTTGCTTCCATGGTCGATAGCACATCTCCCAACCCTCTTTTGATTGAATTCCTTCCGAGACCCAGCATTGAGGAAACCGGACAGACAGAAGTACTCTGCGCCGAGCTAGGTCCTTCTTGGATGGACCCTATCATCCTTTTTCTCAGAGAACGGACCCTTCCAGCCGACAAGAAGGAAGCACATAAAGTGCGGGTGAAGTCAGAGCGGTTTTGGCTCTCTCCATCCGGCGCTTTATACAAGAAGTCTTTCACTGGTCCCTACCTGAAATGTGTGCACCCGAGCAGCGTGGAGGCCTTCTTGTACGAAATTCACGAAGGCATCTGTGGCAGTCATATATGGGGCAAGTCCTTGGCCTACCGAGCTATTTCACAAGGCTACTGGTGGCCGTGCATGCAGGCCGACGCACAGAAGTATGTTCGTAAGTGTGAGAAGTGCCAGAAGTTTGCTCATCAGATCCACCAGCCGACCAGGGAACTCTTTCCCCTCACCAGCCCTTGGCCCTTTGCAATATGGGGGCTAGATATAGTGGGGCCGCTCCCAACAGCACTAGGCAATCGGAAGTTCTTCATCGCGGCCACAGACTACTTCACCAAATGGGTTGAAGCGGAGCCTTTGGCAACAATCAAGAAGAAAGACGTGAAGCGGTTTGTCTGGCAGAATGTGGTCACGTAGTTTGGCGTCCCCAAAATTCTGATCTCTGATAACGGCACCCAGTTTGACGGTCGCCTATTCAGAGGGTTTTATGAAGATTTACAGATTGAATTCTACAACTCTACTCCGGCTTACCCATAGTCTAATGGTCAGGCCGAGGCGTCAAACAAGACCATACTTGATGGGTTGAAGAAACGGCTTTAGAAGGCAAAGGGAAAGTGGGCTAAGGAACTCCCCAGCGTCCTTTGGGCATACCGAACAACCCCTCGGCGGTCTACCCGGGAAACTCCATTTGCTTTGGCTTATGGCATGGAGGCGGTCATACCTTTGGAAGTTGGCATGCCCACCCTCAGAAGCGAAAGTTTTGAGCCCGAACTGAACGCCGAGGCCATTGCCCTGGAACTGGATCTAGTGGAAGAGCGTCGGGAAAAGGCTCTCATCCACGTGGCCTATCAACAAGAGCTTTCAAGGAAATACAACAAAACGGTGCACCCCAGACCGTTCAAAGTAGGTGATTGGGTCTTGAGGAAAGTCATGGGCAATACCCTGGTGCCAGGTGAAGGCAAGCTAGGGGCAAATTGGGAAGGACCCTACAAGATAACCGGTCTGGCAGGCAAGGGGGCATACCACTTGGAGGACTTTGATGGTAGAGGAATACCCCGGCCATGGAATGCAGCCAACCTTAAACTATATTATTTCTAGCTTTTGCTTTCTTTTTCTGCAAATGAATTTTTTGCCTTACACTTCAGAATATAACATTCTTTTTGTCAATATATAGAAGTGTCTCTTCTTTGCTTTAGCATTCAGATTGTTATTTTGAAGTAAAAACCGAGATGATGTACTCCGATCATTTGAGTCGATAATTTGCTCAGCTTCAAAGATAAAACCGAGATGATTTACTCCGGTTGAACGAGTTGATGTTTTGTTCAAATTAGGTATTCTCAATCAAGATGTTTATTCCGGTTGAAAGAGTTGATGTTTTGTTCAACTTAGGTATTCTCAACCGAGATGTTTATTCCGGTTGAAAGAGTTGATGTTTTGTTCAACTTAGGTATTCTCAACCGAGATGTTTATTCCGGTTGAAGGAGTTAATGTTTTGTTCAACTCTCAGATTCCAACCGAGATGATTTATTCCGGTTGAAGGAGTTGATATTCTGTTCAACTTAGGTATTCTCAACCGAGATGTTTACTCCGGTTGAAAGAGTTGATGGCTTGCTCAACTTAGGCGTTCTCAACCGAGGTGCTTATTCCAGTTGAAAGAGTTGAAGATTTGTTCAACTATGTGATTCAACCGAGATGTCTTTTCTAGTTATATGAGTTAATTAATGTGGTTTGTCTTGCCGAGGTATTTTGTTCGGCCGAAGTTATGAGACTTAAAGACCGTGCAAACACTTGATGAAATTTCATTTTTTCATTGATTGAAAATACGTACAAGAGGTGGGGCAGACAGCCCAGTTACATGTGCAAAGCAAAAAGCAAAGGAAAAGAAAGCTAAGCTAAGGGGGAAAGGTTGGTAAATTCGTCATCAGCTGCCTCCAGGTTGACTGATTGTGTTTGCTCCTGGACACCGAGCTGCTCCTGGCTACTTTCTTCCTCAGTATTCGCCTCGGTATCTTTGGCGAGTTTTTCCTCAGCTTCAGCCTGCAACGCGCTGAAGACGTCGTTGGCATATGGCACGAGGTACACCGACAGGAAGGCAGCTGGCGGAGAGGTAAATACATCGGTCTCGAGACCTTGGCCGAGCTGATCGCAGGCAGACTTCCAACCAGCTTTAAAGTAGATGCATTGGGTGGCAAAGACTTGCTTTTTGTAGTTGTCTTCAGCCTCCTTAAAGCCGGCGTTGTTGGCGTCTTCGCGCTCCTTCTCTCTTGACTTTTTGAGTGCATCCAGCTCGGCCTGGAGCTCATCCCTCCTCTTCTCGGCGTCGTCAAGCTGGCCGAGCAACTTGGTGTTGTCAGCGTTAGCAATCTGCAGTGAAGCCTTTACTCGGCCGAGCTCGGTTTGAAGACTTTCAACTTGGCTGGCAGTGTCGTTCGCCTTCTACCACAGTCGATGAATTCTCTCCATGACCAAGTGTTGCTTCTGGATGGCCTGCAAGAAAAAAGATTGATCAGAAGAGGAAACCGTGCAAACACTTGTGAAAACTTGAGTAGAAGTTTGGTCCTTACCCTGGTCATGAACTTCACGGCCGACTTCACCAACCAGGTGTCTGGAACATGGTCGCTGCCGACCACATCGCTCGGTAGGAGAAGGGCCTTGGAGAGGTCAAAGGCGAGAAGGTGTTCTTTGTCGCCCTTCACGGAAGCTATGGCCGGGATCTCTTTACCCCGGTGTTTGAGCTGCAACCTCCATACCGGCGTCGGGTCGACGGTGACGGCAGGCTGCTCGGTGGTAAGCTCGGTAACCAGTTCAGCAGAGGGATCTACCCGAGGTCTTTTGCCAGCCCGGCGGGTTTCTTGTCTGGATTGCTCGGCGGCTGGAAATGCCAAGGTAACCACGGCGCCGTTGGATTGACCGGCAGTTGGAGAGCGAGTGATGATGCTCGGTATCTTGGTTGAAGTTGCTGTAAGGAGGTTCTTGATACGGCTTCGTTTTGCCATCTCTTGTTCTTCGGTCAACCGGATTAGCGGCACGTCCGGTAGAGTTGGGTCTGGAGGAGGTGATGGAGCACGGAGAAAGTCTGTAACTTTGCTCCGGCGTGGAGCTGAATATCTGTAAGTTGGAGTGTAGCCGAGCAGCTCGTTACAATCCCCGTGGCGGTAGTGGAGCACGGTCTAGATGGCTTCTACGTTGGGATATTGGTAGTTGGCTTGCAAGGCTTGGATTGCTACAATGGAAAACAGAAAAATGTTAAGTACAGATTAGTGAAGAGAAACAAAATGACCGGGCAAGTTAGTACGGCTTACATGTCTCGCCGAAATTCTTGCTAATTGACCAGCCCGGTACGTCGGCTGTTTCATAGTTGCCAGACACCCAGAAAAAGTCGTCGTCGTGTAAGTCCTTATCTGGGGTGCCGGTCACTATTTTTTCTTTGCCC
This sequence comes from Camellia japonica, assembly GCA_030407325.1. Lineage (NCBI taxonomy): Eukaryota > Viridiplantae > Streptophyta > Magnoliopsida > Ericales > Theaceae > Camellia > Camellia japonica. The sequence continues at coordinate 15,045,632 of JAPPVO010000036.1, forward strand.
GGTCGAATTTTTAAATAATAGGCGAAGCCATCGCCGGTGTGCCCAAGAGTGTATTGTCGCAGTATCTCGGCTAAACGTAAGTTGGCGCCTAGCCGGTTGTTTAGCTCGTGGACGCCATTGATAATTCGGTAAGTTGGCGCCTAGCCGGTTGTTTAGCTTGTGCAAGCTTGGTCCGGCGCAGGAATTCGGTCATCAATGGGTTGACCGGGAAGCGGAGGCCTCCTTCAATGATAGATAGCACGGTGAAGGGGCACTGGTCTAATCTGCCCCAAGGGGTTGTCTCAATCTCGGCGAGCTCTAAGTGAACATCGGCTGGGATACCGTACTCCTCCCGGAACGCGGCCAGGGTAGCCGGAGTGTCGACAAGGAAACGAAATTTCCCCATGTGTGGCCGACTAATTTAGCTCGGCTGAGGAGGTTTGGCACAGACTGGGGATTGATGGCTGCTCGGTCCTTGAGAGCCTCGATAACGGTCTATGGTCCCCTTGGACTCTACAGGAAAATGATGGCAAGTGTAAGAGGGAGTGCGGTCGCGCAAAGTGAGCTTGACCTTAGCTCGATCATGAAAAGTGCCAAACCACCTCGGTTGTAAAGGCTAACCAAGGAGCTCGGTCGCCCAAGCTGACCAGATGTTAGCCTGGTCGAGCGGCCAAGTCCTTTGGCTATCCTGGTTTCTACTAAGGTTGGGACAAACAGGTTATTTGCTCGGTCTGAGTGATTTTTTGGATCAAAGGAGGACTTGGAGCCCGGTCCGCCCCAGATCTTCAATGTTCATCAGGGAAATGAAGAACAGCAAAGAGAGTTAAGGGTTTGGGACGATTTTGGGTGACTATGTCCTAAAAAGAACGTATTTAGTGCCCTAATATACGAAATACCAATTGAAATAACAGCAAAAGAGGAGTTGAAGGACTTACCAGGGAAGGGCAGTGGCTTCTTCCTCAAGCACGAACTCAGCAATGGCAAGGAAGAAAGGGCAAGAGCTCTGGAACGTCAAAGGCTTGAAGAGAATCAGTAAAGACGAAATAAGGAAGAAGCGGCATGTATACAGACCCAAGGGCCGCCAAAAATTTGAATGCCAACAGACGCCCTGGTTGGCTGCTCGAGGGCCAATAAGAGGACGACATGTGTCCCCCATTAATGCAACGTCTGAATTGAAGAGACAGGAAGGTCAGATGAGGCGTCGACCGAGCAAGTCAAGAGACAGGATGGTGAATCAAGGAGTCGACCGGGCAAGTTTTGAATTCAGGCATGTCGACTAGCCCGGTCATCGTTTTGCAAACCGAGGACTGAGGAAGTGTTACCCCGGTCAGAATAGGTAATCCCAGTCACGCTTGCGCGGACGAAATTAAGGAGCAATTGAGAGGGAGATTTATGATCTGGGATTGGGCCGGACAGATTTGGGCTGAACAAGGTTGGGCCGAGGTAGTGCGGCCTTGTCCTGAAAGGATCTGCTCGGTTAAGGCAAGGTGTGGTTGGACCGAGCTGCTTGGCTTCATGGTATAGAAGCCGATCAAGTGAGATGTCCAACGCCAGGCAAGGCATGGGTGTTCTGCGGTTCATGAGTTTGTTCGGCAGGAAGGCCGACGGTAAACCAACATGAGTTGTCCCGAGCTTGGCTATGCCAGAATGCAGCCGAGCTCGGTCCTCCTTGAGCTTGGCTATGGGAACACTTGGGCATAAAGTGCAGCATGGCCGTTGATAGTCGAGATGATGTAGCCCGGCTGCCGAGCTCCTAGTAGAGTGGGCTGGCAGTTGGGTTAGGTGATGTTCAGCAAGATTTGTGCTGACAGATGGGATAGCAATACCACGTGTCGAGAGATCACTGAGAGTAGATTTGGGGCGCAGAGGGTATAAAAGCATGTTTGCGCCCCCCATACGAGCATGGACATTTTTTGTAAGAAACACTTACTCTCAACTCTCTCTCCTCTCTCTCTCTATCCCCAGGTGTGTGCTAACTTGATCGTCGGAGGGGTTTTCCGGCCACACACCGCCGGGTAGCTCACCGCTGTTGTGCACGCAGGTGATCGGACAGAAACGGAGCTTGGAAGAAAGGAGTACGGGCTTACCTGAATATTTGTTTCCCGTACAATAACAATTACTCATTTTTTTTTAAATAAAAAAAGATTATTTAATTACACACAGTAATAGAAAACATAATTCTCAATTATGTAAATTAAGGCCCCGTTTGAGAACAGGCTAATTTAGTAACTTTTTGGCTATTTGGTTAAAATATGAGTTAAAAAAAATTAATATGTTTGGAATGACTTTTTGGCTTTTTACGAAAAGATGTGTAAAAAGTAGAGAGAAAAGAGAATCTTTGATTTTTTGATATGAATTATTAACTTATTAACTAATTTAATAACTTTTTAACTTTTTAATTAAAAATGAAGGTTTCCAAATGAGGCGTAAATAATTTTTCTTAAAACATCTGTTTAGCACAAAAGTTTAAGAACAGAAAAGTAGAAAAAAGTGAATCTTTTTTAACACTTATCAAGTGAAGTACTAGCTTTTCTGCCTTTTGTTAAAAAAGTAATTTTTTCTTGTTGTTATCATCAAATCAGTTGAATTGAAACCAAACCTTTTTTTTCCTTATGGGCAATGTTATCCACCGAATTTGGTTTTATTTATTTATATTTGTTGCCGTTGGTTGGCCAGTCGATAGTTTGGATGATAGGGTCACAACTGTAGTAGACGAAGTGCAGTCGTCCGATTGACATAAGTGCATGTGATTCGGCAACATCAAATTTAATGGATAAATCACTTTAACAAAAACCAAACAAGTCATTATGTAGCTGTAATTTCTTTAACAAAAACCAAACTATTAATTGTGTAGCTGTAATTTCTTTAACAAAAACCAAACAAGTCATTATAAAAATAAAAATAAAAAATTAATTGTGTACCAAATAAATTTATTTTAACCTTTGTAAAAAAATAAAAAGAATAATTAACATATTGGTAGTGATTTTTTTAACTATTTTATGGCAGGTTTGATAGCCTCGTTTGGCAACAGGCCGGTTTAGTCAAAAAGTTATTAAAAAAGCCAATAACTCATACCAAAAAGTTAAAGATTTTTTTTTCTCTCTACTTTTTGTACATATTTTCGTAAAAAGCCAAAAAGTCATCCCAAACATACTAATTTTTTTAGCTCATATTTTAGCTAAATAGCCAAAAAGTTACTAAATTAACCTGTTCCCAAACGAGGCCTAGTTACTATCAAAAAGTCAACTATTTTTTCTGTTTTTCTATCCGTCTTTTTGTAATAGATTATAAAACCAAATAAAATAGTTAGTAATTGTTTGGAATGATCTAAATAAGTACACTTATTTGATAAGTATATTTATTTAAGTTACATCATATTTCTACTTTTCTATACATAATTTTTCATAAAAATTCAAAAAGTGCACTAAATAAGCAAATCCCAAACAACCCTTTAGTATGTTCTTTGGTTGGCATGCTGGTTGTTTTGTTTTTTTTTTTTTGGGGGGGGGGGGGTGAGCCTAGTTTAGGAACAAACTATTTTAATAATTTTTTGACTTTTTACGAAAAGATGTGAAAAAAATATAGAGAGTGATATGATAACTTATAGGCTATTTTGGGAAGTGAGTTAAAAGTCACTTCTCAACTTTTAACCCACTTTCCTCTCTCACAAAAAAATTAAAAAAAAGTCAAAAAATAGTTTTTAATCATCTTTCCAAAACACCTCATATTGATTTTTTAACTTTTTAACTAAAATAATTACTCTCCAAACGAGACCTAAAATAGTAAAAAAAAGTCAAAATACCTAATCATATCACTTTATTTTTTTGTACTTGTTTTTTGAATTGTTTATTACTTGTTTTTAAAACTGTTTGTTACAGCTTCTACAAGCGGACTATAACTTATTTTAATTTATCAAATTATTTGATTCAAGTTTATTTTTAAATAAGTTTTTAAAATAAAATTATTTAAAAATTAAAAGAATGTTTTTAATTTTTAATTTTTTTATTATCAATTTTTAATTATAAAAAAAAAAATGGTATACCAAGCGAGGAATAGTCTATAATTTTCCACCAAGCAAACACGGCCTTTGTTGCTCTAAAAAATTGTACTTTTGTCAGAAACATTCAGAAACGATACACAGCCTTGTCAGAGCAGAGCACGAGCCTGAAACCCTAACCCTCTCTGTCTCCTCTGTTTCCGACACCACTCTCTCTCTCGATTCTCCGCGTTAACCCAGCTACTTCCTCTAGCCGGAAACTTCCCATCTCCGGCATGGCGACCAACCCGTCGGAGGGTTACTCCGACGAATTCCTCGACCAAATCCTCTCTATCCCTTCTTACGCTGGCCTCGCCGGAGCCGAAACCACGCCGTCACAGCTCAACTCCGCCGCCGCCGCTGCCGCTGGCGGAAGTGGCTTCCAGCAGCAGTTTGTTCCGTTGGGTTTGAGCCTGGACAACGGCCGAGATGACCTCAGTGGCGGCGGTGGAGCTTTTTCAGTGAAGAATGTAAGTGTGGAATTTACCCTTTTGCCCTTGTGGTTTGTGCAAATTTAGGGTTAGGGTTGAGGGTAATTGAGTCTCTCTTGGGGGGGTTTTTGCAGGAGAGAGAGTCTGTGAACATGGCTAGTTTGTTTCCGGCGTTTCAGCATTTGCAGCCTCACTCGGTCCGCCAAGCCGTTCCTCAGGTTCATATAACTACTCATCCTTTCCTTTCATACTCTGTTTCATATGAAATATTGGGTTAATTTCATCTCAGAATAGATTTAGAAAAATATTTTCTTGTTAATAGTAAAATTTATAAATGTTAAAAAGTAAAATCATAAATTTTTCATGAATATGTAATTAAATTTTGAAAATTCCACTGACATGGAATCTCCCCATATATTTATAGCGGCAGTTGAGTTGTCCTTGATACTTGAATTGAAACCATGAAAATTGAGCTATTTGGATGTCTGACCCATCTTAGGATCCTTTGAAACAAAGATTCAACACATAGGGGTTGACTAATATGAGGAAGAGCTCTTCACCACAATAGCTACATGATCATTGTGGTGAAACCCCATTTCTTGAATTTCCATTAACACAATCTTTACCCATTTGGTGTTTCAATATGAAATTAAAAGGTAACGTTGTCTCACAAAGCCAGCTCTGCTCTACTGTTTACAATTAAAAAAAAAGGCAGCCCAGTCACTAGGGCAGTTCTGCTCTACTGTTTACAATTAAAAAAAAGGCAGCCCAGTCACTAGGTTCCATCACTGAGGAGTCTGGATTAGAACTTAGATGTATAGAGAGTCTGATTCCGTGTTTTGAACCTGTGATGCTGCCAAGGCTTACCATTTAAGTTGTGGGATTTACAATCTGAATTTTAATTATGGGGTTGTAATTACCACTGGCTTGTGCATTTTTTTGCAGGCTTTTCATGGACAACCAACTCCCAGCACAACAATCACTGTGCCACAGCCACCTGGCATCCGGCCAAGGGTGCGAGCTCGTCGAGGACAAGCCACAGATCCCCATAGCATTGCTGAGCGGGTAATTTGAGTTAAATACAGTACAAAAGCTGTTTAAGGAGCATATTTGGTTGGAATTAATTGTTTGTGGAGAATGTACTGTCGATAGATGGACTCGGTATGATATGTGTTATGTAGCAGGAGGGGTTGTTGCCAAAAAAAAATTATTAAATAAACATGTATTAGTCATATAACATATGCGTGTATATAAATCTGGCTTCATTCACTTGTATTTTTAGCTCTGTGTTTGGTTGGTGTTTCTTATTGCTTTTCATTGATACCTGTGTTTCTCTTTTACAGCTGCGTAGAGAAAGAATATCAGAAAGGATGAAGGCTTTGCAGGAACTTGTTCCCAGCTGCAACAAGGTCTGTGTTATTTTATAATTGCCAAAGCAATACTCAAGAGGCTTTCAGTGTTTTTTTGGTTTCCTTCTTCTGTAATTCAGGTCATCACAACCTGTATTTAGACTTGTGTCTTCCTCTGACCATGAAAGAGATCATCGGTGTTTCAGTTTTTCTTCTTCAATCTCACAGAAGACCTGAATTCGTTTGTGGTCAGATTAATTCTTTGACATTTTTGGACGTGGGTTTGGTCTTCTTTGTACCAAGTGTTAATCACTGTATGATCAAAAGAAACTCTGTTTTGATTGATGAAACAAACAAGGAGTCGATGAATTACCACGGCAAACTAGAAACATGATTTCTTTTTTCGCATAATTAAAAATAATGTTAGTTAATGAACGCCTTGTGTTTGGAATGTCACAATGTTGTGGAGACAGACACATATGTCTGTCAAACTATATAGAGAATTAAAATGTTTGTGGACATTCTCCTGGTGTGAGTCTGCTTGTTCTAACTTCCATCTGTGGCATTTTGTCGAATACGTATGTATATTAAAGGTCTGGGTGAATTTAGATGTTTTCCAATTCGATGCCCTTTGATATGATTATGAATGAAAAATCGTAGCTTATTGCATGACTAATCACTGTTTTAAAGAAGCTATAGCTCAATTAACCGGGTATGAATAGAATAGACTATACACTGAACTAACATTGATGCATTAAACCTTTTTGCAGACGGATAAGGCTGCCATGCTTGATGAAATTCTGGATTACGTGAAATTCTTAAGGCTCCAAGTCAAGGTAAAACAGTCTCCTATTGTGTTCAAAGTGGCAATTTCATGGCCAATGTCATCATTATCTTTACTAAATTCAACTTTATATTTTTAGGAGTATTCTTGAGGATCTTTTTATTTGCTTATATGCAATTTCCTCCTAGTTTATTTAATTGTCAAACCATTAGAAATATTGTCTTTCCTTGACCCCTTTCATGAATATAATTTAATTCCTTTCACAGCCTAGTCTTGCTCTTCTATACTCATATTGTTGTAGATTTCATGAAATTTTGGCTGTCATTACTACCTTCAACTATTCTTCCACAAAGTCACTAACTATTAAATGCCAAGGGTTAATGTTGGTAACAAAATTTGTATAGGCCATGCAAAACTAGCTTGCATTACTGAAATGGTCCTATTTAATCATGCATTATTAGTGATCTTTCTCATGTAATGTTGGACGGTTTTAGTTGAAAATTCTAGTTGAATTGGAGGGGGAGTGGGGTTGTGCATGCACAGTTTGTCTTCTCCCTTCTAGTCTACCCTATTTCAATCACCTTATATGTTTTCCCTCTTATCTGTTTCCTTTCATTTTTGCAATTTTCCATTACTCATTGTCTCCTACTTTGCAGGTTCTGAGCATGAGTAGGCTGGGTGGAGCTGGTGCAGTGGCCCAACTTGTGGCTGACGTCCCATTGTCATCAATTGAGGTAACAGAGAAAGAATAGCATTTTAACCATGCCCTTAAAAATTGGTATATTTCCCTACATATGCCTTAGTGTATGTTCCTTCACTTTTGTAATACATAGGGAGAGGACAGTGAAGGTGGATGCAACCAAAGTGCCTGGGATAAATGGTCAAATCATGACATAGAGCAAGAAGTAGCTAAGCTCATGGAAGAAGATGTTGGGACTGCGATGCAATACCTCCAATCTAAAGCACTTTGCATCATGCCCATATCACTTGCTGCAGTAATCTATCCTACTCACTCATCAGATGTCCCCCCACATGTCAAGCCCGAACCAAATGGCCCGTCATAGACGGCTAACCAAGTGCATGTGCCCATAAGAACTCCCAATTGTCGTAAGTCCAACACTCTTTTGTACTCCTACCTATCATCACTTATTATATATCTTTCCTTGGCATTCTGTGGCAATGCAACCTATTTCCTCTTTTTAAGTTTTGTCAAACAAGGTAGGATATCGTATCTTCAACAAAATATAGAATATGAAAAACATCATCGTTCATTGCCACGGTCAAGCTATGAGATAGATTTTTCAAAGTCTTTCTCATATCCTACCCCTCTTTTTGTTGTGGTGTTGTGGGCACGTAGTCTTTTGCTCGGTGGATGGTGGGGCTGGACATTGTAAAAGAGTTACCCATCCCCAGGTAAATATATTGTATTTTATGCAAACAGTTGGAATGGATTTGTCTAGTCATTTTCAGGAATGGCATTTGGTTTTTTGTGCTGTGCTGGCTAGAATGATTACTGAAAGAAACTTGAGCTTGTGTCACATCTGCGTAATGATCAAATGTTGAATTGTTTGGGAAGGGTGGAGATAATCATGCCCCATAAACTTTACAAGATTGCAAGAGGGTGGGTTGTGGACACAGTAGCTAATGTTCATGTATATACAAAGGGGGAAGTGTCTGGGTGTACAAGGTGCATATCATATGCACTTGCGTAAATTGTTACAAATATATATAAGTTATCTCATAAAGTCGCGTAAATTCTCACAAATATACATAAGTTGTAATTTCTCAAATTTGTATGAGTTAACTTATGTATATTTACGAAAACTTACTCGATTTTATGAAGTAACTTACTATATTTGTGAAAATTTGCCCATACAAAGGTAGCTCTCCCCTTTTCACACTCTAGCTATACCTTTGTTTAGGGTTGTACATAAACAAAAGCTATTCATGAATAGTTCAAGCTCGTCTTATTTAAAATTCGTTTGACCTAAGCTTATTTGCTATTCATGAATATTCATGAGTTGCTAGCTGATCATGAGTCAAATTTCAATTTCATTTTATAATCAAATTGAGTTCGAGTAGATCCAAGCTCGGCTCAAATAAGCCACAAGGATTATTTATCCAAGAAATTTGAGGTTATCCTAGTTAAAAATTAACTTGGCATCTGTAGTGGGTTATTATTCAAATCAAAATACAAAAGCTCAGTTTAGAGTCAGGACTTGCCTAGCATTAAAAAATTCAATCAAAATCCGTCTATTAGTAAATAATAATACTATAGACCTCCAAAAAACACAACACCCAGAATCCCCACTCACCTGTGATTGGTCCAGGAAGAAAAGAAAAAACAAAAAACAAAAACACATGATTAGCTCACATTATTTTAGAGGTCATGGGGGTCCTTCACTTTGGGAGTCTCAAGCATTTTTCATTAGTAAATGGGTTTTAAGCAAATTGAGTCAAATTGAATGTGGTTTGAACAAATCAACTCGGCCAATTGGCTATGTAATTTGTTTTTGCAATTGTTTTAGGTTGAATGTGTTTAAAATATGTTTTCCAAATTCTTGATTGTTAGTTTTTCTATTTTTAAGCTTATTAAGTGTTTCTTTAAAATAAATTATATATATATATATAAACACTATATACAGCCTCAACAAATGACAAAAAATAGGCTTGAAGTTTTTTACTTTGCTTTTCCTATTCAGAAAGAAAATAGTATATTTAGGAGGAAAATAGTATTGTTCTCTGCCTAGAGGTTGTAATCTGCCATGATAAGTATTTCATCCACCTTAACACTGTGTGTGGGTTCGAATTTCAGAAATTAATTATTTTATTTTTTTTAACAAAATAAACGGGTAAAAACATTTTTAATACTACTCTTTATTTTTTACTAACTAAAGTATATATATATATATATAAAAAAATTACTATTTCTTTTAACTGAACTATTTTTTTATCTATTTGTTTCAATGTTACTTTTTATTTTACTTATTTATTTACATAAATTGTTAAAAGAGCCTCCTAATTGTTCTTTAAATGTAGCTAGTTTGTAAAAATTTTGTTAAAATACTTAGGTGCCGTTTGGTAACACTTACGTTTTCAGTTTTCTGTTTATATTTACAAAAATTTAAAAAACTCAAATAAAAACTTGTTTGGTAAAATTTTTGATTTATAAATCAGTGGTCTCAGTTTATAAATTTAGCCAAAAAATAAAAACACAAAAAATGTGTTTCCGTTTTGAGTTTTGAGTTTTGAGTTTTTTTTTTTTTTACCACCCAACACTAGCTACCAGCCGCCACCATTTTCCACCACCGTTTTCCGCCACCACCACCCACCCCCCACCACCACCTGCTACCACCACTCACCACCTACTTGCCACCACCAGCCACTCGCCACCACCACCCACCCCTTGCTGCTGCGCCGCCGCCGCCGCCGCCACCACCACCACCACCAACCACTCACCTGCCATCTACTCGCCACTACCATCCACCACCCGCCATCTACTTGCCACCACCACTCACCACCCACCTGCCACCACCATCCACCACTAGCCCCTACCACCCACCCGCCACCCCACCACCCACCACCGCCCTCCACCGTCACCCACCCACCCACCACCACCACTACCACCCGCCACCACCTGCCACCACTACCCACCTACCCACACCACCCCACCCCTCTCCTACCACCCACCACCTGCCACTGTCACCCACCTACCACCACCCACCCGCCACCACCACCACCACCACCCCCACCCCCCACCCGCTACACCACCGCCCACTCGCTACCACTCCCCCCCCACCCGCTCATCCCCCCCCCCCCCCCCCCCACCCCCCCCATCTGCCCCCCCTCTGCCACCACCCACCACCACCCACCTCACCACCCACCACCCCCCCACCGTCACCCACCCACCTACCCACCCACCACCACCACCCACCATCCGCCACCACCCACCACCACCACCCACCTGCCATCACCACTCACCACCTGCCACCACCACCCACTCGCTACCACCCACCACCCACCACCCGCCACTGTCACCCCCCCACCACCACCACCCATCCACCACCACCACCAGCTACCCACCACCCACCGTCACCACTTTTCACCACCGTCTTCTGTCGCCACTTGCCACCACTTGCCATTTCTCACTCTTTTTTATATTTTTAAAATTTTTTAAACATTTTGTCAATTACCAAACGCGTTTGTAGTTTATGTTTTTTTAAAAATAAATAAAAATTAATTTATAAAATTTTTGTAAATATAAATTGAAAACGTAAACGTTACTAAACAAACCTTAGTAACTGGTTCCATTGGAGGAAGTAAAATAAGACAATATTAACCATAACAGCCAACAGGTTTCTTTTGAAAAGCCCATTAATTGTGGCTCCACTACTTCTTTTAATACAAATTTGTGTATTTTTTTTATATGTATTCCATTCGTTCTAAAATATTAGTCTTTTATTTTATTTTTTATTATTTCAAAATATTAGTTTCTTTTTAAAAATCAATGAATAAAATAATATGAATTTATTATTTTACCTTTCTTTTAAATTCATTAATAACACAAAAAATATAATTATAACAATTGATATTCCTAAAAAATGTATTATCAAAAGCTAATTTTAGAAAATTAATATTTTAAAAATATAATAATTGTAATATCAAAAAAAAGTTAAATTTTCTAAAAAGAATCATTATTTTAAGACGGAAAAAGTATATATTTTGTCAAAATGGTCATAGTATTGGGCCCAAATATCATCATAATAGCAGGCTTTTCAATTGAGTGAATTCCAATGTGGTTCCCAACCCAACAGGCCATGTTTCAAAAGAGATCAATGTGGGAGTCCCAATCACGGGGTGAGGCCCCTCCATTTTACACAACAAAATATTGAGCACGGCTACAAACGAATCGAGTCAAGAAATATTTAATTTAAAATTTTCATAAACTGTAGAAGAGTCAAGCTTATTTGATTATAGTACCGCATAGTATCATAGTGATAGTTAATATCATGTTATACTAATCATCCACCTAACACTTGTGACACTGCATCTCCCAATTGACTCAAGCAACTTCAAATTTATGAATTTTGTTAATTGATAGTATAAAGGCAAATAGTTTTGAATTTAAAATAATTGTGCAATTATTTTCTCAGTACCTGTCATAAAAAAATATATATTTATATATATTAAATTTTGTCATTTAATACTTTTAAGGTAATTGTTAACACCAACTCAAATTTATTTATTTATTTATGGGGGTTTTCACGTGTTGAAGGGGTTGTTTGGGGTGTCCTAAATAAGTGCACTTTTTGTCTTTTTAGACTAAAAAGTTGAGGTTGAAAATATGAATGTTTGGGTTAACTTTTTGACTTTTTATGGAAAAATGTGTAATAAAAAATTGTAAAAATTGGTTTGTAAGGAAAAATTTGAATTGGGAGTTGTGCAGCCGTAATTGTTGACTTTTGGTGAATAGTGATAACTTTTTAACTTTTTGAGTAACTTTTTAACTTTTTGGCTTTTTGGGATGTTCCCAAACTTGGCCTTATTATAATAAGAAGACAGACATGGACCACACTGAGTTCCTTGTTACAGCTAATTTTTTGACTTACATTAAAGGCCTTTAATATCTTATCCTATTTTCTCTTTCATGAATGATTGAGTTTGCTTGTGTCTATATGTCCATTTCCACTTAGTTGATACTTTCTAAGATATTTCAATTTTTTCTTCTCTATCCAATAGTTTTTGTTTTGGGTCAAGAAAGAATTTAAAATTGGGGCAACAAAGAGGTGGAAAATACAAATTAAAGCATGAAAAAAAAAAAAAAAAGAGTCTTTATTTAGCATGAGACTGCTGTAATTAAAAAATATATATTAAATTTTCTATATACAATAATTTGGTTTTGAGGTTTTGCCAAAAAATTCAAAAGTTTTCTTACTCTGCCAAGTGGTAGATTGTTATATGGGTTGCTAATTTTTTTTTTACAACTCTTTTATAAAAAATTTATCTTAAGAAGTGAATTTTTATATTCAAGCTAAAGTTTATTGATTTTATTTTATTTTTTTGGAATATATTTGGAAGTGACAAAAAGTTTTTAATTAGCGTTATGATTTTATGTACTTTGCGTGTTGGAGAGACAGAATGCCATTATTCTGATAATCAAAGAGTTGAAATGCAGTGGATCGTTGCAAAGCACATGCATAATCCATAATACTATGCCACGTGATGGTACTTGCTTAGAATTTTTATTACATATCTTAAAATAAAAGAAAAATACTATGGTAATGTAACTTATAATTATAAAGAAAAAAAAATAATATAATTTTATATTTTTTGAGTTATAACAAAAGAAAATTATAAATAAATATAACATGACATATAATTAAAGATTTCATGAGTTATAATTAAAATAACGTCATAACTAAAAAAGAAAATCACATAATTAGAGATGTATATAATATACACTTTTAAGAGTGTGTATATTAAATTTTTTATAAAATAAATAAATTTTAAAAAAAGGAGTAGCTTGTCTCCAATCCTTAATCAGACTAGGTGATGTTGTTCGGCCCGTGGAGGCCCACCACGGGTCCCGTTTTGATAATTCAAACCATTAAATGTGTGAAACTCGTCGAGTACTATATGCCTGTAAAAAATCACATTGATCAGATATCGATAGTTATGTGATCGAATCAGTTATGTATATAAAAAAAATTGGACGGTGTACAAATTAACAGTTGACAAAAACTAATACGATGAGATAGCTATCAATATTCGATCAACGTAATTTTTTACAGGCATATAGTACTCGACGATTTCTACACATTGAACGGTTCAGATTATCAAAACGAGACTTGTGATGGGCCCTCACGGGCCGAACAGCACCGTCCAGTCTGATTAAGGACTACAAGCAAGTTGCTCCCTTAAAAAAAATCAATTCAACAACAGTGGTGATACAGACCACTAGTAGAGCTGCTCTAAATGAAGCTCTACTGAGCTGGCATGCACCTAGAAAAATAAATAAATAAAAAAAAAGGAAAAAGACAAAATACAAAATACAAAGAGAAAAAAGGATAAATTAATGCTTCTTTAGTGCTCTTCTTTCATTGGTCTAAACCATTTTTCATTCAACAAGCAAGAAGTCAATTCACTATCATGATTCATGGATGCCCATTGATTGGAGTGAGTTTATTTTAAGGCTATGCAAAAATATCCTCTAATTCACTAAAATCATATTAATTTGCATCAATTCGCATTGATTTATTCACTAATTACAAATTAAATTTTAAAATTTATAATACATTTTTAAAATCGTTTCGTCCTGAAAAATATTATGTAAAACTAATTTGTGTTATATATATGAAAAATATTATGAAATTAGTGTTATATATTATACAAATACTTGATAATTGGTTAAGAATATTTTTCAATCACCTAGCAAATCGAAATCGTCTCAAACTGCAATTTGTCTATTTGCTAATCCACCATTCACGGGTTGATTTATAATTTCACTTTTAAAACGCCTGAATCGCACCACACACTGCCCTAGTTTATTTATCATTTTACATTAATTTTAAAAAATATTTATAAATTTATAGGATTTGAACTTTAAAAATAAATAAATTTGTAATTTTTTCAATTAAAATTTAAATGTTTTTATTTGTTTTCAATTTAAACTATCTATCTATTTTCGTTAAGTAAAAATGATATAAAAATTATATTTAGTCATTAAACTCAATAAAAAAATAATATTTCAGACATTTTTCGTAACTCTATAATGGTTAAAATATTATTTTTCTATCATTTTGACTTAATAGAAATAAACAAATGATTTAAATTAAAAAAAATAAAAAATTATAATTTAAATTTACAAAATTAAAAATATATAATTTAATTTTAGGATAAATTACAAATACATCTTTTAAGATTTGATTAAAATACGAATTGACCCTGTGGTTTTGGAAATTACGGTCCATCCCCAAAATTTTCAATTTCATAACAAATCGCCCATTTTATTAATAAATCATCAAGTCAATAAACTGTTTTTAATGATGTTAGAAATACATTTCAATTAATAATTTAAATAATTTTATTATTGTATAAAAGAATAATTATAAATTTTATTTTTTTAATTAATTCTGTTAAATAAAAAATTCTGAAAAAGGGGTATTTGTAATTTTCTAAATCACAAAGATATACTTTAAGCAAATCTCAAGAGGTGCATTTGTAATTTACCCTTTATTTTATTATAAGGCTCAATCTTAATTTTTTTATCAACTGTGATACAGACCCCCAGTGAGGTGGCGAGCCCCCACTGGTTGAAACTCAAAAAAAAAAAATAATAAAATAAAACAGTTTTTTTTTTGCTCAATCCGGACACGCCACCTCACTGGGGGTCGACCCCCCAGTGGGGGTCCAAAGCATTTTTCTTTTTCTATATAAATTTTCCTAAATTTATTTGTCAAATTATGAGTAATTGTGTTTAAACAAGTTTTTTGCGACGTCATGTTTTTTGTGACGTCATGCAACCTTTAAATGGGAAAATGATGATTATTTACCCCTAAGCCAAATCAGTGAAGCTGACCACTTTTTTTTTTTTTTTTTATAATAGAGAAAATTGATGATAAATCTAATTTAGAGAGTGTCTAAAGTATTAGGTCTAGTGTATTTTTTTTTATTAGTGATAGGTCCATTATTTGTGAAACAGTTTGGTGAAAAGTCCTTTTACTTGTTTTGAATGACATTTTATTTTTAATTTTACCTTTTAATTTATCTATTGACTTCTTTTTAACTGTCTATTTAAATTATTTACTATCTGTTCAAATTTTTCATCTATTTGTTCAATTTTTTTGTCTATCGATTCAATTTTTCTTTTTATCTATTCAAATTTTTCATCTATATGTTCAAATTATTTTCTATATGCTCATTTTGATTCCCTTATTTTGTCTATTTGTTCAAATTTTTATCCATTTGTTCAATTTTTTACCCTAAATTATATCTATCTATTCAATTTTTTTCCTAAATTCTATTCATCTGTTCAATTTTTTTCCCCTAAATTCTATTTGTTATTTTTTTTATCTGTTCAAATCTTGTTATTGAAATACACTAAGCCATTGTCAAGCCCCTATCTGTTCAAATTTTGAATAGATTTTTTTTTATCTGTTGCATCATAGATTTTTTATCTATTGTTGTGACACCCCAATCGTTTAATTAATTTAATAAAAATAAATAAATAAAAAAATAAAATTTTAAAAAATTAAATATTTAATTTTATTGTTGTGCGTGCTAAAATGTAATCTAAAATTAGAAGCATTATTGCCAAACCATAACAATGTGGTTAATAAATTATTTGGGACCAAATCAAAATAACCAAGAAATTATCAAAATGTTTGGGTTCAGAATTAGGGGTGAGCAGCAGATATGCCGATCCGCCCAAACCAACCGAACTGAATCGATCCGCCGCATTTTGAACGAATGTGTGATAACAAGCGAACGGTTGCGGATTGATTTTTTTCAATCCGCCTAATTTTGGACGGATGGTGGATTTGATGTTTTTTTGGCCGCAACCGAACCGCCAAACCGCGACCACCCCTAGTAATTTATAAAATTTTGTGTTTTCAATTTGTTTAGATATTCTGTTTGTGTTTTTAATTAAAAAAGAGTTTAAATATTCTGTTGAATATATTTTGTTGAAAAAAAGTTTTCAGCTTTTTATTTTTAAATCTAACTCTAAAAATAATAAATAAAAAAGATGATATATGCTGATTGGTTTTTGTTTTCAAACACAGATATAGATATAACAATACAGAGGCATACAATCTCTACTATTGTTCTGTTCATGGTTTTGGTGGTTTGAATTGTTTTTATATTTTAAGAATCACAAATTGTAATACTTTATGTGGATGAGGCATGCTGTGATTGTAATATGTAGATGAGACATGCAGTGATTGTAATATTCTAAAATTTTAAGCTTTCTTTCTTTGAATGAGGCATGCAGTGATTATAATACTTTTTTAAGTCATTGACTGTAATTTTTTTTTTCTTTTTTTTTTTGAGGAAGTGCACAAGTTGAATTATGTTGAAAATTTACAAAATTTTAAATCGCCAAACCGATTCGTATCCATCTGTCAATCTACTCAATCCACATCTGCCGAATTGGCAGACGGATGTGGATTGATTTTCTCTAATCTACCAATCTGGCAAACAGATAGCGGATTGGAGGTTCTGTGACTGCAATCGACCTGCGCCCACCCCTAGTCAGAATGGAATTAGGGAAAAGGTAAGCCAAAGGTAGCATTTCCAACAAAAGCCACTTGTAAAAGACTTCAGACATGAAGGGTGATTCACCTTGGTGCTAAGGGTGAATCACCTCCTTAGGCTCCAGTATAAAAGGGGACCGAGACAGTAACTTAGAGTAGAAAAAAACCAAAACAAAAACAAAACAGTAAGTAAGTCAGAGGAGTCGCGGAAATCAAAAGAAACAGGAAGAAAATAGTAGGGGTCAATATTAAGGTGAATTATATTATACCTTGAGTAGCCATAAATTATTTTATTATTTTATAAATTATTTTATGCAAATCATGTGTTTTTAATTATATTAACATTCAATTATGTTATTCATTTTATGAGCCCCGCTCATTTAAAATTGAAACTCATGGATATGATTGTTTAAATTTTGGAATTTATTTGACAATGAGTATATAACCTATTTATTTTTATAAGTACCACCACGAAGGTCCCATGCCTTGGGGGACTTAAATAACCATTGGCCCTCTGAATTGTCACTTTAGTGACCCTCTAACGGTCTCATGCCTTGGGAGACTTAAATAACCATTGGCTTTCTGTTTAATCACTTCTTGACCCTCTGTCTGTCATAAATCCATTGACCCTCTACTCTGTTCTATAACGTAGTTATGATTGTTTTGCACATACAATTTTTGTATTACATGTCTGTTATTTAAAATAATTTATTTGAACCAAACTGTTCATTATTTAGCCTAAATAATTATCCATAGTGATTTGTATACCCTTATGTTCTTAGTATAATATTTCTCACTCTGTCATGTGCTTATAGCTATTAAAACCTTTTCAGGTGAAGAAACTTAAGGAAAAATGGTTTACCCCATTAATTAGGTCCCAGACTTGAGATGAATATCGTGTTTTTTTTTTTTTTCTCTTGCATTTATTTGTAATTATTATCTGACTTATGTTACATAAATAATAATTCCCATGCACACTTTAGATATTTATCTACATCTTTTATTGCATTATTTAATTTAGTTACTTCGAACTAATCTTGGGAATTTTAGAATTTAACTAGTTGCGAATCTAACCCTAGGCACGGAGATGGGTCGTGATAGTTGTAATCATCATCAACAACTACAACAACAAATTTTCTCTGATTTTTTTTATCCGTTTCACCTGTTCAATTTTTTTCTCTGAATTCTATCACAAAGTGCTAGTAACTGAAGAATGCAAATGAATTCATTTCCTTGTGTTTGCTTAACAAGAAAACATAGAACAATAGAAGAATGTGAATCTATGAACCTCTCACTTTCCCTTTAAAACAAAAGTCTTCAAAACAACAAGGGCCAGTACTAAACAAAAGATTCAAAACTTGGTTTATTCACATTTTTATGACCAAACAGAGAGAATAACGTAACAACAAGCAAAAGAAACCAAAAACCTTAGGTGTTTAGGCATGCTAAAATCACATTAATTTCTTGATTAGTAAATATTGATTATTTGTAATCTTGATCAGCCAAAAATATCCAATTTTTCATAATCTTTCATGTATTTTTCTTGCATGTTGTAATCGTTGACTCAGATTTGTGTTTTCCTTCAATATAATAGTGTGTGTGTGTATATCAAACAAAAGTAAAAATGGACAAATCGATCACCAGATGACAAACTTTCGACAACCACTGCATTCTTCAAAGATTTTGACAAGACAAAAGTAAAAATGAGAGAGAGAGATCTGAGGAGAGAGAGAGAGAGTGTTTGAGATCGAACAAGGGCTAGGGTTTAAGATCTCAGGTTCAGAACACTGGTTCATCATCTTCTGGTTCACAATAGTGGCTTAATCTGGCTTATCTTCATCATCATCATCTAGCGGCGTGGTTGCGAAAGTAACCGATGAAGACGTCGTTAGTGAGCTCCATCACCTGAACAACCAAAATGGGGTTGAAATGGCCATCGTAGCTGATTGATCTTGTACACAAATTACAGATTGATCTCGTTCAGATTATCAGATCAAGTTTTCATTCTCAAATGAGATCAAATCACATGGAAGTTGCCAAATCAGAGCCGGCAAGCCGTAGAGAGTTGGCAACAGGGTTGGTACTGATCTCCTTTATTAAGCTGTTAGAGAAAGAGATGGAGACGAGAATCCCAATCGCCGTCGAGCCCTGTTTCACCGCCTTCATGGCGTACTCCACTTGGAAAACCAGCAATAAAGTCGTGGTGGAGACGACGATAGTTGCGGCGGCAGAATGGAATGAGGAATAAACCTCGATTTAGAGAGAGAGAGAAAAAAAAATTGGTTTGGAAATAATCAGGTCATATTTTAGCGAGAGAGAGAGAGAGAGAGAGAGAGAGAGAGAGAAAATGGTTTAGAGAGACGTATGATATGATATATATATATATATATATGAGGGTAATTTGGACATTTGGTAGAATCTTGTCCTTATTGACATAATATTTGAAAATTTCTATTTTCATACATTTAATTACCTCAATGCACATTTTCTCTCAGTACACATATTTATTAATTTGATTATTAATTAATTTTCTCAATCCACACATTGAAAGTTACAATTATACCCTTCACTCATAATCATTGTACACACACTTGTAGATACTCCATTTTTGACCGCCCGCCCGCAAGACTCAGACGCTTGGTTCAATGCACTCAATGATGAAAGTTGAATTATGAATTCGCAGTGATTCGAAATCAATCAGGCTTCCGAAATAACCTCACATCTTCAACATTTACCTTGTTTGAACCCATGAGTTTCATTTTTGGACCATTTCTCGCCTTGAGCTGAGTTTGAACCAAAAAACAGAATAGGCCATCAAGGCTCGGCCGTGCATCAGTGATGGCCGGCCGTGGCTATGAATGGCTGGCCGATTTTTGATGACGATAAACACTATTCTAGCTAGAAGGCCGCCATCTGTTCATTTTTTAAGATATTTATCACCTTTTGAGCTCGAATTCTATAAAACCGAAGCTTTGGGATTGTTTTGCAGGTTGAACAAAATTCTAGAAGTGATATATACACCTTGAGAGCTCTTGACTCATCCTTCTTCCATTGCAAGTTATCTTTGAGCTAACCTAGCTTGCTTACACCACCTCTACACACCATATACAATCTTGTCTTACCACCTAAAGCCTTGGTTGATCTTGGAGAAGTGTAATTCAAGCTTGAGAGTATATTGAAACCAAGTTTGAAACATCAAACAACAAGCTTACTTTTTGAAAGGTATAAGCTTGTTTTCTCTTCTCTTGTCTTCATTTCTATCATTTACTTCATAATTCTTGCTGTTTTGGCCGGTTTTGAGGATATTTGAAGTGTTGGAATTGGGTTTGAAGAGTTACCAAAAGAGTAAAAAGAGCTTGCTCTTTCTACACCTTTATTTATAACTCAAACCATCTCCTTTTCACTCTTTTCCTTTGGTATCTACATTGATTTTTAGAGCTTTTGAAAGTCTAAAAACCATGTTTTGAAGCTTCAAAACTGGAGAGGTTAGCCACCCCTCCTTATCTTTGTTTACTAGCCTTAATTCTCATCTTTATTGTCTAGCTTTTCAACTCCTTCTCATGCATGTTTCACCTCTGATTTTCATGTATTTAGGGCTGTTTTGAGGTTGTCTTGGCTTTTTCAATTGGTTCATACCTTGTTTAATACACTTGTGGTCTCATTAAATTAGCATGCTTCTTGTTTGATATGCTTTATTTGTTCATTTTCCATGATTGGAGCCTAATCAATCAATCATTCCATATCTTTCATTCATGAGAATGGTTTCAACCAATTGAGGTTGTTTAATGCATGTAAAGGAGACCTACACTTAATGGCTTAATCTCTTTGGAGATTCATCGTCAATGGTGTAGTCTCTTTCTCATGTTTTAGAAAGACCTCTTGTTTGGCATCACTTCTTATTTAGAGGACTTTAACATCACATTTGGACAAATAGACTAGTGAATGGCAATGACTAAAACAATTGGTTTAAAACTTGGATCAACACACTTAAAGAAAATGGCTTAAATAGCTTGAACTTGGCTGGACATTACGCCAAGTTCCTTGTGTCAAGGGTCATCAAGCATCAATTCATGGTGTTTTTGATGTCCTGGAAGCGTCTCAGCTTCCTTTTTTGAGTTTATTCCATGACAAAAAGAGAGGGGTGGTCCATTTGCATTACATTCATTGATTTTTGGTCCAAAATGATATTTGAGATCATCAAGCGATCATATCGCTCATTGATGGTTTTGGAGTCAATCCCAACCTTCTCTTGAAGCTTTCTCATGAAAGAGAAGGAAGAAAGACAAACAGAGCTTAAAAATGCTCTATCTGCATTGATTTCACCTCAAAGCATAGAAATAAGTTTTGCACCAAATCAATGCATGGCCGGCCCTCTGTAGGCCCGACCGGCCATCAGTAATGCACGGCCGGCCCTTGGTGTGTGGCCAGCAATGCAATTTTACAGAAATAGAGGCAGTGACTGAAGGTGAAATAGAGGCGATCTGGACAGACAGAGTAGCTTTCAAGCGATGCGCATGCAACCTCCATCCATCTTCCTTGGTGCTTATATCGAATGCGTTTGATCATTTAATTGTTTCATTAGCATAGTGAATTGCATTGTAATATTTAATTATCTTAATTAGTTATAACTAATTAGTTGATGTTGTAATATTTAATTAGTTTAGCCTAGTTAATTTCTTTTAATTAATTAGCTTAGATAGTTAGTTAATTATTCTTTCAAGTGTTGTAATAATTAGTTAATTAGTTTAGCTATTTATTCAAGTTTTGTAATAATTAGCTTAATTAGCTTAGCTTAGCTTAATTAGTTAGTTAGCTTTATTCATTTGGACTCTCCTTTGTGAGAGCGTGTTGTAATAATCTGTATGTTTTCCAACCCCACGTCTTTCTCCCTTTTATTTAATCGCTTTTGATGGTTAGACTAGGACGTGTTTCAATTAGCATACCTTATGCTTGCATTTATTCATTTCGTATTGCATGCACCGGGGCTCAGTGCATCATTTAAATCGCATTGTCATTTCAATACTTTCTTTGAATACGTGTTTAACCACATGTTATTTAATTGAATCATATGCCATATTAATAGCCGAGCCTATTAATTGCATTCTTTGCATGTGTTGCATTAGACATCTTGTATTGTTAGGAATCATGCATTTTTTCTAACTTTGTCTTTTTTTGGCTTGGAGTACTAGGTGAGCTTTTATGCTTTAGCATACTTGCATGAGTGTAAGTGATTGCCATAACTAGCGTGCTTCCTATGAGGCTAAATGCTTACTTGTTAAACTGCTTGAATGCCTGTGGATGAAGGCCTGTTGTTTGAATTGAAACGATTCAACGAATGCGTGTTTTTAAGCTCACTTTGTTGAGTGGCAAATCAGTTTTAAGCCCACTATGTTTGGTGACAAATTCGCAAACTTTAAACTCACTTGAGGTGGCAAATTCAAACCTTTTTCGCAAAACAAACATGAATTGAATTGTTCCAATTCTTGCAATTTTAGTCTATATTTGTTTGTGCACATCACATAGTAATGCTAGTTTAATAACCGGAACAATAACAAATAATGTGCATAAAAATCATATCATGATTAGTAGAGGCCGATCTTTGATCGGGCGAGTGGGGATGCTCAATCCATAACCCTCCCCTCTTGTACCTAAGTTCTTGAGCCAAGGCAACTTTGGTGGTGACGGACACATGGCCTTTGGCACAAGTCATGGATTTCCTAAATTTCCCAAGATAAAATATTTAGGTGGCGACTTTGTATCTGGCAAAGCAGTCCAATTTTGGCATTTTTGATTCAAAATCGATTTTCCAAAACGATTTGTCAGATTTGGACTCTTTGGTGTTTATTTTTCACATTACACTTGTGAGATTAGATTCAGAATCGCGGGAGTCCGAACTGTAGGGCTTCTTTCGAGCTTCTGAAAGGGGGACGCGAAAAAGCAAAGCTACAACAGCACTCAACTCTCCTTTCCACACGCTTGTTGAGTGACCCTACTTCCAGATTTGTAGACCCACGTGAAGACCATTCAAGACTACAGTGTGAAGTGAAGTGAAGTGAAGACAAAGTCCTCCATTGGAGACCTCTATTGGTGTGACAACCACCTCCTTGATTAATTATGCTAATTATATGATTTGCATTGATTATGTGTTAATATGTGCCACGTGTGATTTGAAGTGTGTTATTGTTAACAGATGTGTATAGGATATGAATTGAACTTGTCTGAATCAGTAATTTATAAGGTTAAAATTAAATATTGGATAGGTAATTAGAGCCTAATTCATATTAGTAAGATTAGTTTAATTTAAATTAGATTATGATGAGAATTGTTTAAGGAGAAGTTAGTGGGTTTTGTTGGAAAGAATATACAACTTGAGAGAGAGAGAGAGAGAGAGAGAGGATAAAAAAGAACAAGGAAGAAGTAAGGCTAATAATCTAATTCATCAACTCAAGGTAGGAATTCTCTTTTAATTTCATGAATTTGACTTGTTTCACTCATAAGTTCATGTGATCTAAGTTTAATTAAGAAGAATTCAAGCTTAATTGGTAGTTTTATGGAGTAATATGAAGTTGAATATATGTATGAACAAGATAAGGAATAAATTGTAAGAATTAGTTTAAGAACATGACATGCTTGGCATGATTTCATAAAAAATCTTGTTCACTTGATTTCTTGCATGGATCATGAATCAAAGGTTTAAGAACCGATTAATCAAATGTGTCTTGAGACATTGTGCTTGAATGTGTTTTTGTAGGTTAGATGCCGCATTTCAATCAGATGATTCAGGGAGCCAACTATGAGTAACAACCTTATAAAACTATGTTCACAATATAAGTATTTTCTGAATTATAGAATGCTTTATTTTGAAATGGTGCTTTTTAACTAAATGAATGATTGTGCAACACCCCTAAAATAATACAATAAACCAACCAAGACAATATGTGAATGACAGTAAGAATCAGAGTATAAAGTCCGTCCATTACTTGAGATCCAATTATACAAGGAGTGACATAAGCAATTATACATTCATGAGCTTGTCCTTGAATCTATAGCATATACCACAGCATGAGATAAAATCGGAAGCAACACAAATAATAAATGCCTAAAGGCTTATATATTTCCAAGATAGTTTTGATTACAACAAAAGTAGACTTTCAGTCCAATACATTTAAAACCCTTTGGCTGTACAAAAGTTAAGTACTAAATAAAAAGATTGAGCCTTCAGCTCCACATTCTTTCCAAGCTAAGTCCTTGGTGGAGACATATTACCAACACTGAAAATGTTTTTCCAAATAGGGTAAGTCAAAACCCAGTAGAAACAATCTAACACAATATATGAATTTTAACAAAGATATAAATATGATGCGCATATACAATGCTGGTAACAAAATTATTTACAACTCTTTAACAAACCATGCCATGCCAAGTTTTGTATCACAATTTATACTATCTTAATCCCTTTTTTATCTCTATTCATTTTATCTCAATTCATGAGTTATTTCCATTTATCACAAACAATCAAACTGAGAATACAACTCAAAGGTTCTCAAAACGATATAATCATCACATAGACATTTCCATTTGCCATTTTACGAAAATTTCGTCCGCGGAAATCAACACCCATGTATACATAAAGCTTTCGGGACTTTCACCCTAGACACACAGGCCAACTTAATTCTATAGAGTCCATCTCCTTTCTCCTCCTAAACAATGGAGTACATCCCTTTTCTCCACCTAAACATCATACATATACAATATATTAAAACACGCAGTCATATTCAATGACAACCGATAAGAGATTAGTTTCAATTCACCTAATCCTCATGCACTTTCTACAACAATCATAACTATCCTTCACCGATAGCCCAAAACAGATATTTCTAAGAAGATATACAATCTCTTCAATAGATAAAATTATCCAAATTACCATAGGTGGGTGATAATGTAAATCCAACTCCACCATTAACATAAACCCTCATCCAATTTCATATTCCCTATACCAATTTCATTAGTTTATACGAAATAACAATTTGAACCATTTTAGGGCAAAACTTCCTCTCTTTTTTTCAAATTCCACCCCGGATATCAAAATCAACAACTTTACTACAACACAACTTCACATTTGCTCTTATAACCATTTTTAACACATACATTTGAAAACCCTCTTTTGATTTCAAACTAAAACCCTAAGTTTGTTCAAAATCACCTTAAGTTCCAATGTTTGTTACACACCAACGACTACCCAAGTTAAAAACCATATGAGAGTATAGAAAAATCCTTACCTCAAGTTAGAAGACCAAAGGAAGAGATAGAGGAACTTTGAAGACGCCGAAACCAGATCTATTCGAATCAAAACGGAGCTCTTGAGATGCTCTATCTTTTTAACAAAGGCACAAGGGTGAAGAAATCACTAGATCTAGATAAAAAGTAGAGAGAGTGAGTTTTAGAGAGAGGGGCTCTAGATTTAGGATTTTAAGAGAGAAAGTTATGAAAAAGTGATGTAAAATGACCTTTTTACGAACTGATATATGCACAGTCTGCTGGAGCACAATAAGTGATGCTCGAGCGTCAAACACAATAAGTTATTCTGCTTGAGCGTAAGAAGTGACCGCTCGAGCGCATAATACACACTTCTAGTAGTTTTGCAGAGGACAGACCATCGCTTGAGTACAATAAGTGATCGCTCGAGTGCAGAAAAGACCGCACGAGCGTAGAATACACTCTCCAGTATTTTTACAGACCTACAAATGTACTGAGAGTTTGCAAAGCCCGCTCGAGTACAAGAAGTGCCGCTCGAGCAGAAGAGCAAAAATCTGGACAACAAAAGTTTGAAAACTAAGTAACCAACTTGTTCCAAACATGCTCTAACCAACTCAATAGCCAAACTCGAGCAAGAATAAAGGGAAAATCAAATGGGTCGGGTCAAAACCGAAATTGCTATAGATTGCCCTATTTATGAAATATACTTGTGGCATCCATAGCATTTGTTACTGTTACTGTTACTGTTACAGAGATCTCTGTCAGTTCCAATCTTTGGAACTACTGTTTACTGTATTGATGGCCACCTATTATATTATTTTGCTATTTGATGTACCACGTATGACTGTTATGATTTCAATATGATTTGATATGTTATGAGCTATTAATTCACTGATGAAATTGACTATATGAAATTACTGAAAGAACATCATTCATTACCCCTTTACACCGTTGTTATTCACTGGGGTCTAGGTCATTGTTTTGTATATGTATGTAGGTGATTAAGTGTAAGACCGAACTTAGTAGCGTCGACCTGAACTCTGCTTTTTGTCAAGCCAGCTTTTATGCCTCACTTCGAGGTTCTGACTGGGTTAAGCTTTACATGGGTGGTTTAGAATTCACCATTTTGTATTTGTGAACAAGAGTTATGAATGTTGCTAAGGCTTTTATTAAGACTGGTTTTGTTATTAGGATTTAATTCCTAAGTTATGTTTATGTTTGTTTTTGTACTTAAACTTAACGTGGACTTATGTGTATATAAGTTTAATGTTTGGACTCATGTGTATATGTATATATAAGGGCATGTTTTGTTGATTTAAGTCTTCACAGCTCATTGGACGTTATATTTTATTATTTATAGGCTTTTGCCAGTCCCGATTATTGTATTACTATTAAACAACCTTTGGTAATCTCGGATTACTAGCCAGTCACTTCTTTAATCCTTTGCGGCGGGGGTTGGGTTGTGACAATTAAAGACCCCATTGAACCTCCATTAAAAACACTATTGAAAATCCTTCAAAATATTGTTGAAAATAAGGTATCTTTTCATTTTGTTATTGCATTTATCATTTTCAAATCTCTGTGCACTCCATTGCCATAAAACCCTCATTTTTTTTAATTTTTATTTTTTTATAATGTTTTGTAGTTTGGGATTTTAGCACTGGTTTTTTGAAATTATATATGGAATTCGAAGCTTAACTTCCGAATAAAAGTGATTAGTTCGATAAATTTGCTTCCATAAAAAATAAAAATAAAAACTTTCTGCAGTTGATATCCGAATATAATGAAATAATTCGGCAGTTGATGTCCGAATATAATAAAATAATTCGGCATTGCTTGTCCGACTGAAAACCGTGAAAGGAAAGAAGAAAAAAAATTTCCACACGAAAAAACTAACATTTTCGTCACTAATAGAGTATAAATCTAGAGATTGAAGCAATATAAGAGTTGTTATGAGAGTATTGCTTTGCAAGCAATAAAGAATATAAAGTGTGTAGCAAGTAAAGTGACAATAATGAAAAAATTAGGATTTAGTTTTTTTTTTCACTCAAAAAGTGTACATTGAGATTTTTTTATTTTTAAAAGATGTGTACAAAAAAATATTTTCATATAATATTATGAATGCTAGTTGATGTCCATTATGATCATTTTAATTTAGGGTATAATTGCCACTAAAATAATATTTCATTAAATATGTATACTGAGATAATTAGGTGTGTGAAAATAAAATTTCCTATAATATTTTAGTGCCTAAACTTTTGAACAAAAAAATTTAATTTTAAACTTTGACCTAAATATCCCTTCTTTAATCTCATTTTAGGAGATAGTAAGACACATATCAATAATGTTCAACAATGTTTCAGAAACAATCAATAAAGCTTAGTTTAGGAATAAATTATTTTAATAATTTTTTAATTTTTTATAAAAAAAAATATAAAAAAAATAAAAAAATAATATGAAAACTTATAATAATTTTTAAAATTTTTAATTAAAACATGTAATTGTGAAACTATTTCTCCTTTAAAGAATGGCTATAAACAACAGAATAAACAGGCTGTGCTGATTTTTACGCAACACACCCAGTCTCTCTCTCTCTCTCTCTTCTCACCTTCTCCAAATACAGACAGATAATATATATAAAACAAAAACACTTGTTTGCCATCTCTATATCCATCCCATTCTTCAAGTCTTGTTCTCTCAAGTCTGAACCTCTCTCTGTCACTCTCTCTCTTTAACCATTTAAGCAACTAGAGAGAGAATCAGAGGCGAAGAAGAGGATGCTTTCGTTGCATGTTTCGCGGCCATGGATTTTGCCTCGAATTCCGACACTCCCCATATTTCTCGTCCTCCGAGGAGGTTTACTACTTACTTTACTCGTTGTGCTTGTTGATTTCTCTATGTTCTATTTGATTCTTCAAGCAATGAACTTTCTTCTTCGTTTCTCTGTGTCTTTCAATCTCTTCAATTTAACATATTATATATGCAACACACACACACACATAATTGACTAGGAAATTCTTTCACATTGTGTGCATAGTTAGTGTTCTTTGCGTGTGCATTGAGAGTGTTTGATGTTTTGTTTCTAACTGGAAGAAAAATCTTACTGAGTTATGAGAGATTAGGAAACTATTTATTGGAAGATCTGCTATCTTTCTTAATCGTCATCATGTATGAGTTTTAGGCACCCTTTGGTTGTCACTCAAGTGTATATGGTGTTCTTTTAAGAGCAAAAAAGGCAGAAGTTTGTGTTTGGTACTGAACATTCTAGAACAGTCTGGTGATTAGCCTGTAAACTCATTGTTCAAGGCCTTATTTTGTAGGTGAAATTTCAATTATAGCTAACATCACTGCTTTTGGAAGAACAAGTTATTGTTTCTTAGAAATTTGCATATTTAAGTGTTGTTGCTGTACCTGCTGAAAAAAAAAAAAAAATTGTAATCAGAAAGCATGAGCACAGAACACCACTGTAAGGGCAATAGATGAAGATGACAATCATATTTCAGACTATGATGAAGTTGAGGAGCTTCCACATTTTGACTACATTTCAGCAAATTATGTACTTTCTCTAACAAAAAATTTATCTTGTGAAACATTCAATTTCCAAACTAGGTCTTAGTTGTGTTCTTGTTTTCTTTTTTCCTTTGATTTTTGCAAGTATCAACCTACGACCTTATAAATTGATGACTTCTTGAGTGTATATCAGAAGCAAGTGGTAGGTTGAAATAGAATGAACGCAGCATGGAACTTGCATTTCAAGATTATGTCATTGATTTTCACGTCTTACATGCTTGGGAACAATCTTGTTAAGAGTTGTATTTGTTATAGATTTAACCTGAATTTCACTTGAGAGCTGGAACTTTCTGACTACATGATACTTTTCAGACAATCGATGCCCTGTCCATGTGGTGGATGAAATCTTCAGTTTCACGTGTGAGTAATTTATTCATAGGCAGTGAAGGTACGTACATTTACTCTCGCACTCGGCGATCATTCACTGTTGCACCTCTCCATTTGGTTTTCTTTATTCTCATCGTGTTTCTGGTGTCAATATCCTTCTTGTGACCTTGACCATTAGGGACTTAGCACTCCTTTGACAAAAGCAAAAAATTTACTCTAATTATCAATATCCGTTGTAGCCAGCCATATTTGCAGAAGTTTGGAACTATACTAAGAAGCTTGGATCTGCATGCTGCCATGGGAATTAGATTATTTTGATCGCTAACCATGGTTTATCCATCCCGCTGGGCTTGTTCTGTATGTTGCCTCACCCAGGGTTTGGTGGATGATGTTTGGGCTGATTTGTTGAATGTTACACAACATTCTCTGCATGTTTCTTAGTACCACCATCCTCCTTCAAATAGGGAAAAAAATGTTTTATGAAGATTCACTGTCACCTGGCAGCTTATGTGTACTTCAGTGCATGAAATAAGCTATGACAACTTTTTTTTGTCCTATTGCTAAGATGATTCTTGTTCCTGTTTTTTTTTTTTTTGATAAATAAGATGATTCTTGTTCCTGTTATTCTACTTCTATGCCTTGTGATTTCCCTTACTGATAAATTAGTAATCTTATCTTCACTAATGGCTTTACACAGCTTGCGCTGTGCTTATTGTCATTTAATTTGTCCATTTCTCCCGTGCTTCTTAAATTTTTGGTGACATAACTGGCACTGTTGGTGTTTTGAATAGGCATGCTTTTCTTTTGTTTTTATTTCTTCTTTGTATTTAATTCAATGGTAGGAATGTGGATATCATTTTTCGCCGTATTGCTAAATTAGCTCTTGTTCTATCACAACACCTTCCTTTGATAGCAATTGGTCCTGTGATTTTCTATTCCTTCTTTTCACACTTGACCCTCATGTGACAGTTTATGTGCTACTCAGGTTTCATGCAATCTAGTACTTTACAAGTAACTAGCACTTATCAACATTGATGGCCATGTACATGGTTGTCAACATCCTGCTTGGATATTCTCTTCCCTCTGTCTACATTCTACACCTTTGGCATGTTGATTTCTTGTTAAGTCCAACATGAGTTAGCAATCTTCTTTTAAAATTGACAAACTATTGGTTAACAATCCTTAATGAATTAACCAACCAAACAAATAATTAAAAAAAAAAAAAAAAATCTGTTTGGAAAGTGGGTATCAGAAATAAGGTTGGTGAAGTCACCAAAATGTTGAACTTGAGTGTAGGTCAAGTGGTTGTAGCTCTAAGTTTCTAGAGGGAGGTTTAAGGTTCAAACTTATGGAAGCCAGTTGTGCTAACCTAATTTACTAACCTACTATATCCAATTGAAAAGCCCAACCTACACTTCTCCTTAAAACCCAGGTATTAAGGAGAGGGAAACTGGAGCCTTATAACTAACACAGATGGGGCAACTCCAAGCGATGTGGGACATATTCCAACACACCCTAGACCACAACATACAGTAGCCGGACAAATGGCACACCAATCATAGGCCCAACCAAGCTCTGATACCAAATTGAATAGCTCAGCCCCCACTTCTCCTTAAAACCTAGGTATTAAGGAGAGGGAAACTGGAGCCTTATAACTAGCACAGATGGGGCAACTCCAAGCGATGTGGGACACATTCCAACATATCCTACTACATGAAAGGAAGAAAAAAAAAAAGTGTCACCAAAATGTTAAAAAGAAAAAATGTTTGGTAAATGTGATATTGCCTGTGCAGTTTAGTGGTCTCCAATACAGCAATACTTATGCAGAATATTGCCTTTAATTGGTTTGCAGAATATTGACTTTAATTGGTTTTACATATATGACTTTGATCTCATTACTGTTATTCTTATGTTTGGCATTGATTAGTGGATGTTCCATTCATTCTTTTGCTGGTTTTAGTGATTGACTGTCATAATCCTTTGCTAGGGAAATGTGATGCTAATTTTCGAAGGACGTGTTATGAGTTGGATTCCCCTACGAATTTCAATATTTCGGACGATCTAAAAAATAGTACGCAGGTGAGAACTAAATGGGAGGCAGCTGGAAAAAAAAATTTACAAAGTGGATGTGCTGTCTGAATGCTTTAGAATTTCAAAAAAGATATTTGTTATTTGCATGGTTTTCAGTGTTGAGTATCAATGTGATGCCTAAAACAACTTGTAGGGAACTATTTAGTTTATTTATGGCAGAAATTGTGGTAATCTTTCCAGTTGCAAAGTCATCCATATCCTGTAAATCAATCAGTTAGTGAAGTTGGTGAAAGCCGTTTCCTAGTGCTTGTTCCTGCAATCTCTGGTGCATGAAGTGGCTGCAGCCAAATTTGAATTTTGCAACCTCATAATTGTAATCCTGGCTTTTACTTTACCGAGCAACGGCCCCTTAAAATTGCCATTGCGTTAATGGAATAGTGGAGACAAGATGATGCAAATCTTTCTTATGCTTGATTAATGTATTATAGGAACCAGACCTTTGTTTTGATAAGAACTTTGGATTCTGTAGTCTCTATATTTGCCTTCTCATTATTATTTGGAGCCTTGTATTTATTTAACCATCAATTCATACCTAAACTATTATGAAATTTTTTAGATGCTTTCATGAAGAACTGCAGTTTGTCTGTATTTTATAATGGTGCCTGGGACTGTCTACTGTTCAAACTCTTCTTTTACTCAATCAAATTTGATATACAAGACTACTACCCATCTCTAATTAATTTTTCCAAGACTTGCATATAGTTCATGCATTTAGAAAACTGATCTATAATCTTCCTTTAGTACCAAGAAAGCATACCCCGAAGTGTTAGCTAATAGATTGATGTATGTTGTGTTGCTGGTTTTAGTAAATAGTAATTATTGTAAATTCATGTTTGATTTTTAATGTGGCATGTGCAGGATCTTTGTACTAAACTTGTGATAGCATCCCTGTCATCTTATTTCCTCCTCAAAATGGTGCATGTAAACATAATGAATACATTGATAAATGTGGCCCGAGATACACTTTTCTCATTTGTGGGTACAAGTTTGCCATTTGCTTGTATGTCTAGTTCCTTGAATAAACCTACGCCTCTTCGTTTGGATGTGTCTTTGCCCTCACTGCAAGATATTAAATGGAGCTTTGCAAGGTTACTTTATTTATTCAATATCCAACTTGAGAGGAATGTTGCCACGTAAGTGAAACTATTTATGCTCTTGTTTGATTGTTTTTCCTTTGTATTGATAAGATACCAAGATGGCGTTTATTTAGGTGGTATTATGTAACTGGAACTATGCTGTGCTCAAAACATGAATTATCTGCTATTTTATCTTCCTCTAGAAAGTAAGATTAGTACATAAGTTTACTGTGTTATATATATTTCTAGGAAATTCATCATCCTATTCTATGCTCTGAAAGTTGCTTTTGTTTGCAGTGTTTTGTGTTCATTCACTGTTGGAATAGCTAATTTAGTGGTATCTTGAATAATATCTGGTGATTAGGCAATCACAGATTTTATGCCTTATTCAATGTAATTAGTTTTATTTCCCAAATTGTAATCTTTTCTACATTATATGATACATGGGTGAACCTCATTGAAGATAAGCTGAATTATACCATACTGCGCATTACTTTTGTACTCTGGCGATGTGGGACTTTCCTTCAGAT
Organism: Camellia japonica; assembly: GCA_030407325.1. Taxonomy (NCBI): domain Eukaryota; kingdom Viridiplantae; phylum Streptophyta; class Magnoliopsida; order Ericales; family Theaceae; genus Camellia; species Camellia japonica. The sequence goes on from JAPPVO010000036.1 coordinate 15,078,314, forward strand.
TCCAACCAAAAGAAACTATTAGATCACTTTTGGCAAGCTTTTCACTAGTTAGAATATATCAATGCTGTCCATCTGCGGTTTCATAAATGCTTTGAAGGAACTAATATGATGTGTCCACCCTATTGACTGCGTAGTAACCTTGAATTTCAGTCTTTATGTCCTGCTTAATAGGCTGAAGTTTTTGCTCTGGATGTCTTGTAGGTTCTTTGTTGTGCTCCTTGCAGCATGCTTCTTCTTTGTTATCATTGGTGGTTTCCTCTTCTACAAGTTCAGGTGACCCTCTATCTTGACATTTTGAAAATAATTTGATGCTACTGTTCTCTTCTTTGGAATTTATGAAATTTGTAAGAGAAATAAAGTCTTTGATTTGTATTACACAATTGTAAGTTTAATTTTGATGTCAATTTCGTACGCGGGGGTGGGGGGGGGGGGGGGGGGGGGGGGGGAGAGGATTAAACAAAAACGAAACAAACGCAAAAGGATTTTTTGTACATTGTTTTTGAGTGGTGAGTTTCTAGTTAGTTGTCTTGTTTACTCAAACATTTTCTTCTGTTCCTAAGATCATGACAGAGCAACTTAGCTCATTTAAGTAGTTGGTGTTCTTGATGTTGCTAGAAATGATTAGTCGTTTATTTATGCATGTCTTCTTGGATAGACATCACAGAGATCATTTTTTTTTCCCATCTGTGTTCTATAGCTTTATATCTTAAAGGAGTATAAAAAAAGTTTTCTTTAATGTGGAAAGAAATTATTTTCATTAATTGATGTTTTCTCTTGTAATTGGCCCCTGACAAGTCATTAAATGACAAGTTTCAAGGGACCATTTAACTAGAGTTTGATTACTTTGAATTTAAATTAAGGGAGTATCACAAAGTTGAACCATTGTCAGAACACTCTTCTCTGCTGCATGGAAAATTGGGTTGATATTATTTTTTCCACTTTTTTATTAATTAAATATTTATTTGCAATAGTCAATATGCTGGTGCTTGTATTTGTATTAATTAACTCTTGCTACATGTAATTCTTATGTTTGCTAATTCAGCTACATCCATTCTGGAATAATGCAGGGGTAGTAAGCAACCTCTGGAGGACTGCTTCTGGGACGCTTGGGCATGCCTGTGTTCATCATCTACTCATTTAAAAGTACAATACTATTTTTTAAATTCAATATTGTTCATATGGTTGAGATATCACTATTTTCACATTGCTAAAAGGAATGTGGGTAGTATCTAATATGGCTACGAAATACTTTGGTATTGAGCTGCAGGAACAGACACGGGTTGAACGTGTTCTTGGCTTTTCTCTTGCTATATGGGGCATACTATTCTACTCCCGTCTGTTGAGCACAATGACAGAACAGTTCAGGGTAAGCTCTTCGGAGTGATTTCATGTGCTAAAATTCCCTCACATCTCAACAGCATCCTCCTGACTACCTTTTGGACAGAATAATATGCAAAAACTCAGAGAAGGAGCACAAATGCAAGTTCTGGAGACTGATCATATCATTATTTGTGGAGTAAATAGTCGTCTGGCCTTTATACTGAAGCAGTTAAATAAGTATCACGAGTTTGCTGTTCGCTTAGGTACTGCTACAGCTAGGTAATTGTTTCTTTTGCTGTACTATGGATACTACTTGAGTTCAGTTTGAGATACTGTTTTCAATAATTCCTTGCATGTATATGTTTGCAGGAAGCAAATAATTCTTCTTTTGTCTGATCTTCCAAGGAAGCAGATGGACAAAATAGCTGACGATATTGGCAAAGATCTTAATCATATTGGCATCATTACAAAAAGGTATGCGTATGTTTTGTTGACCGGGGTACTGTGGGGTTCGTATTTTGCAATAGCCTTCTTTCAGTCAGAATGGTAGCTTGCAGGAGAGACAATTTTATGTTTCTTGGACCATGACAAAAATGCCTTCTCTGTTAGTGGTTTACTCTTCTTGGTTGGATGTGGCTACTGTAGCATATGTGCTGGTACTACTACAGAGTATCTGTCTGGGTGTCAAAACAATGCCAATTGTTTGACATGCATGGACATGCATCCTGCTCATCTGGGACATGTCTGTAATATAAAAGTGCATTCTGTATTTTGGATTTGGAACTTACCTGACACTTCTAGGGTACTTTACAAGAAGTTAGCTAATACTTTAGACATCAAGGTATACCTTTCTTTTATCATAACAAATAGTATTGTTGTAAAAACAAACATAAAATTTGGAAACTTAAAGTGAAGCACAATGGAGGTTTAAATTAAAGATGGGTTTCTCCCTCCATATAAAAGTGTTAACAGCTCACAATCTTATCCCAAATTCCCATACTTTCTCTCTCGTTTTTAAGAAACCACTATTACTAAGATTGCTTGTGAAACTTGATTTCTTAATTATTATTTGTTAATAGAGTTCCAACAAAAACCACCTGAGAGAAATTCACTCTTTGACTAATTTGAAGTTTTTAGATTTCAAAGCATGGAAGTATAACTTTTACTGGCTTAGATAGAATTGTTCAGGCTTGCTTCAGTTCTTACATGTTTTAGCTTTTCTCTGTACAGTTGCAGTCTGAGCTTAACAAAATCATTTGAAAGGGCTGCAGCTAATAAGGCACGTGCTATAATTATATTGCCAACTAAGGAGGATCGGTAAGAATGTTGACACGAAAAACATTTTTTTGTAATAATAAATATTATTACTGTTTTTTTTTTCCTTTTATTTTATGTTGTTCTCTCTCTCTCTCTCTCTATATATATATATATATCTTGTTTTTCACCTTCCTTTTCTGGCTCTATCTTGGTTGATGACTTTTGGCTTCAGTACATGGATATCTTCTAAACCAGCCTAGAATAATATTGAAGTTGCTTTCTTTTTTAAGCCATATTATTTTTACTGGACCTATAATTTTATTTTAGGAGAATGCCAATCTAATTTGTGGTGTCAGCTTGAGAAACCTCTTATTAAATAACTATAATTTTCCCAAGCTATTGCACAGAGGTTAAGTGCTGGCATCATCATTAAAAGGGAGGTCATTGAAGAGGTTATGCATGTTGGGGGGACTTGATTTCTACCATTTGCCAAAGAAAACAAAAAATAAAGAACAATGAAGAATAATTTTCTAATGGCATGTAGCCTGGAATTTTACTCAGTGATGGTAGTGCATTATTGGATGGATTGAACATATTTCTATGGCTTGAATGTTCAATTAAGATGCTTGGAAGAACTTGCAGGGCACATTATGGGCAATAACCAAAGAAATTCCATATATTGAACATAATTTGGCTGTGGATATTATTTAGTGTGGACATTGTTGATTCACCTATTATCGACTCTTTAAGATACAACATTCTCATTATTTGATTGTTAGTGTCCTGCATGGCTGGTAAATTTTCATGCAACTATTTCAGTCTGTCCAGATTCTCCAGAATCATATCATTCTTCCTTTCCTCTTTTTTTTTTTATTTTTTATTTTTATTTTTATTTTTCAATCTGACCAGATTCATATATTTTGTTGTGGTGAGTCTTCAAGTTTTTATTTAATTATCTCATCTCTTTGTCCTTTTCAGCCATTCTGGCTTTACCAGTGTTGTTGCTTGTTCCACTGCCTGTATTCAAACCCTCTCTAGCCACATGAATTTATCTTTTCCTTACCCATAGGGCTAGTCATCCATGTCTGCAGGTTTACCTGTATAAGTTACAATACATGTTTTCGGTATCAGATGGAGGGTAGCCAAGATTACATGCCCCATTGTGCTCATTTTGTGTGTTCTGTTTTGGACACTACAATCTCCAAAATTTCATGTATTCACAATTTGTGTTAGTTAAATTTTCTAAAATTATACTTCATTGCAGTCTTTTGAATTCAGATTATCAATTTTTCAGATATGAAGTTGATACGGATGCGTTTCTTTCTGTACTTGCCCTTCAACCTCTTCCAAAAATGGCTTCTGTGCCCACCATTGTTGAGGTGCGTTCTTGTGAGAAGCTTTTTGACTGACATAACGTAACAGGGGTTCAGGGTGCAAAATTTATGTTGAGTTTGTCCTCTTAATTCCTGCAGGTTTCAGATTCCAATACATGTGAGCTCTTAAAGTCAATCTCAGGATTAAAAGTACAGCCTGTGGAAAATGTTTCGTCCAAATTATTTGTTCAATGCTCTCGTCAAAAAGTCCTTATAAAGATTTACAGACATTTGCTTAATTATCGAAGTACGGACACTTTCAGATTCATTGAAAATTGTGCTTCTTCTTTATATGTAAAATTCACTTTGAAAAGGAAAAAAACAAAATCTCAAAAAATTATAATTTCTTTGTTTTCACTTACTATAAGAAGTTATACAATAAGTTATAATCAATCAATAGAATACCTGCTTTTATTTATTTGATTTGGCCTCTGTAGATGAATTTATCAATTTTTTTGTTATCAATTTTTTTCTTTTTAAATTGATTCCTTTCAATGATATCCAACAATGTTATGGGTTGTTGGTATTTGTCAACATTGTGTCTATGAGGTCTCGTCACATTATGTTCAACTGCCAACTTTGATTTTCTATTGAAGTTCTGTCAAACTCATTAAGGGTCGGGTTTAATTTATGGCATCTAGATTGCAAAGGGTTGTCGTGCAATGAGTTTATTCTGCAAAGCTTTGTTGTTTTGTATGGTAGAAACAATTTCTGACCATCTTAATGTCCATGCAGTTAATTATGTCCATGTAACCATGTTCTTAGTTTTTCAATGTCAGACTGTGTAGGAAATTAATGTATTGATATTATTGATTGATTGATATCAATTTACACATTTATGAAGACCATATTACACTCCTTATATAGGAGAGAACAAGAGCTACTATTTGTGCCACTAAGAGCCACTATTACCACTAAGAGCCACTATCACCACTAAGAGCCACTATCTATATCCTTACATATTATAGACATCCACTACATCCACTATCTAGATCACTAACTACATCCACTATCTAGATCACTAACAATACATTACATATAATATACTAACAGCCCCCCTCAAACTCAAGGAGGATAGAGACTAGCCAACTTGAGTTTGGAGAGAGTAAATAAAACAGGAAAATAAACTGAAAATCAAATAAAAGTGGATAGGAGACACTGTATGGTCGTGTTCAGACCGTTGTAGAAGACCGTATGGTTATGGCAGACCGATGTAGAAGACAGTTTATGGGGTCATGTTGGACCGTTGTAGAAGATAGTTTATGGGGTCATATCGGACCAATGTAGAAGACACTATATGGCTGTGTCGAACCTTTGTAGCAGAGAACCGAAATCAATGTCGGAACAGTTTACCGAGTCTTGTCGGACCCATATAGGAGCTAACCGGAATCAATTGTCGGGACAGTTTACAGAGTCTTGTCGGACCCATAGAAGCTAACCGGAATCAATGTCGGACAGTTTACAGAGTCTTGTCGGACCCATAAAAGTCGCACTCTCAAAAGGCGTGCCCAATCTTATCAAAAGGCGTGCCATCAAAAGGCGTGCCATTAAAAGGTGTGCCCGACAGCCATCAAAAGGCGAGCCATCAAAAGGCGCGCCGATTTGTCGTCTGGCGTTGAGAGGCGCGTAAGGCGCGTGTCTGCCTTGCCTATTTAAACCAAGGAGAGGCTGCCGCTGATGCATAACAAACCAGCTGAAAAAACTCTTCGTTCTCTCTGTAACACTTCTGAGAGGATACTCTGTAACACGCTACAACCAACCCTGAATATGGCCTCTTCTTCCGTTCAGCTACCCAGAAATAGCCTCTTCGTCCCGGGGTCCTTACTCTCTTTCTCCGACCTCAACGAGGCCACAACCCAGAATATGGCCTTGAACCTTCAACCTAGCGCCACTGAGGCCAACCAAAGCGCCCCTGGTTTTGCGCCGTTGAACTTTCCGATGCTGTCTGTGGAGAACAAAGAATGGCTGCACAATCGGATATTGAGGCGAATTATTACACATGAGTCATGTGTGAGACAATGACGGCGGTCAACAACCTGTCGCATCGGCTTCAGAGTAGAACAAATGAGGCTTGCAGCAGCTAAAAGCCCAACTGGCTCTGCTTCCAGAGCATGTATACGATGCCCGAGCAGAGATATGTATGCTGAAGGCAAAAATAAGGAACTGAAGCGGAAGACCACCGTGATGCTCAGATTTGGAGGTCCGCCATATGACGGTTGAGAGCAACGGGAAGTGAACGTGCTCGGCGGCGTGGGAAACACGGAGCAGTACCGGCAAGGGACGCCCCAGACAAAGGCAAGAAGAAGAGAACAGCTGAAGAGGCGAAAAAATGAGGCCGTTTGTTTGTTTTTTTTTTTTTTTTGGTGTAAATTGTAATCGGGTTGATCCCCGAGATGAATAAAAATAAGGAAGGTTTTGGTGTGCAAATCGATATGGTAGGAATGAGATTGAAAAAAATAGGTGGATGTTGATAGATTAAACAAAGAGGAAGATATGATGAGGGTGGGTGGCACAAGCTGACTTGATTCACCTCTGCCACCACTCTGATGCAGCCTGATGGTTGAAATCATGAACCCTGATCTAAATAGCAAGCAATCTGCATACCCACCTCCTCCATTTCCTCTGAGAAAATTTGATTCAGGCAATTGTAGACTAACCCATATAGCAAGATCATGAGAAGAAGCGAACTAACATTCCTCATTGCATAAAGAACTCCCCTGAATCCATTGGAGCTTATGTTGGACGTGCCACCATTGGGGATTCATATGGTGGTTTGTTTTTGCTGATAGTGGGCCTAAATTACCATATGTTGAATTGGTCGGAATGCTTGATCCACCAAGAGAAGAAGTAAGAAATGCTTATACTTTCATGCATGACAGCTGGCATACGTGTTATAGTGGTCACAGGGGATAACAAGAATCACTGTGTCAAAAGATAGGTGCTTTCGATCACATGGGAGATTTTGGTGGACACTCTTACACTGCTTCTGAGTTTGAAGAGCTTCCAGCACTACAAAAAGCAATGGCATTACAACGCATGACACTGTTCACCCGGGTTGAGCCATCTCATAAAAGGATGCTGGTTGAAGCATTACAACACCAAAATGAAGTGGTTGCAATGACTGGCGATGGAGTAAATGATGCACCTGCACTAAAGAAAGCTGACATAGGAATTGCCATGGGATCAGGCACAGCAGTTGCCAAGAGTGCTTCAGATATGGTTTTGGCAGATGACAATTTTGCTACAATTGTTGCTGCTGTTGCAGAGGGAAGGTAAAGGGTGAGAGAAGTGTACCCACCATAGCCATCCTGAGCAAACCTTGCCCCTGTGCATTATAGCCAGAAGCTGGTGGCTGACTGTAACTTGTATTATCAGCTGGGCTTGAGGACACCAGGGGCTTGCTGCTGCTGAGTCTGCTGGCTATAGTAATTCATAACCACCTCCCTGAGAGGTCTGCTGATTTGGTGCACCAGTTGTCTTGATCCAGCCAGTGGCATAACACCTATGTTGGTTGAGGAGGATACCCAGGTATGGTGGCTGAGGTGGTGAAGAAGAGTGAAGGTATGTGTAGAAAATTCCGGCGGGCAGCGAGGCAAAGTTACCGGCCGGTTCGCCCGCCGATGAGAAAGAAATACAGGCCTAAATCTTATGGCTCTGATGCCATGTAGGAAATTAATGTATTGATATTATTGATTGATTGATATCAATTTACACATTTATGAAGACCATATTACTCCTTATATAGGAGAGAACAGAGCTACTATTTGTGCCACTAAGAGCCACTTTACCACTAAGAGCCACTATCACCACTAAGAGCACTATCTATATCCTATAATATTATAGATATCCACTACATCCACTATCTAGATCACTAACTACATCCACTATCTAGATCACTAACAATACATTACATATAATATACTAACAGACTGTCAGGTGTTTTTCATTATGTCACTTTGCAAACCTCTGTCTATGTTCCTTTTAGGGGATAACATTACATGAGAGGGGTTGCTTGGTTGGGTTCTTAGGTGTTGGACTTGGAACTAACTACATCCCCATTTGGTTCCTGGATGATATTTTGTTGTCTGAATACTACGTATGCTCCAATCATCATAGTATAATATTTTTATTTTTATTTATTTTTTTATTTTTTTATCTTCCAGTGTTTTATTGCGAGTGACATCCTACTTAATTTACTAATAGTCATGTTTGTATGTTGCAGAGAATGTATTTAACCTTTTCAATTTTCCTAATCTAGCGGGATTAACATATAGGCAAGTAAGACGTGGATTCCAAGAGGTAAAATAGTCTATAAAATTTTGTTGTTGTTGTTATTATCCACTGTAATCAACAGTTCCGGTCCTAATATGTATTCTATTTTTAATATCCTTGCAGTCAGTTGTTTGTGGTCTTTATCGGGGAGGGAAATATACTTTCACCCAAGTGATGATGAAGTTTTACAGCAATTTGACAAAGTATCCACACATCATCATTCTTTTAACATTGCTTATCCTTTAGTATAAAAGAATAGATTGTAGTTTTTTTCTTGAGATATTATACCTTTCAAATTTGCAAATCCAATTTATTGATCCAATTGAACAGGTTGTGATACTAAAAGTACATACAAGAACAGCTTGAAAAAGTAGTCAAAATATTATCTTAGTAAACAGTTCCACAAGAGAATTCTTTATGAATTAATTTTTTCCCCTCCCAAACACACATTAATGTGTACTAATTGGGTGTTGTTTTTTTGTTTTTTTATCCGGCATTGAACAAAATAATAATTTATTGAATAGCATAGGTTCGCAAAACAAAAAATGTTGTTTGGATTTGGATTACAGGGATTTCAATTCCAAATTCCGAAATCCAATACACCATATGGATCTGATATAGGGATTTGAAATCCCTAGGAATCCACCCATGAATTTCTTGGGCCAAATATTCCAATTTGAAATTACTCTTGGACAAGCATTATTTCAATCCATTTTGCAATTCAACTCTAAGACCTCACTTAAATGCTGATTACCAAATTGGACATTTTTCTCACTGCTGGCTTCTTTATTTTGACTTGTCCCTTATTTTCTCTTGGATCGGTCCAACCAAATCTTGCTCCGCTCTCTTATGGCCTTGGGCCAAAGCTTGGGCTCTGCATTTTGATTTTCATGGGCCATAAGCTTGTTTTTTACTGTTTTCAAATGCTCTTACAAAGCCTTAAATTCAGTATATTGGTTATCTACAATTTCATGGGCCATAAGCCTGCGCTAAAATTACGATTGGACCCAATTTGATGAATAATGTTAAAATCTTCTTGACAGTTGTGACGGAAAAACTAAATCAAAATTATTTGTCATTTTTCATTATGTATGATCAAGTATATAGCAAATAAAAGGTTGTATAAATACCCTAAACAGTATGTACATATGAGTTTAGACGACTAAAGCCGAGAAGACATAAATTAAAAGGACCGCCAACATACGAGTTTAGAATAAATGTAAACAAATACCCTAAACACTACAATGGACACTTTGTTCTGTCCAAAAAGGTCTCTTAATAATCTTTAAACCCATAGCTTTTTCTCTAGGCTTCCAAGCCTATTGTACTTATTTAGCCATTCAGTAGTGGGGGCATCATTATGTCATCATGTTGTCCAAACAAAGATCTCATGCTCGCTTAGTCACCATAGATGGTTAAAATTTTGCAAGGAGAATAAGTTTGCTTACCAAGAATTTGTTTGAAAATTTTCTCCTTGCTGAATTCTTTAGTTAGTTATATTTGTCATTCTTTGCTTCTGATGTTAACCTTTTACTCATATAGGTATTGTTCATTGCACCCGTTCATGGGAAGAAAAAACCTGGGCTTGAATATCAAAATGTTGTCAAAGAAGAAAATAACACACCAATTAATGTTGAAGTTGTAGAGAAGAACAGTGAATCTCCTAAACAATCCTTAGAAATGAAAAGGATGAGGCTTGAAAATATAGTGAAGCGCCCCCCAAAATCAGGATCAAAGGTATATTACTTCCCCAATACACAATTTCATGTTTGTCAGTTTTTTTTTTTTTATTATTATTTAAATAAATAGAATTACATAATTATTATTTGAAAGATTGGTTTTCAGTCTATTATGTTTGACTGTTGTTAGTAGGCATCAGACTGGAATCTAGGACCAAAAGAATGCATACTAATGCTTGGGTGGCGCCCTGATGTTGTAGAAATGATTGCAGAATACGATAATTATCTTGGACCTGGCAGTGTATTGGTATGTTCTAATGTTCTTTGGAACTCTTCATTGTATCTGCAGTTTTAGTTGAGAATATATATATTCAATCATTATAAATTGTTGATTTGGAATTTGAGGGAATAATTAGGTTTTACAACTTGCAACTTTGAAAGAAAATGCATGGTGCTGACTCTTTCAATTTTTTAATTTATTTATTGTGAGGTCTACAGGCATTATGAAGGGGCCACCAACCACTTGTGCAAAAAATGCCATGGCCATGACCCTTTCCTCTCCTTTTAAAAATAAAAAAAAATAAATCAAGCAGCATGCTTAATAACTTCTCTGGGGTAGCCATATCTGTGTCATTGACTAGGCCAATGATTGTTTGCATATTTTTAAGATAACTAACTAGGAACTTATCAAGATTTGTAGAAAAATGAGCGGCAGCTAGATGTAACTTTAAGCACCTTGGATGAAGCATTAGAAAGTTAACAGAAAGATAATACGGTCTCTTCTTAATCAGCTTCATGCCGAACTCACTTTTGAACGAATCATTTATTTCGCCTATAGAGTCTGCTATAAATTTATAATATTAGAAATCTGTCATGTTTTGCACATATATATATATATATATATCAGTCTTGTAATGCAAATTATGCCTTCTGCTTCTCCAATTATTTCAATAATTATTTTCATGGATTGATAGTTTTCATTGAAGTTGGCATTACCACCCTTTCTTACTGGGGACAATTAAGCTGTTTGTTGATGCCATCAAATTAGAAGCCGTCATCTAGTCATCTTGAGTGCTTTGCTCTTTTCAATTCTTTAGCAATTTTGTCTCCAAATGTATTGCATACAGATGCTGTATTAGTAATAGCTATTTGACAATATCTAAGTGTTACTCCCATCCCAAGGCCACCAGTAGATTGACATTATTCATTCACTGTATTTCTTTCTTTTCCCTTTCCCCTCTTGTGAAATCAAACACAAGATAAATTAATGTCTTAGATATTGCATACATTAAGTTCTCAGATTTTATGTACATCGCTCAAAATTTTATATTTTAAGATCTATATATGTGTAGGAAACATTGTCAGATGTGCCGATGGATGAAAGGGCAAGCAACCTTGTTCATCAACGCAAGCTAAAAAATGTCCGGGTTTCCCATAGGGTACTGTCTCATCAAATATGGTTAGAACTATTTATCTCCTCTCCCTCTCTCTCTCTCTCTCTCTCTCAATTCTAGAATTCCTTGTCCACATTCCTTTGAATCCTTCATGTTCTTTCATATGTGCAGATTGGCAACCCCATGGACTATAATGTCTTAAAGGAAACCATAACTAATATCCAGAAAAATTTCAAGGATGGTGAAGATATTCCCTTGTCGATTGTTGTAATATCTGATAGAGAGTGGCTACTTGGAGGTAATAGAGCATAATATTTCTATTGGCTTAAGGTGGCATGTCATTAACTATTCTTCCTTCAGATCCATCCAGGGCAGACAAGCATTCAGCATATTCCCTTCTTCTTGCTGAAAATATTTGCAACAGACTTGGAGTGAAGGTGAGTATAACTCAGAGCAAAATGATCCTCAAGGATATAATCGTTATTACAAATTGTATGTGTTTTTTTTTTTTTTACTTGTAAGTTGTAAGCATGGGTACTTCGAAAAACATGCCGTACCCGTACCGGGTACTTACCAGCGTATGGTATCTCGTATGGTACTTCTGCATACGTACTGGACACACGAAACACGTATCCAAATTTTTTCTTCTTAATTTTTGGCGTATCGAGACGTACCTAGTATATACCCAAGCCGTACCGCACCTCAGTTGAAACAATATTTTCTTCTACTACAGAAATAAAACTCCTTTCACTAGACTTCTTTTTTATTTTTACTTTTACGCTTAGCATGATTTTAAAATTAAACTATGATTTGTAGGTTATTTAATGTATTGACATTTAATTTTGATTTATATATTTTTGGCATTAAATGTTAATTATAGGTTGGATATTAACAAATTAAACTATTTAATTAATTTTTGCATTACTAAATTAAAAATAAATATTTTTTACAAGCGTACCAAGCCGTATCCGTACTCTACTTTTTTTGAATTTTACTGTATCGATGTACTTGTACCTGTACCCGTACCCGTACCCGTACCCGTATCCGTGCTTAACATGAGTATAGAACTTCCTTTTTCTTTGTCTGGGTAATCTGCATAATAGAATGTCGGATAATGGGAAAAGTTCCATTTACTGACATTAGATATATTTTGCGTATGATATTATGAACCGATGATTCTAATTGGATGGATGGTTGACATTGCACTGCTTGAAGGATCCGATTCTGTGGCATAGTGAAACATATAAAACATTCTATTATTTATCTAATCCTATTAGAGAGGTGGGTATAAACCCATTTGGAACCAAGGAAACAAATTATTATCATGCCAAAATATTGCACGTAATTAAATAGATTATTTATTGCAATTTGGTTGAAATCATATGGATATTTTTGGGAACTTTTAGTCTATGCGCTTTTCTATCATGGAACTTGTGGGGTGTCGGTCGGTTATATATGGCATGGAATACCCATAGTTTATTGAGTTGAGATATTTTTCCCATTACAGTCTTTTGATTACTGGAGAAACAATGGGGCTATGGTTGGTAGGTTGTCCTCTGAGAAACTATTGAGGGCTTTACTTGGCTGGTTTGTAAAACACTCTAGGACTTGCAAATTCTCCTTTACAGTTTCCTTTTAAGGTCCTTGTGCCATGTTCAGATCCCTTTTGGTTAATTAACCAGTGTGGCCTCGATTATATAGGTGGGCAGACCCTTTAGGTTTGCAGATGTGTCATGTTTACGTGTCATTTAACATTTTTGGTAGAAGTGTCAAAAGTTGTTTAACTTTTTATTTAAGGTTATTATAACACAAAGGTTCATCATCTTCTTCATTGTCATTATTTTAGTCACCCTATAATACTGGTCCTTACCATCGTTATCTATAAATTACACTAGCATCTCTATGACTTTCTAAAACCATAGTTTTTGGTTGTAGCATAATCCCATCTAATTCAGTCCAGCCAAAAAAAACATAGCCATTAAGTGTCATATCTCATTTTATTGAAGAGAAATGTACAATATGCTACTAGTCGGTGAAACAGGAAAGCAGGTCCAATTGTGAAGTGGAACAAGTTATGAAATCTCCTTCTAAACCCTTCGTTACAGAAACTTAGGGTCCAAACATGGTTGAATGGTTTAGATACCATTAGCATCCATGCCTTTAAACTAAAGATCTAGTAGCATTTACTTTTTCATGTGTTCTTCAGTCATAAGCATAATAAATGTTTAATTTCTCTATCTGAGGAAAAATATAATGATGAATGGATTGCAGGTGCATAATCTAGTTGCAGAAATTGTTGACTCCAAATTGGGAAAACAAGTAATTCTTCTTTTTTGCAGACTAATTATATTTCGATGTAAAAATTCATCTTGCTATCATACTTGCTCAAGTTCAATTTTCATTTACCACACATTGCAAATCCCTACAGATTTCAAGCATCAATCCAGCCCTCACTTACATTGCAGCTGAGGAAGTAATGAGCCTTGTGACAGCACAAGGTCTTGAGTTATTCCACTTTTTGTTTCTAATGTGTGTTAAACCAATTGAGGTTTCCATGTTTAAAGGTAATTTTCTGCTTGTGCATGACAGTGGCGGAGAACGGTGAATTGAATGAGGTGTGGAGAGACATTCTGGATGCTGAGGGTGACGAAATATATGTGAAGGTAAATGGGCTGTGTGGTGTAATTATTTTAATCTTTACATATAGTTGGACTAGGATGAAAAGTTGAGGATCAGTGCACGGGCATAATAACACTTATACATTAGGCCTCTCTATGTGAGTGGCAATTTTTTTTTTTTTGCCGCCCCGCGGGGGGGGGGGGGGGGGGGGGTGGGGGTTGTTGAATATGATGGCATGCTGTACAAGGCAGCCAAAAATAAACTGGAGAAGAGGTAAAATATAAACAATTTGGTAAATTACATGGAATAGGTCTCTCAGATGCAATGAATTACAGCTTTGGATAACTTGTCTTCTTCGTTCATCCCCCTCTGAATTTGAATTAATTGTCTAGCAAAGGAATTAAGTAAATTTAAACAACTTTTGAGATATTATTAGGTTAGCTGGTTGTTCTTCATCATAATTTCTGTTTATTTTTTTAAAAAAAAGAAGATAGACCGAGACATCCTCGTTGTGGGATTACCAATTTGTTCACACTACGGATTAGGACTTTTTTGAAATCGAGATCACTTGAAATTTTTGGTAATTGGCATAACCAGGAAGCTTCAGTGGCTCTAATATGTTTATAATTAAACCATCTGTACATATATATATATATTTGAATAATTGATATGCTTGTGGGTTTATTATAGCATATTGGCCTCTACATGAAAGAGGGGGAGAATCCTTCTTTTGCTGAGCTATCTGAAAGGGCATATTTACGACGAGAAGTTGCCATTGGTTATGTGAAGAACAAGAAGAAGGTACATCTTTTTTCATTTGGGTGTTCAATTGGAAACACTTAGGAAATCTCTCAAATACCTGATTCTTTGCAGGTGATAAATCCACTACCCAAGTCCGCACCTCTCTCCCTTGAACTGACGGATTCGCTGATTGTAATATCCGAGCTTGAAGGAGAACAACCAATTCTTGAGTAAATTCGTACAATCTAATTTTCATACATGATTGCTTCTTGCTTTCTTTTATCCTTGCAGAGGAGCATCATTGTTGTTTTCTCTTGGTTTCAAAAGATCCATTTCAATACTAAAATAGGCTATGTTTGTGTCTTGCTTTTGGTGGACAAAGCATACACAGGCTACCATTCAACTACTATACCTAGAAAGAATGATGCAGAAATTGAAATACATGTATCTTGTTTGACTATTTAAACTAGCAGCCAGTTATGAGTTTTTAAATTCTTGGGCCTCTTTCAAATGGAAATTATTTTCAGTGAAGTTATTAAATAGTAAAAAATAACAGAAAAAGAAAACTGGAAGTAAAGTATACCAGATTCTTAAGCGAGAAGTGATAAAAATGTGTTGATAAACCATTTGACAACGCAAACTGTGAGTGATGGATATATCTGTCAGACAATCTTTATTGTATTCGAAAAATTAAAGAAATGAGAGAAACTGTTTGATTACAAAAATCAAAACAGTATATAAAATAAAATAAAATAACAGATTCTTATTTTGTTACAAAAATAAAATCAGAATCTGATAAAAATAAATAAAACAGAAAGTAAATTAATTACTTACTTTATTAATTAATTCGTCGAACAAATTTTTGATCAAGTCAGTGTTTAACACTGTGTCCTCAAAACAGATTTGTCCTCTCTACGGTGCTTTCAGATTGTGGACGTCTATCTTCTAAGATAAAATGATCAATTAACAAATAGTAGCAACACTACAAACTATTCGCACAACGAACACACTTTGTGTTTACACTTTTTCTCACAGGAAAATAATGCAGCAAAATGCAGAGAGAGCAATGGCAGAATTAAGGACGAAAAAATCCAAATCAGGGACTGCCTATTTATAGATGAAATAGTGGCTGTTTTGTTTGAATCCAATAGGTAGTAGACCTGTTTGAACAGGTATAAGACCTGTTCGGTTTGAATTAAACAGATACAAATCTATTTGAATTTAAATTAAACAGGTGGGGGTTTTGAATTGAATATGTTCGGACAGATATAAAATCTGTACAGAAAGGTGCAAGCCAAAACTGAATTTTCTAACCGAAATTTGAATTCAAACGGTCAAAATTTATTTTCTAAAATTAAAAAATAAATTCAAATGTTTTTGACCCAAAAAGAATTAGAATTGGTCTGGACAAGCCCAACCCAACCTCACACTACGCACCCGCGCCCAAGCTTAGGCCCAACCCAGCTTGCCCGACCGACCGGACTGTTGCGACGGCGCGTGTGTTTGTTTTGGGTCCAATAGGTCTAGCCCACTTTGCCCATAACCCCCCTTTACAAAACTTGAGTACCCTTTGGGGTCTATCCCAAGTTCCAAACCCAAGCTTTATAAACCAACACAAAATTTGTCCACCAAACTAATGTGGGACAAGCCCTAACTCAAACCTTTATGGAAATTTTGCCAAAACACCATTTTCATGGAGTTCACTTTGGCTTCAATTTCCCATTCACCCAATAATGGTTTTGAACAACCAAATATACTACGTGAATCACAACGCAATATAGAATGCGTTACTACTTAGACCCACCAACTTTGGCACATGGATCCTACCTAAAAATTAGACCAAAGTTGAGGAAAAATCTGATTTTTCCAAAACCATTTCTATCAATCCCCCATATGAATGGAATTTGATGACAGTGGAAATGCAACAATATGCAAAATTTGTTGAAAGAGTATAAATCGAAAATATCTTGCATCAGAATAGGTAGCTTTTGGCCTTGAACCTTCCCTAGTAATAACTTATCAGACTTACTAGCTAACCAATAAACACGATGCCTTGAATTGTTCAGTTGTTTGTGTAAGCCAAGACATTGGATTTTACACAAAATATCTTCTGACACATCGTGGTTCTCAGGTTGTGTTCATTTTGACCTTGAACGCTCCTAGTTATTCATAAGTGCTTCTAGAGAATTTAAGCCTCGTTTGGGAACATGCTATTTTAGTAACTTTTTAGCTTATTACGAAAAGATGTGCAGAAAAGTAGAGAGGTGATGTGACTAGTTTTAGTTGGCTTTTTGGCTTTTTGGCTAAAATAGCCACTCCCCAAACGAGGCCTTAACTCTTTATTCTCATAGAACTGGCCCTAGTTCGATACTCATACAGGTGATTCTTATTGTGAGTATCTCTTATTCTCGTCTTGATTTTTATGTCTAAATCAAGATATAAGTAATCATTAAAAGCGAAACTTATCCTTAAACCCCTGCATACATGTTGCTCTCTCTTACCATAGGAACGGGTAGGGAATTTTAATCCCTTGGTGATTTCTGGCGAACCGCACATAACTTAGTTATCCCTTTGAACTTAATTCTTGGGGATATCCAGTCATATAAGTAGGGTTACCATTATGATGACTCTTATGTAATAGGTTTTAATCCCATTCCCTTCGATGAACTATATACTTGCACTTTTATCAAACCTTTTGTTAACGGATCCGCAATATTCTCTTTAGATTTTATATAATCTATTGAGATTATTCCACTTGAGAGCAACTGCCTTACGGTATTATGTCGACAACGAATGTGTCATGACTTACCATTATACATATGACTTTGTGCCCTACCAATTGCAGATTGATTATCACACTGAATGCAAATAGCTAGCACAGGTTTTGGCCACATTGGAATGTCTTTTAAGAAGTGGCGAAGCCATTCTGCTTCTTCTCATGCTTTGTCTAAAGCAATGAACTCAGATTCCATTGTGGATTGTGCGATGCATGTTTGTTTCGTGGATTTCTAAGAATCAGCAGGGCACCCAAAGTAAAGACGTATCCACAAGTGGATTTTGAATCTTTAGTATCGGATATCCAATTGGCATCACAACAACCTTCCAGTACTACTGGATATCGAGTAAAGTTCAAACCATGATCACGGATAAATCTTAGATATCTAAGAACCCGAATGATCGCTTTCCAATTGTCTTCTCCGAGGTTACTAGTGTACCTACTCAATTTACTAACAGCATAAACTATATCAGGATGAGTGCAATTCATTAAGTACATTAGGTTTCCAATGATTTGGGAGTATTTTAGATGAGACACCGCCTCACTTTTATTTTTTGATAAATACAGATTGATGCCTACAAGTGTTCTTGCTACATTCATATCATCCTTGATATATTTATCAAGAATTTTCTCAATATAATGAGATTGAGATAATGTATATCCATCAGACGTTTTAGTAATTTTCATTTCTAATATTACATCTGCGATTCCCATATCTTTCATATCAAATCTTTTGTTCAGCATTTGCTTAGTTGATTTGATCATATTTTGACTGTTTCTAATGATAAGCATATCATCCACATAAAGACAAACGATGACATAACCTTTGTCAGTGTTTTTAACGTAGACGCACTTATCACATTCGTTTATCTTAAACTCATTAGTAAGCATAGTATGATCAAATTTTTTATATCATTGCTTAGATGCTTGTTTTAATCCATAAAGAGATTTTACAAGCCGACAAACTTTCTTTTCTTGCCCTAGCACTACAACCCCTTCGGGTTGCTCCATATAGATCTCTTCATTTAGATCACCGTTTAAGAAAGTTGTCTTGACATCCATTTGATGTATCTCTAGATTATATAACGCTGCTATAGTAATAAGCATGCGGATAGATGTTATTCTTGTCGCAAGGGAATATGTGTCAAAATAGTGCAAACCTTCATTTTGTCTGTAACTTTTTACCACAAGTCTTACTTTATACTTGTCTATTGAACCATCTGCTTTCATTTTTCTCTTGAATATCCATTTATATCCAAAAGATTTAGAACTAGGTGGAAGATCCACCAATTCCCAAGTATGATTTTGTATAATGGATTCAATTTCATTATTAACAGCCTCTTTCCACAAAGGTGTTTCAGGACCTATTATTGTTTCCTTAAAGCTTTGACGTTTAATTTCTAAGAGGTATGTCAGAAAATCTAGACCAAAGGATTTTGATGTTCTTGCTCTCTTACTACGTCATGGCTCATCATCAGTTAAATCCTGTTGGTCGAGACTATTACTATTATCTTGCATTTGATTGTCATTAGTCTCTTGACTTTGTGTACAATCATAAGTTTTTTTATGTGAACTTAATTCCTATCCTTTCTTGTAAGGAAAAACATGTTCCAAAAATACAGCATTCCTTGACTCTATAATAGTGTTCACATTTATATCAGGTATTTTTGATTTATAAGTCAGAAATCGATATACACTACTATTCTGAGCATAATCAATAAACACACTGGAGCTCGACTTTTTCGCGCCCCTTTTCGGAAGTTTGAATGTAAGCCCTCCAGTATCGGACTCCCGCGGTTCTTAATCTAATCTCACAAGTGCAAGTTGAAATTGATAAATATTAAAGAGTCAAAATCCGGCAAATCGTTTGGAAAATTGATTTTGAATAAAAAATGCCAAAATTGGACTGCTTTACCAAATACAGAGTCGCCACCTAAATATTTTTTTGAAAAAATTTAGGAAACTCATGACTCATGCCAATGGCCACGTGTCTGTCATCACCAAAATTGTCTCAGCTTGGGAACTTAGGTACGAGAGGAGAAGGTCATAAATTGAGCACCCCCGCTCGCCCGATCAAAGATCGGCCTCTACTAATCATGATATGATTTTTATCAACATTATATGCTCTTATTCCAGTTTATTAGGCTAGCATTTACTATGTGATGCGTGCACTTAAAGTATAGACTAGTTTGCCCGAATTAGAACAATTCAATTTCATGTTTGTTTTTTGAAAAGTGTTTGATTTTGCCACGTAACAAAGTGGGCTTAGAGTTTGTGAATTTTGCGACTTGACAAAGTAGGCTTAAACGTACATTCATTGAATCATTCTAATTCAAGCAACAAGCTTTCATCCACAAGCACTCAAACAGTTTAACAAGTAAGCACTTAGCCTCATGGCAAGCATGCTAGTCATGGCAGTCGTTCACACTCATGCAAGTATGCTAAAGCGCTAAAAACTCACATAGTACTCCAAGCTAAGATAAAACAAAAGAGTTAGAAAAATATGCATGATACCTAACTATACAAGATGGCTAATGCAACGCATGCAATAATGCAACTAAAATAGGCTCGGCTACTTAACATGTTATTTGCAACAATTTCATAGCATGTGTTTAAACACGTATTCAACGAGGTAATAAACGACAATGCAAGTTTGAATGATGAACCAAACCTCAATGTATGCAAGACAAATGAATGAATGCAAACATGTGATATGCTAATTGAAACGTGATACTCCTAATCTAACCATCAAGCGGATAAATAAAAAGGAGAAAGATGCGGGGTTGGAAGACATACACATTATTACAATATTGATACCCTCGTGTAGGAGGGTCCGAATAAATAAACTAAGCTAACTAGCTAACTAATTAAGCTAACTATTACAAACCAAAATGAATAAAGGTAATTAAGCTAACTATTACAAACCAAAATGAATAACTAGCTAAACTAATTTAACTAGTTATTACAACAACAAATAAATTAACTTGTTAAACTTATTTATTTTGATGATTTATTTAATTATGTTTTACTTTATTTGAAAGAGAAAAATAGAATCCAAAATTTATTTTGATGATTTATCTGAAAGAGAAAAATAAAATCAAAATTTATTTTGATGATTTATTTGAAAGAGAAAAATAGAATCAAAATTTATTTTGTCCCATTATTTCTCACCTAAACCTTTATTCTAAATGTTGTTAGAATGTATTTAATATTTGATTAAATTAGGAGTTCAAACAGCCCAAAACAAAAGTTCAAACAACCTAGCACAGCAGCAGGCCAAAAGGTTCAAAAGGTTTAAGTGGAAGATATTCAAATTAGTAATGATGGAAGCACAACGGCTATAAAGGGCTATAAAGGTTCAAAAGGCCAAAAGGTTCAAGTGGAAGATATTCAAATTGGTAATGATGGAAATACAACGGCTATAAATGGCTATAAATTCAAATGACTACAACGGCTATAAACGGCTGTAAATTCAATTGAATACAACGACTATAAACGGTTATAATTTTCATTATATATACCAAAACCTCTAATGTAAACAAGTTACAAAAAACCTAAAAATATTCTTTGATCCATAATCACTCACATCTATTCTCAGAAATTATACACCGAGCCTTATAACTTTAAGCCCATCTTTCCTGTGTGAGATTTACAAAAAAATCAAAGCTTCATTTTATATATCTATCTTTGAGAGATATTTATTGTAAGCTTTCTTTGAAAGCAAAATTACCATTTCATCTTGTAAAAGTGTTGCAAACACTGTATTCTCGAAATCTTGAGAGTGATTGTGAATCACCTAAGATTTGCAAGGGTTTGGGCTTGTGAAGTTTGTGTAAAATCCGTGGAGGATTGCTTCATTTGTAAAGAGGTTGCTAGCACCCATGTGAAGCTAGAAGATAGTGGAAAATCTCAAGTGAAGCTTGAGGAGTGGACGTAGGCCGAGTTGAAGCCGAACCACTATAAATTTATTTGCCTCTCTCTCCCTTATCTCTTTATTTTATTTTAAATTGCCATAACTATATTTCACATTTTTACTGTGCTAAAATTATTAACTGACATAGTTGTTAAGACACTTGTTTTAATTATTTTTATTTCATTAATTATATTTATCTATTGTGCTAGTCATAATTTTTATTAGGGTATTATTAATTTTAATTGTAAAAACCTAATTCACCCCCCTCTTAGATTGTCTTTTGGGTAACATAACTAACTATTCTAGTTAACTAATTAATGATTACAATACGACATTGAATAACTAGTTGACTAACTAATTAAATAATTAAAACACAAGTGCAATTAATAATTAAACTAAACAATTAACTACTCCGCCTCAGGAAATGAGAGATGTTCATGTGCATGCTCGGTTTCCACCTGAAAAGACCACCGTTTTGTTTTTGAATGCCTCTGTTTGCACAGTTGAACACCAACACTGTTGCCCACTTCCAGAACAACTCTGCTCCACATTACAAACTTATAGCTGAACTTTGCATCAGTGGCTGGCCGGCCACTAGTAAAGACTGCCGACCACCAGTGATGGCTGGCCGACCATCAAAGGTGGTCTGCCGGCCACCTGCCGGCCATGGAAAATGGCCTGCCGACCATTGCTGCACAGATTCATCTTGTTGCAACAGAGGACAAACAGAGCATATACAGGGTATTTCAAGGATTTGTTTGCACAACTCACTCCTCCTTTTCATGATCAAATCAAAGAAGAAGCAAGTTTGGTTCACAAACCATCAATGGGTGCAATTTCATTGCATGATGGCTTGTGAAACCAATTGTGCAAACTCAATAAATGCAATAAAATAAGACTTTCAAAAACCACCTCCCTATCATGAAAGATCAAGGGAAGTGATGACCTTGGAGACTTGAATCATTTCATTACTAGTGAGTATGAAATGCCTCAAGTTTTCATGTGTTCAATTAATGTCCGATTGAACACAAACAAATTATTATCTTGCACATTTTTTAGCCTCAATTTTATTACCTCATTTTAGATTACCAACCATTCTTTAATGAATTAAGTCCAAATGGTGAGTTTAAGTCCTCTAATGGAAAAAGGGCTCAAACCAAGAGTTGTCTTAGGCATAAAAAAGACATCATATCGTTGGTAATGAACCCCCGGGATTAAACCATTAAACATGACATCTCAATCGCATGCTTCAAAGAACAAGAGGCTTGAAACAACTCTCAAAGCAAAACAAAATCCAAGAAAGGAGAGAGGTTGCAGAGATTATTAGTGCTAAAAATAAGTGAGAGAAGCATAAATAAATGGTATCAACTCAAAAAAGAAGGTGTCTAAGGCCTAGAACACCAAACTCATAAGGACTATTACACTATAAGCATACAAAACAAAGCTCAAAAGCAACAAACACTTACAAGCAGTCCTAAAATAGTCTAAATACAGTCCTAAAATATGCTAGAATTGAGCTAACAATAGTTAGAAAAATAAGCTAAAACATAGCACAAGCTAGGCTAGTAAGCAAGACACAAGGAGGGGAGGCTAACCCCTCAAATTTTGGATTTCAAAACATGATTTTGGCTACTAAAATAATTCTAAAAATCAGTGTTTAAAAGCTTGGAAAGAGATAGTGTAAAGGTGGAAAACACAAGGGTAAAGGCCATGAAAGCAAGGTGTAATCAACCCTTATTGGCCTCAAACCACAAGTTTCAGCCCAAAAATACAGAGTTTATACAGCCCAAAAACAGTACAAAAATATGCTGGAATGAATATAAAAGTAGCTAAAATAATAAGCTAAAACATAGAGCAATTTAAGCAAGTAAACAAGCCAAAGGATGGGTGGCTAACCCCTCCATTTTTGGGACTTCAAAACTACTTTTTTAGCCTTTGAAAACCTCTAAAAATCAGTGGTAAAAAGCTCAAAAAAAGTTGAGAAAAGAATGGGAACCACAAGTTTTAAGGCTTAGAGAACAAGGTTCAAAGAAGGGTGATTAACTCCTCTATCTTTAATAGCCTTAAACCACAAGCTTCAGCCCATAAAAACAGGTTTTAAAGAGCTTAAAAACAGCAAGAAAACATGAAAAATAAGTAGTGTAGAGATGGTGCAAAAGTAAGAGAAGGTATACCTCTTGGAGAGAAATGAACCCTTAAGTAATAAACTACTAATTTCACACTTTCAAGTGTTTCAAGAGCTCAAATTCAAGCTCAAATCATCTCAGCAAGAAGTTCTCTAGGCTTGGTTTAGAGTGTTTGGGCATAAGCTATGCAAGTTGCAAGAGAGAGAGAGAGAATTATAGAGAGAGGATTTTTCCAAAATTATTTCTTCACTCCTAATGTTTTCTAACCTTGAAAGCAAGAAGATAGGTTCTCTATATATAGAAAATATGAGCCTTAGGTTGAAAATATCTAAAAAGGGACAGGTGGAACTTTGTGGAAACAGTTAGAGAAAATATCTGGTTTTACACTAGTGGCCGGCCGACTAGTAGTGGTGGCCTAGAAATGGTGGCTGCCGGCCACCTGCCGGCCATGCTTCCAGGTCCGACATCAAATAGGCATACTACCTTCATCCGAATTCGATTTTAGGTCATTCTTGAGTCTAAATTGAAGCCCAGAAGTCTACTTTTCAATGGTGGCAGCCTCACATCTAAATTATAAGTGTATAAAGAGATATGCCTATTTTAGTAAATGTTCCTCATTTCTAGCTTAATCGGATTGATGCATAACTTCAAACAGCCATATCTCCCTCATCCGGACCCGACTTTAGGAGATTCTTGAGTCTAAAGTGAAGCCCTAGAAGTCCACTTTCCAATAGTGGTGGCCTCACAACTAAATTCTAAGGGTACAAAGAGATAAGCCTGATTTAGTGAGGCTGCCTAGTTCTCTTTTAACGGTTTCAAGTCCAACTTCTTCCCCAACTAGGTTTCTTCCCTCTCCTCTAATTTTCTTCAACTCCAAACCTCTAAATGAGAGGTTTAAAATATTTTTCAAAGAGTTCACCTCTCTTCCACTTATTTCCACTTTGTCCTTGCCCGGTTTACTGAAAAGTGCAATTTTTAACGAAATACAAGTCTCAGAACATCGTAGAAACTTTTTCAAAAAAAATTTAAAAGAGAGGGTTTTGAGGTCTAAAATAGTTTTGATCGAAAATAGGGTGTAAGGTTGGGATTTAGAGCTCTTCTTGCTGAGGAAATCGAATATTTGCATAGCACAACTTTTATCATCAACCAATCAATTAATGACGCCCAAGTCTTATGGGCAGTAAAAAATGGGGTGTCTACACACACAATCTACTATTTTTGGTCCTATTTTAGTTTTTTTGGAAATAGGAACTTCTACCTTTGCCAAACACCCCCACACTTTTAAGTATTTGTAGGAAGGTGGTCGACCTTTCCACAATTTATAAAGAGTGCTATTCGTTTTTTTGTGGGGTATTTTGTTAAGAACATAATTAACAGACAAAATTGTTTCCCCCCACAAGTTCTGCAGTAAGCCTAAACTTAGTAACATGGCATTCATTATTTCTTTAAGGGTTCTATTCTTCCTTTCAGCAATTCCAATTTGCTATGGAGAATAGAGTGCTGTAGTTTGGTGAATAATGCCATGTTGTGCACAAAATTCATTTAAAGGTGCATCATATTCACCACCCCTATCACTTCTAATCATTTTAATGGTTTTACCAAGTTGATTTTCTACTTCAATTTTGTAGAGTATAAACATTTCTAAGGATTCATCTTTACTTCTAAATAAATATACATAACAATATCTTGTGCAATCATCGATAAAAGTTGTGAAATACTTTTTGCATCCTCTAGTTTGAACAAATTTAAGATCACATACATCAGTATGAATTAATTCTAGAGGTTCGGTTTTTCTTTCAACTAATTTAAATGGAGCCTTAGTTAGTTTCGCTTCTACACAAATCTCACATTTGTGATTAGGATTAATTTCAAACTTTGGTATATAATCCAAACCAATTAATCTATGCAAAGCATCAAAATTTACATGTCCTAATCTACCATGCCATAAATTTGACTCAATAACATAAGCAAAAGATGTGTTATTCTTATTAATAGAAAATTTTGGTATAATAGTCATTATATTTAACTTGAAGAGACCATCACTTATGTATCCCTTACCAACATACATATCACTCTTTGTTAATACAAATTTATCAAGCTCAAATACAAGCCTAAAACCATTTTTACTTAACAAAGAACCAGAAACTAAATTTTTTCGGATGTCTGGTACATGTAGTACGTTATTGAGGGTCAGTTCCTTTCCCGATGTCATCTTCAAGATTACTTTCCCGTGTCTAGCCACAGCAAAAGTAAACGAATTTTTCATGAATAGTTGTTCACTATTTTCAGTTTCATTATATGTAGTGAACATCTTATTATCCGCGCAAATGTGACGAGTGGCTCTTGTGTTAACCCACCATTCCTTGGGATTTCTAAACAAATTAGCCTCAGACACCACAGTAGAGAGATTGATGTCATTTACCCCATCAGAGATGTAATCTAGTTCTGTCACATTGGCTTGATTGGTAGTCTTCTTGCTTGTACTTCCGCGATCCTTCTTAGGGCGGCGGAAATTAGAGGCTCGATGTCCGGTCTTGCCACAATTACAGCATTTCCTTTAAACTTCTTATTGCCATTGTTGTCGCCTTGTTTAGGACCATTCTCCAGCAAACTTCCTCTTTTTGTTATGTAGTGTTTTGGCACTTATTCAACCACATTAGCCTTGGACTCAATAGGATTTTACCATTCCTCTTTTTAGCCTTACGATTATCTTCCTCAATTCTCAATCTTACAATCAGTTCATTCATGGTCATCTCTTTGCTTTTATGTTTTAAATAATTTTTGAAATCTTTCCAAGCCGGTGGCAATTTTTCCACTAATGCAGTGACTTGGAAAGACTCACTAAGAGACATACCTTCATCATGAATATCATGCACAATTAATTGAAAACTTTGAACTTGAGAAATTACCGTTTGGGAGTCTACCATTACAAAGTCTAGAGATTTACCGACAATAAATTTCTTTGTGCCAACATCCTCTGTCTTGTATTTTTTCTCCATTGAATCCCACAATTCTTTTGCTGTTTTCAGAGGGCTGTAAACATTATATAGCATGTTGTCTAGGCCATTGAGGATGTAGTTTCTGCACAAAAAATCAAAATGTTTCCAGACATCTACAGCGGCAACAACTTGCTGATCACTTTCATCCTCTTTTAGTACTGGAGTCTCTTCACGGAGAAACCGAGTAAGATTCAGAGTTGTGAGATAGAATAGCATTTTCTGCTACCATCTCTTAAACTCGATACCATTAAATTTTTTCGATTTTTCTCCATGATTTATTAGAACTTGAACATGGTTCTAGATAGGGACCAGAGTCGTTGTAACAATTGGAGTACCACTTTCAGTTGCAGTAGCCATAATATCTGATTACAAAAATCAGAAAAATCAAAACACAAATTAATTTTCTAGTTACTCAAACTAGAAAATAAATTATAACACAAAATAATTTGACTTTTCTAATTACTAAATCAGAAAAATAAAATATCACACAATTATTTTCTGTAACATTACTACACAAATTAATATTATGAAATTGTTAATGACAAACAGTATATTATTACTATTTATCAAAGAAAATAAACAGTATATTACTACTATTTATCAAACAGTATATGACTACTATTTGTATTTTCCAACTAGAATATCACTTTGTAAAAGCATAGAAAATAAATATAATGAAGATACCAGAAAATATTCTGTCTTAAGATTGTCAGATTCATTGTATTCAAAGAATTAAAGAAAGGAGAGAAACTGTTTGATTACAAAAATCAAAACAGTATATAAAATAAAATACAACAACAGATTCTTATCTTGTTACAAAAACAAAATCAGAATCTGATAAAAATAAATAAAATAGAAAGTAAATTAATTACTTACCTTATTAATTAATTTGTCGAACAAATTTTTGATCAAGTTCAGTGTTTAACACTGTGTCCTTAAGACAAATTCGTTCTCTCTACAATGCTTTCAGATTGTGGACGTCTATCTCCTAGGATAAAATGATCAATCAACGAATAATAGCAGCACTACAAACTATTCGCACAACGAACACACTTTGTGTTTACACTCTTTCTCACAGGAAAATAATGTAGCAAAATGCAGATAGAGCAATGGCAGAATTGAGGACAACAAAATTAAGTGAAAAATATGTATAGATGAAATAGTGGCTGTTCAGTTTGAATCCAACAGGTAGCAGACCTGTTTGAATAGGTACAAGACCTATTCGATTTGAATTAAACAGATACAAATTTGTTTGAATTTAAATTAAATAGGTAGGGGTTTTGAACTGAATTTGTTCGAATAGATATAAAATTTGTACAGAAAGATGTAAGCCAAAATTGAATTTTCCAATCAAAATTTGAATTCAAAAGGTCAAAATTTATTTTCCAAAATTAAAAAATAAATTAAATGTTTTTGGTCCAAAAAGAATTATAATTGGGCTGGACAAGCCTAACACAACCTCACACTATGCACCCATGCCCAGCCCAACCTGTCCGATTGGACGGATGACACGTGTTTTTGTTTTGGGTCCAATGAGTCTAGCCTATTTTACCCATAACTTCCCTATCTACAAAACTTGAGTGCCCCCTACCCCAAGTTCCAAACTCAACCCTTATAAATTCACACAAAGTTTGTCCACTGAACTAATGTGGGATAAGCCTTAACTCAAACCTTTATGAAAATTTCACCAAAACACCATTTTCATAGAGCTCACTTTGACTTCAATTTCTCATTCACCCGATAATGGTTTTGAGCAACCAAATATACTATGTGAATCACAACGCGTTACAACTTAGACCCACTAACTTTGGCGTATAAGTCCCATCTAAAAATTAGATCAAAATTAAAGAAAAATCTAATTTTTTCAAAACCATTTCTAACAATATCATGCCAATGCCATGGATGTATCATACAAGTCAAATAATTCTAATAAAGAATTTGCCTATCATTCTGAATATGTAGGTGGGATAATACTTGGTAGCCCGAAACTAACTGAGTTGAAATTGGCTCGAAACCCAAAACGACGTCGTTTTGGGTTTCTTTTTTTCCCTTTTTTTTTTTCTTTGCCTTTTCTTGCTTTTGAATATAGAGGGAAAAGAAGAGGCGAGAGAGAGAGAGAGAGAGAGAGAGAGAAGAGAGAAGATGAAGAGAGAAGAAGAGGAAAAGATGGAGACGGTGATGGCTTCGACGATGATGGCGGTGATCACCGTGGATATTGCCGATCGCCACTCTACTTTTTTTTCTTTTTTCTTTCTTCCTAATAGATCTAAATCTGAAAATGAAGGGGAAAAAAAAAAATTTCTTGGCTGATGAAGATGTTGTTGATTTTTTTTTTTTTTTTGCTAGTGGATCTAGATTTGAAATGAGGGGGAAAAAAAAAATTTGTTGGCTGTTGATGATGCGTTGATGATGATGTTGATGAAGATGTTGTTGTTGATGATGATGATGTGTTCAGCTGCTCCCTCTTCTCTTTTCTTCTTCTTCTTTTGCTTCTGTTTCTGCTTCATCTTCATCTTCATTTTCAAAACAACGAGAAAGAAAGAAGAAAAAAAAAAATTCAAAACGATGTCGTTTTGGATTCGGAGAAAATTCGAGCTCAAAAATTTCGGGCTACGTATCTAACAAAAATAAAAATAAAACGTGACGCGTTAGGTTGACATATATGTCAAAATCAAAATTCTTTTGTTTTATTTTCATCTTTTTTTTTCTTCTTCTTCTCTATTTAGTGAAGTAACTAGGGCCTCATTGGTAGGAATGGCAATTTAAACCCAGCCTGACGGGGACCCGCCTCCCCGACCCGATTCGAGCGATTTTTTCCTGAAAAATACCCCCGACGAGCGGGATGGTATTTAAAAATGAATCCCGAGCACTTTCGGGCCGGGGACAGTGATACGTTTCCCAGCCCCGTCCCCGGCCAGTCCCCGACCCCGACCCCCCCCCGCTACTCCCCGAAATAAAATTACTACTTTACCCCTGTGTATATATATGCGTGTCTTATGTTGGCAGTGCCACTTCGCTGCTGCATGAGAAAAATGGAGTGAGAGAGAGAATGGGGAGGAGGGAGAGAGAGAGTCGATCCTCCGCCATCGCCGATCTCCTCCGCCGAGAAGAGAGCCGTTCTCTTCACAGCGCCGATCTCCTCACCTACTCCTTCACCAATCTCCTCTTCCGCCCTCATTCGCCGTTCTCCTCTGCCGACTCCTTCGCCGATCCTCTTCACAGCGCCGATCTCTATCCCTCTCTCTTTCTCTGTGTTATATACACACAATATGTATATAAATTATATATGTATATATATGTTGTTGATCTGTTTTTTTTTTTTTTTTGGATCTGTTGGTGTTGATCTCTCTGTTTCTCCATGTTGATCTTCTTTTTTTTGATCCTCCAGCTTCAAAGCAGTTTTCCAAAAAAAAAAAAAGAGTCGGGGGTTGTTCGGGGTCGGGAAACCCGATCCCCGTTAGGGGGCGGGCGGGGCGGATATAGGTTCATCGTTGGGGATCGGGGCCGGGGACAGGGGGATTTCCACCATCGGGGATCAGGGACGAGGAGTGTGATCCCCGCCCCGTTGCCATTCCTACTCGTTGGTTGGTTTTTTAATTCTTTAATTTGGTGAACTGTATTTTAATTTTATTTTTTTTGTAAAAACAACTCACTTTATAAAAAGGGAATTGACCAGTAAATCCCATTTTATCATCTTGTAGATCATGTGGTCCTAATGTTTTCTTAAACCGTTTAGTCCTTTGGGTTGTTTGTTTACTATTTTGCCATTAAAGTGTTAATTTGAGTTTGTAGATCCACATGTATTTATGGGAAGGGTGTGTGAGATTCACGTTCCAAAAAATGGTAATAGTGCTCTTTTTCTGTGACGTGGTTGTGACGTGAATTTGGCACTTTTTATTTTTATTTTTTTCATGACGTGGATTATGTCACGTTTCAGCTTTACATTAGTTTGAGCCTTCGTTTTCCAATTTTCATTTGCGACATTTCGACGTGAATCTGACCATTGGTTGGGTTCACAGCATAACCCAAAAACATGGATCCGAATTACCAAAGCAAG
Source organism: Camellia japonica (assembly GCA_030407325.1). NCBI lineage: Eukaryota > Viridiplantae > Streptophyta > Magnoliopsida > Ericales > Theaceae > Camellia > Camellia japonica. The sequence continues at coordinate 15,108,840 of JAPPVO010000036.1, forward strand.
CCCAGGATTGCGAATTCAATGTCGAAACATGTTGCAACGTCCTGTTCTTCGGCGAATTCCGCATAGGGTGCAGAGCATGCATGCATTGGTTACATTGAAAACCAGGAAAGAGATTTGACAGAGAGACAATTTTGGTCAATCCAATACACAATTCTTTCTCCAATTATGATTATGTAAACAACCTACAAATTCTTCTTTTATATCAGTTATATACATACATATATATACCACATAAAATATATGAAAACATTATTCACAAAACCATCAGGTGATCAAGCCATTCAATTAATGAGAGTTTAGAAAAAGAATCGATAAAAGACATATATACACACAAATTGTTAAATTTAGGCAATCAATAATCGATCTGCCCGATTCCGTCATCAACGTCTTGTACTCTTTTTTCGGTCGATTTGACGATGCCGACGTGTACGCCGACATGCCGGATTGACGATCATCTTGTGCCCATTGTTCACGTCGATCTGGGGTTCTCGATGAACTCGAACCAGTCACGATCGATTCAGAAGAGGCCCTCTGCAAAACGGATTTAGTACTGTTCACGTCGATCTTGTGCCCAATGTTCACGACGATCATTTGTGCCATTGTTCACGCTAATCAGCCCGATTCCTTCGTCATCGTCTTGTACTCTGTTTCGGGTCGAATCGGACGATGCCGACGTTACACCGGCTTGCATGGTCTCCGACTCCATCACGGTGAATGTGGACTCCTCGAGGTCGCCGCTGGATTGGAGGAGAGTGCCGTCGGAAATGGTGTTAGTTAAATAGCAATCGCAACTTGAATATGAAAAATGGTCCGTGAACATGAAATGAGTACGAATGTGGTTCACTGTGTACGTATGTTTGCGGGTCGTATAAGACGTGGACAACCGAGTTTGGAATATTGAACTGTTACAGTACTGACTGGATGTCGCGTCGTGAGACCATGTTGCACAACAACAAACGTCTGTGCACCACTGTGCAAAATGTACGTATGTATTGAGCAACGAAAATGTTGATATGTACACAGAGTGCAATGCCTATGAATGGTTGTGTTCACTCAACTGCCATATATATAAGCAATATAAGTTAGCAACAACAACGACAAGGGTCGGATGGGAGATCGTCTTGTATAATTGTGAAACCAAGAAGTTGGGTAGACTGCAAAGTCAAAATGCGAAACATACCTATGCAAAGCGATGGTGTTCACGTTATACTCAGCAATGTGGACTGTCCACGAAACTGTCGGCCGCAAGACACAAACCCTAGAATGCTTACACATACATCCCCACAAGATATCACACCTACACCGCCCCACCAAACATGGGATTACATATACCAAAATGAAAACATAATAGCCCATAATTGATGTGAGGGCATATTTGTCCACCAATAACAATGTAATTCAAAAAAGGAGTTATCAGTAAGATATCTCTACTATCATGGACTGCCCAATCTAACAAAATATTCGTGGGACTAAATGGAATACAATTTCGCCATATGGGACTTTCTGATAAATTTCCCTTATAAAAACCATCAAAAAAATTGTTTTAAAATTTTATAACTGTTTTTGAGGGAAAAAAAAAAAGAAGGTAAAGTGTCGAGTGTTTTAGAACATTTCTTTCTTTTTTTTTTTTTGCCAGAAAATATGTGAAATGCAAATGAAGAAGGACAGAACACAACCCAAAAGTCCTTAACTATTTGGTAACTTACACTAAGTCTTCGTTTCGGATGTGAGTTTTAATTTTTTTTGTTATTTTAGTTTCGGGTTCAAAAGTCATTCTGATAGGTATTTTAGTTTTTTTTATTTTTATAAGAAAAAAATAAAATAATTATAATTTAAATGTGATATTTTATCTTATTAATTTTTTAACCTATTTTATTTTTTTGTAATTATTTTATTCCAGGCATTTTATGCCAAACAAAGCCTCACAGTCCTTGGATGCCTTTGAAATTACCACTTTCTAAACTACCACTAAACTCCCAGTCAACTAACATTTTGACAACATGTTGAATTTATTATATTCTTATTTTCTCTATTCTTGTCCCTCTTTCTTTCCTAACCACTACCTCCTTAACAGAGGGGAGAGAAGATAACAATGAGAGGAGAGAGAACAAGGAAGAAAAGATATAAGAGGTGCAAAAATGCTTGGAACTCTCAAAGCTACAGATCTCATGACTCTTAAAATAATGTGGATCAATTATGTTTTTTTTGTTTTTGTATTTTTTTTCTTTTCTTCCTGACCCAATCTTAGGTGAATAGGATTGAATTTTTTAAAAGTTTATATCATTGTTATAAGAGGTAATAATACATAAACTTTTGGAGATTCTTATCAATTTGTGATGACCAGGTGATGTTTAGTGGGAGACGATGTTTGGGGAGAGAATGAAAAGTGGAAAGTGAGAAAATAAAGAAGATTTTTTTTGTTAAGAAAAATAATATATAAGTCTCGCTTTTTAGACTTATTTTTTAGATTTAATGATGTGTAAGTAATATAATTGATTTATGATTAGAGAAAATATAAGAGCGAGTGTTATTTTTAATATTCTAATTGATCGTTATATCATTGAACTTGAAAATTAGGTCTAATTTTTTTTGTCTTGAATAAAAATGTGTTTTGCTAAGAAAAATATTAGGAATCCCAAATGTTTTACCAAATGTTCTACCAAATGTCTCACATAGGTGTGGGAGGATCCCATATGAGTCCCATACTCATGAGAATATTTGATAAAATATAGAATCCCTATTACTCTTTACTAAAAATAACAAATTATGAATTTACGAAAATTTTAGGTTAACAAATATTTATCTTATCAAAGAGTCATTGATTTAAAAAAATTACAAAATAAGGGAGGTTAAAGATACTAATTTAATTCACCATTAACTCTTTTAACTCATTTAGGAGAGCTTTTTAAAGAAAAGTGATTTACAAACATTAAACTTATATCTTTGGAGCACATAAAGAAGGGTTGTCTTAATGGCATTTGTAAATTATAGATGTTTTGTAGAAGATAAAAAATTTACATGATGCCAACTCATTTTGCCTTCGTTTGATATCTCAGGCTTTTTAATTTTTTGATTATTTTAGTCAAAAAAATAAAATAAACTTTTTAGCTCAGTAAGACAAACATCACATTCAACCCATTAATTATTTTATTTTTTTTTCACAAAAGTAAAAAAATTAAAAAATTTATCTCAAATAAAATTTTTTAACCCTAAATTAAAATAATAAAAAAATCAAAAAGTTAAAAACACAACTTATATTCCAAACAAAACCTTATATAAAAATTATATTAGACTTATTACTCATTTCTAAATGGATCCTAACAGTAAAAAGGTGTCATTGACATTCTACTCAGTGCGTACAATTTTGGAAAAATTAATTATGAGTTATGGGATTGGTTTGGGGCGTGGGGTTGGTTTTTTAATTTTTTTTTATTATTTTAGCTTAAGTTAAAAAGTTGGGGCTTTTCTCAAGTTAAGTTAAATTAGCAATTTAATTCTCAAATTAGGTCTAATTTAGATAGAATTTTCAAACTAGGCTAAAACGTGGTTCACAACCACGCTTTCAACGTTTTTGTGGTTGTCGCATGGAAATTTTCTGAGATCGTAAAAGCATGTTTCCAAATCACGTTTTTAATTAAGAAAACGTGGTTACAAACCACGCTTTTAATTAATTTTTTTTTAATGAAAGCATTGTTGTGAATCACACTTTTAACTGATTTTTTTTTCTTCTGAAAACGTGGTTGTGAATCACGCTTTTAACTAAAAAAAATTTTCTTCTAAAATGTGGTTGTGAACCACGTTTTTACTGTTCACCAAAAAAAGCGTAATATAACCACGCTTTTACTGTTCATGTAATTTTTTTTATTTTTTTTTATAATTTTTTTCTGTTGTCTTTGTTTTGGTGATAATTAATTTATAATTTTTTTTTGGCTTACTAAAGCCGTTCTCATGTTAAATTTTTTTTTCTTTTCTTTTGTCTTTGTTTTGAGTTAGAAAGTGTAATCAGAAATTTTTTTTGGCTTTACTAAAGCCGTTTTCATGTAATTTTTTTTGTTTTTTCTTTTGTCTTTGTTTTGGGTTAGAAGGTGATAATGTAATTCAAATTTTTGGCTTTACTAAAGCCGTTTTCATGTAAATTTTTTTTTTTTTTCTTTTGTCTTTTTTGGGTTAGAAGGTATTATTCAGAAATTTGTTTTGCTTTACTAAAGCCGTTTTCATTTAATATATATGTTTTTCTTTTATCTTTGTTTGGGTTAGAAGTGATAATGTAATTCAGAAAACCGGTTTAGTAAAACCGTTTTCTAGCCGTTTTCATTAATTATTATTATTATTATTATTATTTTCTTTCGTCTTTGTTTTATGTTAGAAGGTGATATACATGCTCTACAGTCTGAAGCACACCCACACACTGTGCAGTTCGACGAACAACGACGAAGGGTGAGACGCGAAAAGCACCGCGGAGGAGGCCAAGATGACGAAGGCCACCGCGAGAGCTGCAGTAAGAAGGAAGAAGATAAAGACCTCAAATTTTGGTGATGTATTTTTTACATACGAATGGTACTTTTTTCGTTTTTTGCTATGTAATGTAACTTGTATGTAATTTGAATTATGATTACGATTGGGTTGGAGTTGATGTTATTGTGATTCAGTTGGTTTCGCTTATTTCATAAGACTGATGTTGTGCAATGAATGAATGTTTTGAAAGGTTATTTGTTTTATTCAATTGGTAGTGTATTTTTTGTAAGAATGAGAACGTTATTTGTTATATTCAATGAATAATGGTTACATTTTTAGGTTATCACGATTGAGAAGATGAACAAGTTAAGAGAATGTGTATTTCCCCTAAAATAAATTTTGTCAACATTTTTGTAATAAAACTTAATACATAATATACGAAATCACTAATTTACTAAATACATACAGCATGAAAATAACATAACTGAAGTTGCAAATGTAACAGTTTTCAGTTACTAGTAGTACAGACATAAGTCTCCCACAAAAATACATTCTGGACACCATGAACTGAACACACAATACATACATCCTGGACACCCTGAACTGAACACCACAATACATAAACATAACAGTTAGATAGACAAATATTAGGCAGACAATCTGACAAACTCATTACGGAAACACTTAGTCTAACACAGACATTACATATAATGCATGACCTTAATATTGCCGAAGTATAGACATAAACACCTAATTTGTGCTTAAATCGGCAATCTCAAAGTCTGAATAATCCGAAAGTCAGGGTCAGAGACAAGTTCAGGATCCTCCATGATACCCTTGATAGCCGCAACATTTGGTTCTGTTCTGTTCTTCTGGCATCCTTCTTAACTATGTATAGTTGCATATCGCGGGCTAACCTACAGCGCATTGAGAATCTCACGTTGTAGTCTTTCACATAGTCGATCAACATTATCAGGATCTTCCTTGGATCTCAACAGAACGTGCTTTTGGCACCTTAAGTTGATTTTCCCGACTTAAGGTTTCCGTTGTACCCACTCTATAAATAGTGCGGGTCACTTGAGACGAGCAGTGTCAGATAAACCATATCCTGTTTGATTGTCAGATGGCTTCATACATGAACCTCCTTGAACTCGATAATACTAGGGCATCAAAACATGTCGCTTCCTAAACCTATCATGATAACCACAAGTATAATCTAAAACAGGTATTGTTGTTTCGTTTTCAGCATCGCCACGTTCCATTCCCCCTCCTCGTCGTGAACTGTCACCCTTTTGCAAGTTCCTACCACCTCTGCGATTCGCACTCCCTCCCATGAATCGTGTAGCCATGCTAATTTTTTTAAACAAATGAATGATAATTTCGTAGGGCGAAATGAGTTGTAAGGTTATGTCTTCACCTTTAGTCGTTTATATAGTTGGTTATGAACGGCTTTAGAAAGACATTGAAGAAAAAACCATAGAAAATAAATGCCTTTGCATGACAATCCCACATATACGAACAAGGTATGAGTTGTCAGTAGAATGAAAAAACAGAGAAAAGCAAATACTGTGTACCAGTCATGTGACTTGACAATCCATCTGCATATACCGACAAAATAAGGGCATGCTCACTGTAAGGTAAATCAGTGAATTCACTGTTGCCATGTGACTTCTGATTGACAATCCCACATTTATCAATAAGAGATGAGTTGTCACTGTAATCAGAAAACAGAGAAAAGCAATGCCTGTGCACCAAGTCACATGACTTGACAATCCATCTGCATATACCGACAAAATAAGGGCATGCTCACTGTAATGTAAATCAGTGAATTCACTGTTATCATGTGACTTTCTAAATTGAGAATCTCACATATATCAATAAGAGATGAGTTGTCACTGTAATAAAAAAACGAGAAAACCAAAGCCTGTGCACCAAGTCACATGACTTGACAATCCATCTGCATATACCGACAAGTCTCTCCATGATTTTACTACTCAATGGTGAAAAAAGGAAGCTTATGTAAAGCAATGTTGTGTTTCACTTAGCTATGATCATTTCGTGTTGACGACCAACTATTTGTCAATTTTTCATTTTGGGAAAGTATGACTATTTGAATTTTTGTTGTCATTTGGAATTATTTTAAAATCAACTTTTGAATATTCAATTTGTAATATTTTGGGAAACATTTACAACATCCACTGAACATTGGTCGTAACGTACCCACCCGCAGATCAATCGTAACAAATTTGTAAATCCCACGTACGCCCACTTAACCCCATAGGTATGGAAGATTAATTGTTATTTTGATTTTTTCTGGAAATCACTCGTAATAAATTTACAAATCTCACGGACAACCACTTAACCCAATAGTATTGGAAGACCAGTGTATGAAAATATTGTTGGAATGAAAATGTATATATTAAAATAATTGTTATAAATTTTAAATCCAAAACTTACTTGCTTTTCGAATTTCGAAGAACAGTTTTTGGAAATTTATTAATCCCCCAACTAGACCAACCACTTGGCTTTGAGCTTGTTTGTCCTACCCCAAGTTTAGTTTTCTGTCAACCCCCATTCCTTACCAGAGTCATCATTTTCACTGGACTTCCAGGAATTGGAAGCAACTCTTTCTTCTTTCCTGATGGAGATTGAAATTCTTTACGTAGAGGATCACTATTTGACGAGCCCCAATTAAGGGAAGCTTTTCACTGAGCTACCTGTTCTGTTTTATGTGTTGTTGAAGGCGGTAGTCCGTTTGTCTGAACTTTATTAGTCCCCCAACTAGACCAATCACTTGGCTTTGAGCTTGTTTGTCCTGCCCCCAAGTTTAGTTTTCTGTCAATCCCCCACTTCTTACCAGAGTCATCATTTTCACTGGACTTCCAGAAATTGAAAGGCGACTCTTTCGTCTTTCCTGATGGAGATTGAAATTCTTTACGTAGAAGATTACTATTTGAGGAGCCTCAGTTAAGGGAAGCTTTTGACTGAGTTACCTGTTCTGTTTTCTGTGCTGTTGAAGGCGGCAGTTCGTCTGTCGTAACTTTATTAGTCCCCTAATTAGACCAACCACTTGGCTTTGAGATTGTTTCTCCAGCTAACAAATTCTGTTTTATCTGTCAAAATACATTTGTTTTCCTCACCCTATCATTTTCCATGTTCTATTGGAATAGATGGTGTATTAAGTTTTGTATGTTTCTAATGTGAACTTGTACAATATATTATTGTTATGCAATGCAGCATTGTTGTGATTTTGTGTTTACTTGTATTCATGATATTATATTTCTATTTTAATTTCATTTTGTGGGATAATTGGTGGGGGTAAATTTTAATGACACTCCTAGTGTCTACAAATTTGAAAGCACAAACCTTAATTTTGTTTTCTCTCTCTGTCTCTCTCTCTCTCTCTTTGATATTAAATTTTCATGACACTCCTAGTAATACTCTCATAAAAATCATAAAAAAAAAATTATTAACACCAATTTTTAAAATAAGTTGAAGTTTTTTCAAATGTTTCATAAACATTAACATGTAAATATATTTTTTTTAAAACAAAAATTTCATAAACAATATTAAAAAAACTAAATAAAGTACAATTTTTTTTCGAGACGGAGAAGCCTAAACTTTTTAAAATAGCAGTTCAATAAAAAACCAAAATAAAACCAGTTCACTAAAAGCAAAAAAAAAAGTCATCAAATAAAAAGGGTTAACTTTTTAATGTTCCCTTTTCCTTTCACTCAACAAATTCCCTTCATATTCTAAATCCAAATACAGCCCAAGAAAAGAGAAGAAGAAGAAGAAGAAGAAGAAAAAAAAAAAAAAGACCTACCATGTTACAAAATTAAACTACAAAAAAATCTTTTTTACAAACAAAAAGAAAATAATAGTTATTCAGGCAGAAAAGTTAGACCTACTTTATAAGTCTACTAATATGTCAAGAAAAGGATTGGTTGATAATTAAATATTATCTGATTATCAACCAATCATCTTCTTCACACATCACTGAGTCTATAAAGTGGATACAAAAAATGGAGTTGTATATCATGTTTGAAAAAAAAAAACTTAAGTATTCACATAATTCAACATACATTCATTCATTAATCCAGAACATTCATTAACTCATTGCAATTCAATAAAGAAAGTCATGAACTAATAAATGTTACTTATAAATGTAGTTATTTCATAAACTTCAGGTTCTTATAACAAATAGTTGAAATACATCCGTAAGTTAGATGAACAACACACTCCAGTAACGAAGATACGACACAACATACAAACATATATGAAAGATAAAGGTGTTTGATTTCTCATTCCTTATCTGACATGTAGTATTCAGAGAGATATTTTTCATTGTTTAAGACATTATTTCACTCAATCACTGTCAAATCTCTGTTGCTTGCTTCTACCATTTCGGTGGCTAGCTGAAGCATGAAATGTCAACATCTCCGCATCAACATTCTGTTGTTCTCCTTCTTAATTCTACTAACTGTTTTTTCATAGTCACTCACATTTCGTCTAGCCATGGTCAATGAATGACGATGAGGTACCGGTGCCCCAAAGTTACGTAGATCATTAAACAATCCTTCTTGCTCCGTTACCCTGAACGCCCATTCTGCTCAGATACCAGCATAATAATCCTTCGGAATCGAGTACTTTTTGCTCTTGTAGTCATAAGTAAATGGAGGTAGCAGCCACACTTTCGAATTTCTTTGCCGGCGTGAACTTCCTGCACCTCTTGAAGACATTGTTCATAAAATAAAAAAATTAATAATAATGGTAATTATAGATATATTACTGTTGTTATAACTTGAACAAACATCATACTGGGGGTAGCGCTATTTATAGACATCATACTGGGGGTTAACTAGAGATGATCTGGTGACGATAATTGAGTTGGGGCACTATGGAAGAAGTGATACCCGTGATATTATTTTATCTTATTCATTTCATGCAATCCTGAGTACCCGTGACTTTGTGTACCTGTGATGTAGTCACGGACGTGGTTGTCAGATAAAATCATAATTGTAGGCCGTCCTTTTCACAATGCAATCCCTTCATATTCGAGCAGTGAGTTGTTAAATTAATCAGTAATGCAGTGAGTTGTCACATCGCCACATTAAACTATTTTTTCATGCTTATTTTTTTAATACAGTAAGTAGTCACTCCGAATTGACGATTTCAGTACACATTGGTGTTTTCAAAAAATTATAAATTAAATCATAAAATGAAACAGCGGCTTTAATTGTCTTTGTTTTAAAGTAATACTGTTCATAAACAACTATGAAACAGAGTGCAAGTAAATATACAACCTTTCAACTCATTTCGACCTACAAAACTATCGTTGATTTTTTCGCCAAAACAATGTTCAAAACAAAAGAAAACAAAATAATAAAATGGTCACTTGATATATAAAGAAGATTGGCACTGCATGCTATATTTTATCTTATTTTCACTTAATGAACTTCACAGTCATCCCTTTTTCTCCTCTTTGCATTTTCTGCTTCTTTTTATATTCGGTAAATTACACATCACTCCTTCAGTCCTTTATATAATTGTTTATTAACACTATTGCCATGTGGTCGTATTAATGTGACTTAGATGAATTCTGAAATGTGATGAAAAAACAAAGCATCTAATTTGCGCTGCACAAAGTCACATGCATCACGTAATGTGTGGAAAAAAGTCACAAAGTATATAATTTACAAAGTCAGAAAGTCACATGCATCACTGCACAAAGTCACATGCATCACTGCATCACTGCACAAAGTCACATAGCATCTGAGGAAAAAACAAAGCATTCAAATTATTATGTCTGTTCAAGTCACTGCACTGCATCACTGAGAAATGCTGGACGTATCACTGCGCCGAGCTACAATTTATTATCGTACCATAGCTACTGTGCCCATGTGAATTCTGCAATTCATAATGGGATGAAGGGGTGTCAGAACAAAATAACAAAACAATTAGACCCTTTCTGTTTAAAAAGCCACCCTATGCAACTCCAAATAGATTCATAAACGTTGAAGATAATGTAGTTATAGAGTTGGAATGTATTGAAGATTAATTTGTAGTAGAGTTAGAATGAATAGGTTTTTCGATGTACAGAACCTGAAAGTGTTATAGATAAAACCTAGCCTAGTATGCAGACAAGAACAACATCGACTTAAATCAACACATAATTAACTTCAAATTAAATTGGTCAAATTTCTCCAATTAAATTAAATGAAATATGTAAGGTGAAAAGTGAAATTAAATATATTGTCAAGGCAAAATAAATTGAATTATATTTGTAAGCGGAAAAATTAAATTAAATTTTTAAGCGGATTTAAACTTTGCTTAAAACCTTCAGATATGCACTGAGTAGTAAATAAAAGTCAAAGTGACAACTCCTATAAAGTTGATGCATAGTTGTTCAGGTCATAAAACTTGACGTGACAACTCTGATGCATAGTTGTTTACAATAATTTCAAACATATAGCTACCATGTGTATATGTGGTATAAATATCGCATCATACCACAATAAAAGTTTTATAGCTATTTTGAGCGATATCATCATGAGATATACGGTGGTTGATCTATATTCAGCAATGGGTCACTATTGGGTTGCAGATGGAGATGAATTTCAATACCCATTAAATCCAAATTTGCGTTACTCACATGCCATCGTCAATACCATGAGAGCTGAGTGGGAATTTCGCATAACTCGAGCAAACGTTCTCGTTGAGCTATGTCATGAAGTTAATATTAAATTTCCTCGCCGGTTAGCCATGCGTATACCAACTGACACTCCACAATTGTTGCAAAGGGCATTGCATCGTATCCGCGACGAAGTTAATCGCATGACCCAACGTTTGCAAAGGTACGGACTAATGAAGACCACAAATGAGCATGCCAAAGATGGGTTAATGGATGATGCACACCAGTACTTCGCCTGGAGCATGGATGTTATGTATGAATCTGATATTGAGATGTCAGATGATGATGATAATGAATGAAATTGTTTGGATAAATGACCAAATATCTTGTAATGGATTTGTAATGCTTATTCACGACTTATCAATGAAGGGAGAAATTTCAATAGTTTTTTAATAGTTCTTGTACTTCTACAATAACAGTAAGAAGTCACTTCGAACTAGTCCATTTCAGTACAAATTGGTGTTTGTAAAAAATTATAAATTAAATCATAAAATGAATCAGAGGCTTTAATTTTCTTTGTATTAAAACAATACTGTTCATAAATAACTATGAAACGGAGTGCACGTAAATACCCCCAAGTGTCTTGAAATGCCCATGAGTTAAGTTACATGAGATAAAATCGAAATTATTTTCTCAGTTGCAGACAGCACTGTGAAATACACCCACAGTGAAGTACCTAGATGTAGAACATGTACCTCAGTTAAAAACTTATGTTGCTTGGGGTTCTTCGAATAATGAGGGGAGTAAAGTTGAAATATAATCTCAAACCGGCCATGAGAATGAGTCACCCACAGTCAAGTAAGAAGATGTTGAGCATGTACCTCAGTCAAAAACTTCTGCTGCTTGGGGTTCTTCGAATAGTGAGCGGAGTAAAGTTGAAATACAATCTCAAACCGGGCATGAGAATGAGTCACCCACAGTCAACTAGAATGTTGAGCATGTATCTCAGTCTAAAACTTCTACTGCTTGGGGTTCTTAGAATACTGAGGGAAGTAAAGTTAAAATACAATCTCAACCCAAGCAAATGAGAATGAGTAACCCACTAATATCAAAATAGCCAGTTGTAATAAAAATAGCCACTCCAATGGTGGCAACGAGTTGGCTGTTGACAAAAATCAGATTTTGGGAAACAACACAACGTCAAAGGCAAATGGTTGAGGGTCCAATATAGGGAGTTGGGGTTCTTCGAGTGAAAAGGGTCACAGTGATGATAGGAATGGAGAAATGTGGGGTTGGCAAATCAAAGAATTTGGGTGCTGGATAAACTATTTATTATTACAGAATTTGGGTCCAGTTGGAGGATTAATCTATTTTTTTATTAAAGGGGAACACCAATTTTGGTGTCATGAATCTGAAACCTGGGTTACAAATTTTTTTTCTATTTTTCCTAAAATGACCCTAACTTGTTAAATAATCTATTATTTTAACTTATATCAAATTGTAATTATGGGTAAAATCGTAAATTACCAACTCAGTAAATAGTTTCCACGTTTCCACTTCCCACATTTTAGAAACTGCTGTGCAGTTCCACGTTTCACCATCTTCTCTTTTTTTTATTTGTTTATTTTTTTATTTTATATTTTAAATTTATAACAAACTGTTGTATAAGTTCCACAGTTCATCATATTCTCTCTATTGAAAAAATAAAATTTGTTTCTTTCTTTTTTTTTTTTTTTTCCAGAAAGACTATTCAAGTATTAAAGAACTTTTTCTTTCTTTGTTTCTTTTTTTGGGGGGGGGGGACAAAAGCATAGTATATAAATTTGTGTTTTTGTTTTCTTAATGTTGTATGTGTGTGTGCGCACACGTTGTTTAAAAAAATCAATGTTCTTCAAATTTTTATTATATTATTTGGTTCTGTACCTTTTTTTTTTTTTTTTGGGTAGTCTTATGTTATCTGAAATTTGTCTGTTTGTATTTAAAAAAAAAATTTGTTCTTAAATTTATGATTATGTTATCAAATTCTTTGGGAAAAAAAGTACAGAATAATATATAAAATTTATGTAATTATTTATTTTGTGTTTTTTGTAAAGAAGTAATTATGTAGTTAAAAAAATTATTTTTAAAAAAAAAAAACTGTATGAAAAATTATATAATTTATTATTGTAAAACGAAAATCCATATGGTACCAAAGCAGCACAACTTGAATCTCTTATGTATATAACCACCCTGTTTAAATCCATTGTGACATCATGATTTAAATATTTGAAGTATTTAAGAAATCATCAAAATAAGAATAAAAAATTGTAAAATTATATTTTTGAATAAATAAGTATGACACATTTACATCCTCTGTACAAGTTTGATTTACAAAAAGTATAACAAAACTACAAATAAAAAAAACTATACTCATATCACATATCACACGCATAATGCCCTAACCTGCCCCAGTCCCACAACCCCGACCGTGGACCTCCCTCCTCAGTCTGCTACGGTAAACTCTTTGAATATCTGGCTCCCCCAATCGTAAATGCGTATCCAGTGGCATTCCTCCCCTACATGTGGCCCTCTACTAACTACCTGTGAGTGTGATCCCTCCTCTCCTACATGTGCTGCCCCTGATACTGTCTCTGGCCGAAGATCGGATATTGTTGTGAGCTGTGAAACTCCCTTATCTGGTGCAACTGTATCACGATCTGCAGCTGGACCTCGACCTCGATCTCTGCCTCTGCCCGCACCCCCGACCTCGGCCACGACATCCGCCACGACCATAACCTCGGCCTCTCCCTCGCGCTCTTGGGGGGGCTTAATATGGGCCTGATCGTCAACGTGGGAGATGTCAGTGAGAACTGCATCATGTGTACTCATGGTCGCGGTCGAACTAGTCCCCACGAAAGTAGGTGTATATAGTGTGGGACTATGTGATGTACATGTATCAACCCCAACACTACAAACACCTGAACTGTTTGGTGGTGGTAACCGGGTGGGTGGGGTAACAACATCATGCATGTATCGGGGCGGTATCCAATCAAGGTCAGCTACATAAGGTATGTCAGTATGCTGGGTAGGAAGTACGTGGAGGAAATCTGGAGATATGTATGGGGTAGTATGTGGTGGGGTGACTGATGTCCAAGGAACTGATGTGGCCGGCGCTGAAGTGGAAGACGCTGACGTGGACGACGCTGATGTGTCTAGAGCAGCTGCTGCACTGTGTACATCGTAGTGGCCAAAATGCAGACGATCTCCCCGATAGGCAAGTTGGATCGCCTGGTACAATAACTCTCGGATCTCTGCAACGGCCTGCAAGGCATACTGTCCATCACGTCTGAAAAGGGCGTCCTCAGCCAAGTGATATGACCTCCCAGCTCCAGCCACCTGAACAAAAATTCGGACGTATTAGGCTACAGTTGACTCAAAGTAAATCAATTATGATCTTAATAATTATTTGACACATACTATGATACTCACCAATGCCTCAAGATAAGGCCCAACTCCCTGATATCCAGACTCAGAGAGGTGGCTAGGATTACCGACTAGTAGGTGTGCATGTCACCGATACCATAACATGTAAGGGTTGGAAGAGGGGAGCACCTCATCGCTGTATTCAGCTTGTACAATACTGTCCCGAGGGGCATCTCACAACTGTATATATCGCATATAAAATAGACTCCAGTCAGTGCCAGCTTGTCACGCCTATCAGTGACGTGCAACCGCCACTCGGTGTTGAACCGATCCGGCACGGACTGGACCCGACCAAACTGTCGGAGGACACGATGAGGGAGATGCCACTCAACCACGTCAAAACAAATAAGTGGCACTCTCGCCATCCATATCTCCTAACCCAGTCGGCAGTAGTCGGGGAGTATACGGAGGACCCCAGCGTAAGGCTGCCAGATAAACTACAATAACGACAAATATATTAAAATTCGCTCGTGAACTCAAAACATATACAATGAAGAAGACAACTAAAATTGAGAGAAAAATTTCATACCTCGCCCTCGATCATCCGGTCGAGCTGGTCTCTATAAACTATGACTACGTGGGTCGAGACGACCATGTGGCCCATGTCAACCCTCCACCGGCTACCTCGCGGTCCGGGGGGCAACTGCATGTCTCCCTCACCCATGGGAAGCTCACCAGGACCAACCACTTGCCACCTAGACGGGGCAATGCGAATCAATCTCTCCCACGCCCAAATCTGCAATAGTTTGAACACAATTACAATACTGATATATGGCATACAATATGATTTGACATGTAATAAAATTCTTACTAACCTGTAGCAACACAAGTGGTCCTTCAATCTCCCTCGCACCCAGCTAAGCTGCTCGACATAGCATCCTATACAAGCATGCCAAAGCCGCGCTACCCCAGCTGTACTGCCCAATCTCGTCAATGTCTCTCAGCAGTGGCAAGTACATCAATTTGAGCAGGTTCTGTGACTTATCAGGGAGAAGTACCCCCCAATAAGCCACAGAATATATGCTTGGGCATGCTGCTATACCAACTCATCTGGAGCATGATCTGGAAGAGGAGCAAACTGCTCGGCTAGCCACCTCACCCTCAGTCTACTTGCCTATAAGTCTGTAGTTGTAGGTGCTACTCCCAATAGCTCAGCACATAGGGCTATCCACTGCTCCCTCGTCAATGAGGGTCAACTCCAGTAACTTGCTTGCCCATCAATCCGTAACCATATAGGACATATACGTCCTGCAATGTGACGTGGCCTCCCCGATCGGGAAATGGAATGTATGAGTCTCTGTGCGCCACTCTCGACGAGAGCAGTGATGATGGGTGGTCCAGTCGAATATGCTCGATACGGTACACACATAGATCCCGCACGTAGTATATACTGCAACTTATGTGTCATGACCCGACCCGTCTATGTGTCCCCGAACCCGCCCCTATGGGTTAAGGCCATAACCGGCCAGTAATTACGAGATTACCTATGGCCTCAAACCAAATAAGATAAGACTCATCAGAGTAAAAGGGGCCAAACGGAAGCAAATTTAAAACTTTGTCCATAGAGCCGTGCTTATATGCACACCATAACATTCCATGCGTACATATGTTAATAACTCACAACAGAAAGTGTAATGACATAAGACTCTATACAGACAGGATCATCCAAACTAAGTCAACCCATGAAAACTATATACAGACGTATTCAAAACTTTGCCAACCTGACAAAATGTAAATACATAACAAAAGGGCGAAGACGGGTCTCGTGCGTGAGACACAAGGGCTGACCTCTCAAAACCTTAGTCGTTCCATATAGACTTCACTGAGGCTGGGTCTGGACTTCTCTTGGCTCACCTATAAACATGAATGAGCGTGAGCGAAACCCAGTGAATAATATCAATTAAGAAGATACAACAATATGTAGAACAACATATTCCGAACAGCCTTGGGCCCAATTTTATTTCTATTTAACATATATATATACAATTTAAGTCGAGTGACTGTGGTTCCAAACATACTGGTCTTTGGTCCATTTATCTTTTCCATAACAAACTGGCCCTTGGCCCATTCAGACTTTCATTCATGTCAAAACGGCCTTTGGCCCATTCATTCATGTCAACAACGGCCTCTGGCCTATTCATTCTATTATTCGGATCGAACTGTTATTCGTGTCAAACTATTACTTATATCAAACTATCATTCGTGTCAAACTATTATTTATGTCAACTATCATCTGTGTCAAACTATTATTTATGTCAAACTATCATCCGTGTCAAATTGGCCTTTGGCCCACTTAAGTGACAGACTGGCCCTTGGCCCATCTAAATGACAAACTGGCCTTTGGCCCATTCAGACTTTCGTTCATGCAAAACGGCCTCTGGCCCATTAATTCATGTCAAAACGGCCTTTGGCCATTCATTTGTGTCAAAACGGCCTTCGGCCACTCATTCATGTCGAAACGACCTTCGGTCCATTTATTCATGTCAAACGACCTTCGGTCCATTCGTATATGTCAAAACGACCTTCGGTCCATTCATTTATGCCAAACGATCTTCGGTCCATTCATTTATGTCAAAACGACCTTCGGTCCATTCATTTATGCCAAAACGACCTTCGGTCCATTCATTTATGTCAAAACGACCTTCGGTCCATTTATTCATGTCAAAACGACCTTCGTCCATTCAATTATGCCAAAACGACCTTCGGTCATTCATTATATCAAACTGTGTCCACCATTCAAATTAATGAACTTTACAAAACTTACATAGAAGTAGCCATTGGACACTAACATATGTCAGATATTACTCACAGTGATCGGTTGGTTGAATTGCCCTGGAGCTTGACCCTACATATCACATAACACATATGGTCACAAATAATTCAATCCGTTCTTTAATTCACATATTCCTCTTTAGGCTTCATTCTTATTTCCTTAACTCAATTACAATGTTCAATGTATGCTAAGAGTGCTTAGAAGTGAAAGGGAACGGAAAACAGAACACAGAATACATTTTCAAAATTTTAGAAAACAGGGTCCCCGCTCAAGCGTGGACTTCCCCGCTCGAGCGGACCCTTAAGGCCTGCAAAAGTACTAGTTGCATGAAAAATAAGCTCGAGCGTGGAATAGGGCGCTCAAGCGGACATCAAAATTCTGGGTTTTCCATATTGTGTTCTTGAGCTCAAATTCGACATTCCAACCACATTTCATGCATGCTAAGGCTCAAATTTCACATATACACATACTAACATGGTACCAATACAAGATTACAACATTAGGAAGCTCAATTTCTTGATTTATCTACATGCATGTCCCAAAATATGTCAACTCAACACCAACATGCTCAAATTCAAACATTCAAGACTTACACTCCCATGATTTGTACATGCATGTGGGAGATGCTCATCATTCTCAACTTAATTGGTGAAGAGGTGGTCAAAACACGAGTTTCCTTTAACATTTCACATGGATTATACATATTTGTGCTCAAACATGCAATTTCAAAGCAATTTCTTACATGCATGTACATATCAGCTTCAATTCAACAAAACCAACCCAATTTCATTTCAATCTTACTCTTGATCACCCAACTAGCTTGAATACACGAAATTACAAACTATAATCCAAGAATTACTCACCTAGAAGTTTTAATCCTCACAATCTATAACAAATTCTTGGATAATCTTCAAGGTTCCCAAGCTTTAAGCTAAAATTGTACAATTCTTTTCTCTCTCTCTCTCTCTCTATAGCCGGCCCTCCTCTAATTTTGAGTCCCAAATCAGTCAATGAAGCAAGAAGAGAGAATAGAGGGTGTAGTGCCCTTACCCAACAAAACCCACTATTGGCATTATAATAATAATAAAGTAATGGGGCACTAATTCACTAATTTAATCAACTTAATTTGATCCAAATCAATTTTCAATTAAATTTCACCGTAGGTTCTAAAAATTTCGCCAATCACAATGGCGCAATCAATTTCGGGTTCTGTGGCCGATAAGGCCTTCAATTTAATTTCCAAAGCAGATTATTCAAACAGATATTCCTACGGTGAACAGATATAGAATTCAAAATCACATATTACACACAATGGCACACAAATCATGCTAAACACATAATTACATTCAGATTAAGGACCAATTAGCTAATTACGGAACAGGGGTATCAACACTATGGTCCAACGGATGCTCCCACAATCCAAAATCTGCCCGGCAGTAGGTCAACACGGTGCGTGCCTCGTCCTCCATAACAGAATGAGACTAGTTTAAATAATAGCATTATCACGTAATGTAAAACAAAATGTAGGGTATTTTCATTGTAAGCGTAAAGTCCAACAAACGTTATTGTATACCCGGAAGCTCCCATATACTGTCAGCCCGATGTGCCTGACTGAACAGTGGAGCCTCCTCAGGTACATGTGCCATGAAGCCTGTACAAGTGAAACACTAGATCATAACAATAAAATCTCATTTTCATAACAGAAAAACTGTAATTATTCCATAAATTACGATTTGTAAAAAAAGTATACTCAATTTCAAAATTTAAAATTTGTGTGATACTATATATGGAAGCAATTGACTAAAATGTAATTAATTTTTATTTCAAAAACCTCTATTGGTTAACTGTAATTTAACTATAAAATTAAACTCTAATTAATTCATACATGACGACTTAAAAAAAAAAAAATGTGCTCGATTATTTTAAAATTATAAATTTCTGCGCCACTAACATGGAAGCAATTCACTAAAATCTAATTATAATCATAAAAAAAAACTCTAATTATTCCATATTTTGATTTTTTAATATATATATATATATATTTGTACTTTAAGATTTAAAATACAATGAAGCAAATCTTATGGCTTCGACAAAAGACAATTTCTGTGCCACTACATGGAACAATTCACTAAATCTAATTATAATCATAAAAAAAAAACTCTAATTATTCCATAATTTATGATTTTTAAATATATATATATATATATCTAGTTGTCTTTAAGATTTAAAATTATATGTCATTAAATTGATAAAAATTCAACAGAACCTACCGTTATGTATGCTATAACTAATATAGAAATCTTTCGAAAATAAATTATAAAATTTTAAATTACATAAATTTATTCATAAATTGTAAATGTGAACAATGGTTACAGCATTCGAAAATATTAAATTTTCAAATGGTAAAGAACTACTGATTAAGTATAGAATTTTGTAATGCACATTTTGAATCAAGTACAACAGTAAAAACTTAGGGCTATGTGCTACAGTTAAATGTTTTTGCATATATATTTAGTTTTTAATTTATTTGCTTAGTATGTTAGTTTAAAATTTTTTTTAATATAAAACAATTACAATATATAAAGACTTAAAAATTAGAATGATCTATTACAAATAAAAAATGATCTATTTAAATGTACGACCCCGTTACAATAAAGAATTAAAAAATAAAATTAAATGATCTATTACAATAAAGAATTTCAAATGATATATTACAATATGTAAGTATTACATAGTTCTTCATTGACCAAGTCACACCCGGACATGTTCGCTTGTCATGACCTGTCTGCTGGCACTCACTGCAACGAGCGGTCAAACGCCTATCTGATATATCCATCTTTTCAGAATACGAAACATAGATGTACGACCCCGTTTTACTTCTCGAACGAAGTACATTAGACATTAAGGTCCACTGCGGATCATCCCAATAATCTTGAATGCGATATGGATTGAATTTAGTTTCCTACCTCATGTATACAGGAAGCCTATATAACTGGATCAACGTACTCGAATGTATTGTCACCGCATTCAGACATTACAGCGAACATATGGGAACATGGAGTGTCTTATCTCATATTTCCCACAACTGCATGTGGGTTGATTCATCCGCACATCTGTCTATTGCGACTTCGTCCATGGCGAAAAGATGTTGCACCTCAAATAACGCGGCGGGGGTCTATCAGACAATATTGATACAAACTAATCAAGTCCCATGTTTTTAGGTGTAATTAACTTAACAACATAATAATAACAATTTAGTTCACATTACAAACTAACTGTCATACGATATCAACTGGAAAATATTTCCCCTTGCGAAGCCTTCCTCGATAGTTTTTTTTGCATCTCTCTAGGGTATTGGAACTCATTCCATACATCTTTTCAGCTTGGGCTCCCATCTCGTCAAATATTTGACGAGCCAATCGAAATGTAAATTCAACCATAGTTGAGATAGGTAAGTTCCTTGCACCTTTCAAGACGCTGTTGAAGCACTCTGCATCATTGCTGGTCAATACCCCCCACCGATATCCACCGTCATATGCAAGGGCCTACTCTACAGGATTCATCTTGTGGACCCAATCGATGGCATCTTGGTTAATAGCATGTATCTGTTCTAAGTAAGCATTACACTTTCGTCGTTGATCATCACTCCTTACTTTCCATAGAAGTTGTTTCAGCTCCTTATTTTTGAACTTTGTGTTAAAGTTACTACAAACATGTCGAAGGCAGTGCCGATGATATCCAACAAATTAGAGCGAGGGATTCAGCTAATGCTGCCTCACAGCAGCTAAAATACTTTCAACTCGATCAGATATCAAAGTCACTCCCTGTCGGTCCATAATAATATGTTCCTTGATATTTGAAATGAAGAACAACCAAGACTCCAAACTCTTCTTGTCGACAACAGCGAATGCAAACGATAATACTTTGCCATTGGCAGTGACAATCGTTGCTACAAGCAACACACCAGTGTATTTACCGTATAAGAATGTACCATCTATGGTTATAACAGGCCTACAATATCTGAAGCCATCGATGACGGGTTTGAAAGACCAGAAAACAAAGTGGAAGACGGGCATAATGGTTGTATGCCCGATATATCTATGCTTCCATTGAACGATGGTGCCAGGATTAGATGTCTGTAATGCATGCATGAATTTAGGCAACTGCCTATATGATTCATCCCAATCCCCAAATACCATTCTAATTGCCTTTGCTCTTGCATGCCACGCCTTCTTGTATGATATACCATAGTTCATGGTCTTTTTGATATCTTCGATGACATTCTTAATTGGCATATCAGGTTCATTCTGCATACGACAATCAAATATGAGTTGGATTATTTGGGTGTGAACACTATAAACAAACAAATATGTATATATATGTAAACATTTATTTTTTATACTAACCGCAACTTGTCCCAAAATATGAGAAGCAATGTAACTGGAGCTAATATTAGTGTGGTCCCTGTTCATTCGTGGGCATAAACAATGGTGAGGACCCCTGTACTGCTTTATTTCAAAAAAATCATGTTTCCTACTAAGAGATGCACGCAACCACCAACTGCAATCGTGCTTGCAAGTAGACACCCAAACGTCTCGTTTGGAGGTTACGACCTTATACTCTCGATTATTTGTTGCATGGTACAATTTCACAGCATGTACAAGTTGCTTCTTATCAACGAAAACCATCCCTTTGTCCAACTCTGGATTTTCAACGTTCCAGATCCGGTTACGGGGAACGACATCACGGCTACTCATGTCAAAATCACCACCCATGTGAATGTTCTCATAGATAGGGATTTCAGCTCTAGGTGGAATGGGCGCATTTTTAGGGTCAACGGGAGCGTCGGCATCATTTTCTTCATCATCATCATCTGATCCGCCCAATAAATTTTTTTAATTACACATTTCATTCTCATCATCGTCTAGGGCGACATCAGGACCGCACATGTCACTGTCAGCAAACTGCACATAATTCACTGTTTCAGCCATATTACCAGCAACTTCAACTGGAGTGGTATGATGGCTGCAGGTGGGCACATCTTTTGTGTTATTGTCAAATTCATAATCATATCCACCACGTGAACTTGATTCTACACCATGGCCCTCAAATGACTGTTGTACGTAGCCCACTGCATAACATTGATCTGATTCATACATAGGAGACTGAAACGCTGTCGTGTCAATCCCATGCGTCAGCAATGTAGTGAACGGACGAGAATCCATCTGTGTCATATTCGGGACATTTGTACAACCTCTTTATCAATGTAGACTTCCAAACAATTTGGTGATTAGAAACTTGCACCGATACTTAATACGGTGTTCAACTCCTCATCGTCATTGATCGGTAATATCTTGTATTTGCTGAGTGCTTGCCACTGGCGATAAGGATATCTACATTTGAAGGTCAATCGGACACTTTTCCCGTAACTTGCCACCTTGGACATGAACATCTCCTCCAAATTGCTAAGCGTGGTGCCAAGTTGCAACCCATATATCCCTTTTGGCTCAGCATCATATGAGACGCCTTCCTCGGGATCCCGAATTATGTTTCACCCCCAGTAGAAAATAATCGGAACAGTCTCCATATACTTGCTTCAATGAAACAAAAAACATTAAAATAAAACAATATACTTATATCGGATTTTACTTCTAAAAGAACTATATGAATTTTAACTCATTCAGTTACAATTACTTGTGAGGCAAGAACTTTATTTAAGTAATCAGCAATTGTAATCCAAATCATTATTTATTTTTAATTAAAATATGAGTTAAAATAATGATTATGTTTTTAGATTTTTTAGCTTTTTAAGAAAAAAGTTACAACACATACAAAATTAACATCATGCTCTTGTGTTCTGCTTTTTCCATTATTTATTACGATTAACATCATGCTCTTGTGCACGGTAAATGTAAATTTTTCTTTTTCCATGTTTCTTCTTCTTTGTTTTGGTAATATTTCAGTGTTGATTTAATTTTTGTAAATTCACCTACTTTTATTTTTGTGTTGGTTATTTGAATTTGTTTAGGCAGATACTTGGTGAAAGGAAGTTGTGGGAGTCAAAAGACAATTTATATTTTCCTATAACTGACATTTATATTATAATGACATTTTCATATAAAAAGCAGCCCTGTCATTTTTGTCAATTTATTTTCTAGGGTAGAAGGAACTGTAGAGGTGAAACATTACTTCAACACAACTAAACACACTACAACAAAACACATTTTAGTGACACCATACTAGTGACATGTTCTTAAAAAATGTCACAAAAGAATATTTTGTGGCATTTTTTAGAAAAATGTCATAGAGCCACAAACATACAAGGCTCTAGTGGCATTTCAATTAAAAAAAGTGTCACTTCATTACAACAAAAATGTCACTACAACAAATTTACACTTTAGTGACACTACACTAGTGGCATATTTTTAGAAAATGTCACAAAAATAAAAATTGGCATTAAACGTTTTAGAAAAATGCCACAGAACCACAAACATATAAGGCTCTAGTGTCATTTCAATAAAGAAATGTCACATTAATTTTATGGCATTTTATAAAATAATGACACAAAAAATTATGTTCGTGACATTTACTAACAGATGCCACTAAACTTTAGTAGCAATGGCATTTTTTTAAAAATGTCAGGACACTAGGTAGGTGCAAATTACTTTTTATGGCACTTAGGTAAAAAGTGTCATAAACAAATATTTTATAACATTTTGAGAAATGCCACTAAGCCAAAAACTTTCCAAGCTTATAATGGCATTTTTGAAAAAATAAAAAATGCCAATATATTTTCTAAATTTTTAAAATGCAGTAAATGGTTAAAAATAAATAAATAAAACTCAATATACACTACAGGAAAAAATTAAACTCAACAAAGTAAAGTTTTTTGGCAACTAAAAAAATTTAGTAGCCAAAAGTCTACAATTGGCGACTAAAAATAAGTTTGATTGCTGATTATATGGGTTTTTACCGACTAAAAAATTTTAGTAGCCAAAAGTAAAGCTTTTTGGTGACTAAAAAATTTTTAGTAGTCAAAAGTCTACAATTGGTGACTAAAAAATAAGTTCAGTTACCAAAAGTGGTCATTTTTAGCGCAGGAGAACTAAAATCACAAGGCGGGAATTAAATTTTTTGGCGACCAAAATTTTGGTAGCTAAATTGCATCTTCGACAACCAAATCCAATTTTGGTCGGCAAAAGTTAAGTTTTTTAGCAACTAAAAAACAATTAGTAAAAGTATAGAATTGGCGACAAAAAATATTTTTAGTCGCCAAAAGTGGTCTTTTTTTTATTTTGCTAGTAATAGTTTATTTTAAATAAATTATGTTCAATAAAATAATTATATTTCACATATACTTTTATATTAATATGGATGTATGTATATATAAATAATATATGTTGCATATATAATCATGTGGTGCTATAGAGGTGTAGTTGAAAGAGTGTGGTACATAAGGTTTATGGTGCGGGAGGTTGGTGGTTCGAGTCTCCGCAAGAGCGAATCAAATTGTTCTACAACGAATTATCGTCACGAATGGCACTTGATAGCGTCACGAATAGTGCCTACCATGACATTAAAGTGTCACTGAAAGGTTTTAGTCTTGATGGTGTAATGACACTTATAAGTGTCACTAACTTTTTTTTTAATGGCGCTTGATAGTGCCATAAATAATATCTACCATGACATCAAAATGTCATTGAAAGTTTTTAGCCATGATGGTGTAGTGGCACTTGCAAGTATCTACCGTGGCACTAGTATCTACCGTGGCACGGATACAAATGACACTTGTTCAAAATGCCACAAGACTAAAAAATGTGATTAAACCAATAGTTTTGTGGCACTTTCAAATGTCACTAAACTAAGAAAATGTTGTAGTGACATTACTTCAATTTATATTTTCTTGCATTTTTATTTTTGTCTCTATTTGTTTATTATTGTTTATTTTTTCATTTTTGTTCACTTATTTTTATTCATATAAAACAACGGCTGAGATTTCATCTGTACGTGGAGTTTTTTTTACTTCGTATGTGGAGACCCGTATCTTTTCTGCGTGAAGGTTCTTTTTCTCCATTTAGGATTTATTTTATTTTTGTACTCAGATTTATTTTATTAGATGAGTTATTGTTAGATGTATAATATATTAAATCTTGTGTTTTGTCATACAAAAATAAATATAAAAATAAACATTCAGACTTGTACTAAAATTTAAATTTCATATTATAATTTTGACACAAATAGACATGCAATGTATTCTATTATATAATGATGTCACATTTAAAAATAAAAGCAAAAAACAGAAGAACGCGCCCTGCATGAAATCGCTATCACATTTAATATTTGCTTAAGGATTCATCAGAAACTATCTACAAATTTAAATATAAAATTATAAATTCATAGCATTTACACCTACTTATGAGTTACATGAATTAGGTATATTTTACATTTGTTAGAAAACTGGTATACTACCCAAAAAAGAACTCTTTTTTTGTCCACTTGAAGAACTTTTATGGTAAGAGCTCATAACCTAATTGAGTTTTCAATGTAGATTGTAATTTTCCCCAATATCACTTCAACGAGAAAATAGGGTGGGAACGGGAAAATTATATTTTCACACACTTAATAACTAAACAACTCTTACATCATAATCAAAATAATGTCATAATTGACCTCACAATATGTTATAACTAATCACATTATGTCATAATTCAGCTAAGTTTTTGTTCTGAAGATCTTTTATTAATTTTGGATTAATTTTACAAGAGATTTCTAATTTTTTATGATAAAAATTAGAATTATTAAAAATGTATTATGCTATTCTATGATACAAATACAATGACGAATCTATGGTGTGATAAAAACAAACATAATTTTTTCCGGCAACTTTGTTAACATCGTCAACAATTTTCACTTTGTCCTTATTACCAAACAAGATTTTACCTTGAATGTAATACTTTATACCCCTTTGAAATAAACTTTTCACCAATTGTCTCTACTATTTAAGGATGAAATTAGACATTTGGTAATGAATTACTATCCTGTCAACACCAAAATTTTATTTTTAAAAAGGTATACCATTTTAAAAATAAATTATTTGGTTCTTAAAATTACATTTATTAGTGGCATGAAATTTTTACATTACAGTGTATACTAAATATATTTTTATTTTGATTTTTGCCAACAAATGAACACAAACATGTTTAAAATATTGGACAAATTACAAAAAAACCTCCACACTTTTACGTATTTTTTAATTTAAACTCGAAAGTTTTAATTTCATCAATTTAAATTTTGAATTATATAAAAATGATTATAAATTATAAATTATAAAGTAACAAGATTTCTAATCATTACATAAATTTAATTGATTTAGGTTGATTTAGGTAATCGATAAATTAGAAATTTAGGTAATTTACATAAACTTATGAGTGTAGGTTGTTAATCTTGTTACTTTAAGTGTAGGTAAACTTATGAGTGTAGGTAAATTAGAAATCTTATGAGGTAGGTAAACTTATGAGTGTAGGTAAACCTAAATTTACATCAAAGTAACAACCTACATCAAAGTAACAAGATTTCTAATTTACCTAAATTTCTAATCATTACATAAATAATGAATGTATGTTGTGACTTTACATAAATTATAAAGTGTAGGTAAACTTGATTTATACATAAAGAAATTTGATTTATACATATTCGTGACCACGCTTTTAAGTAAATTATGTAAAAATGTGTTTTCAAAACACGTTTTGAACAAAAAATCAAAACCAGCACTCACTCTTCTTTCTCACACACACTCACTCACTCTCTCTCGCTGTCTCTCTCTCTCTGACACACACACCCACAACACTCGCACACTCACATCAAACATATATAATTTTTAATATATATAAATTTTATTTTATAAAATTCAGACCAATATTAAATATATATAATAATAATTTATAATAGCAAATAATAATCAAATATAAAATGATTACTTTTTTATTTTAATTCTTAAAATTTATTTTTTTTTATTTAGGTAAATTACACTGACACCCCATCAGGTTTATGTTTATGATAGTTCTCCCCTCACCTTTGAAAAAAAAAAATTCATTGAAAAAAAAATAAAATTAATTGGAAAAAAAATTAATTGAAAAAAAAAATTGTTCGTAAAATTTTTAAATTTTTGTTTAAAAATCAACGTAAACTCATTTTTTGAATTTACGTTTTTTCCTCAAATTTACAAATTGAGACAACCATTTATAAACAAAAAAAATTATCAAACAAGTTTTTATGATAGTTTTTAAATTTTTGTAAATATAAATTGAAAACTGAAAATGAAATGATTACCAAACATGCCTCAGATGGTAAAAATGTCATAAAATTAACAAATAATTAAATAAGTTACCAATGTAAGAAATGACTTATCAAAATATTTTTAGGCTATGTACGGTTTGATTTTTAGAATTTTTTTAAAAAAATTAAAAATTAATTTGGTTAAGAAATAAAAATAAAAAATAATTATCATTTAAGGGTAAAAAATAATTATCATTTTAACTTTTAGGCATGTTATATAGATACGTATGATTGTTTCAATTTAATTTGTAAAAAATTATTTCTAACCACTCGAAAGATAAAAATTATATAAAATGATTTATATTTACAAAAATTATATAAAAATTATGTTTGATATGAGTGTGTGAGTGTTGTGGGTGTGTGTGTCAAAGAGAGAGAGAGTGAGTGTGAGTGTGTGTGAGAAAGAAGAGTGAGTGCTGGTTTTGATTTTTTTGTTAAATTTTTACCTTTTGGTTAAAAGCGTGGTTATCATCCACGGGTCAACAGTAAAAGCGTGGTTTGCAATCATGTTTTCTGAAGAAAAAAAAAATTTACTTAAAAGCGTGGTTAGGAGCTTTATATATAAATCAAATTTCCTTAAAAGCGTGGTTTGTAACCACATTTTCTTAATTAAAATCGTGATTTGTACCACGCTTTTAAGATTTTACAAATTTTCTGCGGGAGGGCCACAAAAATGGTGAAAGCGTGGCTTGTATCCGCGTTTTAGCTTAGTTTAGGAATTCTATCCAAACTAGGCCTACTTTGGGAAATAAGTTACTATTTTGCCTTAATTTGGGAAAAGCCCCTAATTTGGGCAATGATTTAATCGTACGCATGTAAGGGGGAGCAATTTAAAAAACACTTATTTTGTTTTATTTTGATAAATCTTGATCTATTTTTTAAGTATTTCGATAAAGTAGACAGATATATCACTAATTTTGAATCTGAAGACATTATGAAGATTCTTGTTTTATTTTTCTCTTCATATAATTTTATAGTATAATTTCTATCAAGTATTGTATTTATTCAGTGAGATTGGACAAAATTGGACAAGTCATACAAAAATCTTAAATCATAATGTAAGTTTTGTATGAAATTATTATTTTTTTCATTGAGTTGAAATAACTCGACTAATTTTGTATGACATGTTCTTAATTTTTATTTCAAACATTGTTCTTAATTTTTTAAAACTGGTGATCCAATTCTTGAGATTTATGGACAATTAAAGAGAAGTTACTTTTATTTGCTCAAGCTTGTGCCATTAAGGACCTTAATGACAAAGTAATTTCCTATGTGAAATGGTAACCCTCGTCCACTTTTTAGAGGTCATGGAGGCTTTGTTATGAAATTCAAACAAAAAGCTCATTTTGGCTTGTTTTGAAAAGTAAGAAAAAAATTTAATTTATTTACTCTTTTTTTTTTAAACATACAAAAAAAATAGAGAGATAATATAATCAAAATAAACCAATAAATTAATTTTTTTCATGTTCTCAAAAGCGGCTTGTGCCTTGGCTTATGGGCTTATGTTGGTGGTTAAATCTATATAGTAAATTTTGGATACTAATCCATGTCAATCTATTGGGCCATCCGTAGCAATTATTTGATATTATGAAACACAGGTTTAGCCATCAAAGTGCCATTTTTTTTTTCTTTTCTTCTTACCTAGGAAATTTCTATAGACTATTAATTAGAATGTTTTAAGACTCTCTTTTGATGCATATATTATAATTTTAAATTTAGTCGAGGTGTGCATAAATTGACTTAGATACTCAGTTATAAAAGATAAAAATAACAAAATTTGAAAGTTAATAATTATGAGTT
The DNA here is from genome assembly GCA_030407325.1 of Camellia japonica. NCBI lineage: Eukaryota > Viridiplantae > Streptophyta > Magnoliopsida > Ericales > Theaceae > Camellia > Camellia japonica. Next base: position 15,138,299 of record JAPPVO010000036.1, read on the forward strand.
TGTTGGCTTTATGGCTTTCGAAGGGTATTTTTGTAAATGCGAGCGTGCCAGCAAGGATCAATCAGTCCTTATAGAAATTATAATTGCCAACCAATTATCAGACGATTGTGTTTTAGTTCTTTCAGCCTCAATGAAGAGGACTTTTACTGGTGGCTTGACTTAGGAGAAATTAAGCAAAATAACAGATGAATGACGAACAAATGAAGTATTTCATTAAGATGAAAACTTACAATGATCCAAACTCAGCCTCGTAGAGGTTTACAGTGATAATCTACTCGAAACTACTCCTATGAACGAAGTGCAGTGCAGGAATTTAAAGTGCAGGAATGTAAAGAACAGGTATTTAAAGTGCAGGAAATGTAAAAACTGGAAATGTAAAACTGGAAAAGAAAATATGAAGTAAATGACTGGTTTTTTGGATCTGAGTCTGGGGTTTTTTCTGGGGGCTTCCCTGCTATTTATACTTGTCAAGGATGACCTTCGAACTGCACTTCAAACCGTCGAACTGCTCCTCCATGATCGCTGACCATGTTGCCTTATAAGTAGTTCCACTACACCATCATTTGCAGTTAGGCTTCCCTCCTATATTTGAATTTGAATGTGAGTAACCGTTGGAGCCACGTCACCTTGCATCTCTTTACTGATCCAATGCTACTCAGATCACGTGAGAACCAATATTAACTGCCACGTGTATGATCAGGATCAAAGACTTGACTAGTCTTCCTATATTACCCTTACTCTGCCACGTGTCGAATTGTGATTGGCTTTTACAAAATATGTAGCCAACATTACCCCCCGCACTAATATACCCAATACTTGGTGATATTAGTGGATCAAAGCTCTTTTCCCGCGTTTTTAGAACGTGCATGGGGTCTAAATTCTGGAAATGCAACCGTCATTTATTGATGATCATTTGCATTAATTCACTTTCAATCTTGTGAACGCCCCAATACCTTAGCACTCGCACAGACTGATACTCCTTCTATGGCCGAATCAACTTTCTCCTCCATTGATCGAGCACACGAAGAGTCATATGATGATGCTGCTCCTCCTCGAAAGAATTTTCATGCATTAATTATTCACCTTTATCCACCTTTCCATATTCAGGTCATGGATGCCTTTACAAATCATCGACCTTTGGATTACGAACACATTGCCTTAATCTTTCGATTCAGAAACTTGCGAATATAGATACAAGAAGTTCCTCCTCTGACTCACTCTTGTGCTTCGAACAAACTACTCCCAAATCTTTGATTCAGAAAGTTGCAAATATGGACTTGGAAACTCTTCTTCACAACCTTTGCATGGGATAAAGCTACAACTTCTTCATCTTCTGGGGTTTCTGGCTGGACAAGTTGGTCAACCCCTGAGACTTATGATTTGAGGGAACGAATCAACCATCATTTTGTTGAGTTCACTGACCCTTTGGAGTTCCCTTCCTACGCTCGAAGTTCAGTGGTCTACCCCTACGTGCCCATTGACCATCGACGTAGTTTGGAGGAGAATCTGCTTGTGGCATGGTATACATCTTCCATGCCCACAACGACAGTGCTTGTTGCCCGACGCCAGAAGAGGCACAAGGGTACAACCCATCATTCTTAGCCCAGAAGGCGAAGATTTGTTCTTCTGACTGGCTTGATTATATTAATGCCTTTGTTCCTTCCACCCCCGTGCCATCTCCCATAATAGAAGCATCCACACCTTCTTCTCCATCTTCTGAAGCAGAAGCATCTACACCTTCTCCTCCACCAACTCTTTGCTGGACAGAGAAACTGAGGCTTGCCCTCCCCATGAATGAAGTCTTTCCACCTTACAAACCTCCACCATCCCTACTCCAGCTGAGCGGAAACAAGCTCAACTTCTGCTTGCAGCTTTCTCTCACTTGCCCTTCAATGTTCTTGAGGACGCAGTCCCTCTCAAGAACTTTCAATGGGCTTGTGATATTCTGACTAGGGGCCATGTCCTTAATCCCCTTGCCCAAGCAGAACTTCATATGTTCCTGGACCAACTTCCATTGCTCCTCTACTGGCATCGAAATTCTATGGCTACTACACAATCTTTAGACCAACTTTCGTCTCTTCGAATTCATGCCCAGTACGAAGCAGAGAACTTCATCGAAGAATTCGATGATTTCAAGAATAAAGATTCTGCGTATTGGGATGATTTGGTCATAGACGAATGGAACAAAGATTGAGAGAGGAAGCTTTCGAAATAAAGGCTGAAGAGCTCTACTACGAAGTGAGAGCACATCAACTCATGCAGCCAACATTAGAAGAAATAGAAGATATAATAAAGAAAGAACAAAAATTCATTGATCACTGTTGGACCAAATTTCATGATCTTGTTATTTATTCCATTCCTTATTTTTATGAGCTTGAGTTTATACCCAGATAGGGTTATTCGATGTAATTGCCTTGGCTTGAATACAAACAAAATTCTTCTGTATTTGGCATTGTTTGACCCTGTTTCCTTTTGTCTTCAAAAGCCAATTCAGAGCTTCGAACTGAACAAACTCATTCTTCGAAACTGGACACAATTGTTAAAACACTAAAATCAACATGAATTCTTCCAACTTTTGGAATAGAATTGACAATTCTGCTGATTTTCATTTAGAATCAGTGCTTCGAATTTAACAATCTTATCCTTCGAATATAGATCCAGTTAATTCCAATAAGGATGCTGAGATGAATTGTCCAATTTATGGACTATGGTTACCAACTCTTGTTGATTTTTGTTTGGAATTGGTGCTTCGAATTTTAACAATCTTTCCCCTCAAAGCCTGTTTTAATCATAACCAAAATATAGTCATGGTTAATACTGACTAGTTTTGCAACAGTCCATACTTACAACAATATGGAAATTGCCCTTGGGGTACACTGTTTTAACCGAACAAACAATTCTCTGTGTATATACAAACCAACTATTGGTTTAGATATTTCGAACAACAATTCACATCCTTAAGAGGCCTTAAGTTTTGCCTCAAGGGTATTACTTTTGTTAAGAAACCTATTACAGGTCTTTGATCTCTTCTAAGTAAACCCACCCTTGAGTATTTTTACATCTTTAAGCATCTAGTATGCTTCGAAGCCGGCTTCTGCATTTCGAAGCCGTTGTTGTTTGATTTTTGGCGCCAAAATCTGGTTTCGAAGCCAAATATCTTGTTTCGAAGCTGATCTCAGCATCTGGGCTGTGTTTTCCCTCCAAAAGTATCAATATTGAAGGAAACTTTTCGTATTCATACTTTTAGTACTTAGCGACTTACGCAATATATCTTTCAGACACAAAAAGCTTTAAAAACCCTTTTGTTTCGTGCTCTGAAATCACTTGCTCTTTTAACGCACAAACCCTTCTTTCTACCGATCTTCTGTTAACCCTCTCTTCCTTACTGCTTGCTACCAATGGATCCCTCCTCGCTAAAAGTGCTTGCTGGCGACCGTATCAGCCCTACCATGGCTTTGAAACGATGTATTGATGAAGAAATCGCCAAACTAACAACTGGTGGGCCAAGCGCCATAGATGGACGTCTCTTTGTTCCTCGTCACAGCAACCAACAAGAGTACGTTCTAGGTCCCATCTTTCGGGAAGCTCCTGACCAACTCCCAGCTTTATACCCTCGTTTGGAGGATCACTTTCTTCTCTACGAAGGAGGGCTTGACTGGAGCAATTGGAGAATGACCCGGCCTCATCGCTGCTGGCCGACATTGAGAGCTAAATGGGAGGAATGGTATGACAGGGTTGTGCACGCGAGAGAAGATGACCTACAGGAGCTCTACATCCTCGACGCTCTTCGTCTTTCCAGGTTCATCATTCCTGAGGATCTCTTTTTAATCCCTGCTGCTCTATGTTTTTGGAATATGGCTTTTAATTTCTTCCAATTTCGGTGCGGCATGATGGCCCCCACCATTCTTGATATTTGCCATCTTTTAGGGCTTTCACCCCATGGTTCTCCTTTTACTCCCAACTACCCGGACCTCCCTGTCAAATTTTCCCTTCCAGCCTTAAACTCTTCTTACAGCGACTTCGTAAAGGCTGAAAATAAAAGGGGAGGCCCTGTGAGAGACAGAGAACTATTTTCCTTCATTTTATACTGGTTGTGCAAATTTCTCTTTTGCACCTCATCTCAGAGGATTATGCCTGAGTTCGCTCCTCTTGCGAAGGCACTTGTCTTGAAAAAACATATAGCTCTTGCTCCTTATCTTTTAGGCCATGTTTACAGAGCTTGTTCCCAATTTTGTGAAAAACCTCTTGATGTTAACCAATGAGGTCCCCTTTGGGTGCTCAAGCTCTGGCTTTTTGCCTATTTCACTGATTTGCACCAAAAATGCCTAAAATTCCTTGTTCAGGACTTATGGGGAAAAGTATGCTAGGATTGCTCTTTACCCTGCTTCTTTTGCTTATTACTTTGCCTTCTTTTACCAACTCCCTATTTCTCCTCCTGCTTCCCTTTTTTGTCCCTTTGACGCCAATAAAGGACCTGCTTGGCTGCAAACTTTTCTGGCTGATAAAGAGTGCTCCACCTCACCACACAAAGATATGTGGGCTTCAATTTTGTTATCGAGGGAGCTGTTCATTGGCACTTTAAACCCTCGAGGTTATAAATGCATATCTGAGGTGTACTGCCCCTCTCAGTTTGCCAGACAATTTGGGCTCACCCAAGGGATACCTGTTCCACTTTGCAGTCTCTCGAATGTCCACCTTACAGCTAGAGACTTGAGAATATCTAAATCAAAGCTAGAGGCGGCAATACTCAAACTGCTGAAGGAATTGAATGAATTTCAATTTGTCCCTTTTCTCCCATCTGGCTTAGTTTTGAAAAGATTCCAGAACTGGTGGACAGCCAATATGGAAGTGCGCCTATCTGCACACCCTCATGACTTGTTAATAGGGTTAGGAGTGCCTTCGAAGGCTAAGTCAGTGACAGTTGAGAACATTCCTCCCTTTTCTGCAGCTACCACAACTTCTTCTGCAGCCTCACCTCCTCCAGCTAGAGTTACCAGAGCTGCTTCGAAGAAGGGTAAGCATTTCTAAGTTCCTCTTTCCTTCAACTCTTTTATTTGTCTCCTCTATATTCATATATTTTGGTGCAGGATCTCCACAAGAAGAATCTCCCAAAAGAGCTGAAACTCTAGAACGAAAGGCGAGAACAAGGGTGGTTGCCCCCTCTTCTGATTTGGTCGAAGATCCTAATTTCGAGACAGTTGACAAAGCAATGGAACATGAGCTTACTTCTGAAGAACTTGATCCCCAAATTGAAGAGAGAGAGGTTGAGAAGGAGCCAGTAGTATCATTGCCAAGAAGGAAGAGAAAGAAAGTGACTGTTCCTGCTACTGACTTGATTGAAGATCCTGTCCATGAAGTTGCTGCCAAGGCAGTAGAACAAGAACATTCCAAAGCAATGATCATTTTTGAGAGGGCTGAGAAAAGATGGCAGCAACAATTTCTGAGGGATGAAGCCGCTGCTGCTGAGGCACTACAAAGGGAAGCTGCAAGAAGGCAACAGACTGCTGAACATTACTCTCTTTGCAGCTCTCACATCAGTGCCAGCGCTTCTGGAACAAGTAATTTCTTTCATGCTTCTACTGTTTTGCCTTATCAAATTTTGACACTAAAGCTTGACCTTACGTCTCTTTCCTTTTGCAGCAACAACTACTGAGACTATACTTCCAATGAGGACTCCCTCAATTTCAATTGAAGTTGATCAAATGCAAAATGTGAAAGCCATTCAGATAATACTTCCACTTCCTAGGCCCACATTTCATGTACCCCCTTTGAGCCCTAATATACCTTTAACTCTTTCTTTTGGTTTGACTCCGTATCTTCCTCACTTGACCCTTAATACTTCTCTCTCGAGCCTTGCTCCTCCTTCTTCTTCCAAGGAAATCCCAACTGCTACTCCATCTATGATGGCAGTTGATTCCCCTATTGAGGGTGCTGGTAGCTCTCCAATCCGAGGTTTATCGCCTTTACCTAGCCCCAGCCCTTCTTCACTTGATTCATTGGTGGCTAGGACCATGGAGACTGCTAAAGATGCTCCATCTATTTCTCCTATCCCCATGCAGTCCTCTGTGCCTTCCACCACAATTCTTTCTGCGCCTCTCATGTCTATGGATGAGGTTGATGTCTTCGAAGCCAGACTAGCTAGTCTCTTCGATATACGCTCTACCTCTCCAACATTCAATGCTGACGCTGAGCCATTAGTCTTGGCTGACTCTTTATTGGAAATTTTTGAGAGTTCTTCTTCCTCCAGCAGCAAGCCTTCTGGACCTTTGATAGACCTGGACACATGCCTGGAACTGTTAATTTCTTTTTCGAGGATTCCCTTCGAGGCTCTGCAAAGGCCTATAATCAGAAATGGGTTCCTCCAATGCTGCAAAGTTGCTGAGCAATCCGGCATGAATTTTTCAAGTCACCTATCTCAGGCAGCAGCCACTGTCGATTTCTACCTCAACATTTGTCATGCTGCCAAGGCTGCGGATGAGAAACTGGCTAGAGATCAGAGTTTTGTTTCCCAAGTGCATATCGAAGTATCAACTCTAAAAGAACAACACTCCTCTGCCTCCCACTTTCGATCCAGCTGCTGGAAAAGAAAGCTCAGCTTGAAGAGGAGCTGGCTACAGTAAATCAAGCCTTAGTCCGAACTGATACCAAATTGCAAATCACCAACCAAGGACTGGCTGATCGAAAAGAAGACATGGCTGCAGCTATTCAATTATTTTCCTCACTTGACAATAGGAAATCGGTTGTACAAAAACAATTAAGACACTGTAACGATTTCTGGGCCAATTTGTGGCACACTGTACTTAATTCTTTATGAAAGAACAAATTTTTGTCCATCATTTGAGCAGTCTTATGTTCTTGTACTTAATGTTCATTTTATTCCTTGTGTTTCCCAAATGGTTGGAAAATAAGGCTTCAAATATCTGTCATTAATCTTTTTAGGATGTATATACCCATTCAAATTTCTCAAATGGTACGCTCCAAATGGCAGAACTCTATGAATTTGATATGGTCCTTCCCAGTTAGGTGACCATTTGCCAAACTTGTGGCTTTTAATTCCTATTGGGAGTATTATTTTCCATACCAAATCACCTTTATCAAAACCAATGTGCTTGACTTTCTTATTATAATTCTTGGCTGCTTTCTTCTTTTAGAAAAGAATGCTATTTAACGCCAAAATTCTGGCTTCATCGATGCCTTCTAACTCCAAGCACATACTTTGATGGTACTGCTCAAGATCTAACTGATCTTGGCATCTTACCCTCAAAGATTTAACATTAATTTCCACAGGTAAAACTGCATCATGCCCACAAGACATCCAACAAAAGGTTATGCCAATCTCTGGAATTATCCTCCACAACTTTTTGAATTCTTTTTTTCAAGGACTTGTTGGATGATTCAGCTTGACCATTGGCTTGTGCATAATAGGGTATGGAATTAACAAGGCTAATTCCAAACTCTGCCACAAAAGACTTCATCATTTTCCCATCGAACACAGTCCCATTATCCACAGTTATAGTTTGTGGGATGCCAAATCTATGGATTAGATCCTTGATAAATCCAATGACCTCTGTCTGGTCTACAGCTTTGTATGGCTTAGCTTCGACCCACTTAGTGAAGTAATCAGTGGCCACTAGAATGAAACAATGATGCTTCGAAGAAGGTAGGTGTATTTTCCCCATCATATCCATAGCCCACCCTCTGAATGGCCAAGGCTTCACTACTGCATGTAGGTCACTACTGCATGTAGGTCAATTATGGGCACATGCCTTATTGTGCCATGCTTTTGGCATGCCTGGCAACCCTTTGCATACTCTATGCAATCTCTAAGGATAGTTGGTCAATAGTAGGAATGCCTTCGAAGCAACCATCTCATCTTCACACCAGGTTGATGAGCACCACAAATGCCTTCATGAACCTCAGCCATAGCTGTTAATGCTTCTTTTGGGCCTAAACATTCCAGCAATAAGCCATCTCCCCCCCTTTTGTAGAGAGCATTGCCATATATCATATATTGCATAGACTGCAATTTAATTTTCCTACTGGCCTTCGAAGATGGACCAGTCAAGTACTGCATTATTGGATGCCTCCAATCTTGTTCTTGTAAGTCATTATGATTGACTTCCAAGACCACATTCCTTTTATTCAAAGGTTGTATTAATCTTTGATATGTTGTTTGGCTCATGTCCCTTTGGGTATTATCCCTTCTCTTGAAGTTCGAAGCTTTCTGAGCTACATCATTAGCTCTATTGTTCAAGAATCTTGGAACATGAGTTACATTTGCTATTTGAAACTGAGAAAGCAGATGTAATGCAACAACAAAGTATGACAAAATACTTATGCTTTGACACTTGAAATCCCTTTCACCTGGTTAACCACCAATTGAGAATCTCCAAATATGTCAACTGCGTGTACTTGTAATCCAATAAGAATTTCTAGTCCCACTATTAAGGCTTCATATTCAGCCTGGTTATTGGAACAGGTGGCTTCATCCACTCTAAAACTATGTGTGGTTTCTACCCCTTGTGGAGACTTAATCACAACACCAATTCCAATTAAGCCATTGGCTTTCGACCCATCGAACCACATCTGCCATGGCTCAACACTAGCCATACCAAGTTTCATTATCTCTTGGCTCTCTGTTTGAGATGGATGGTCTGCCAGAAAATTGGCTAAAACTTGCCCTTTTACTGCCCTTTGGGGAACATACTCTAGATGAAACTCTGATAAGGCTAGTATCCACTTGCCAATTCTCCCCCTCAACATAGGTCTAGATAACATGTACTTAACCAAATCTGTGGTTGCAATTACCAAGACAGTCGTAGGTAAGAGATAATATCTTAATTTCATTGCAGCAAAATACAAAGCAAGACACAGCTTTTCAACAGCTGAATATTTACATTCACAAGAATTTAAAAACCTACTAAGGTAATAAACAGCTTGCTCCTTGCCTTCTTCATTATCTTGGGCCAAAAAGCTCCCAATGAATCTTCTGCTGCAGCTATGTACAACTTCAAGGGCTTATCACCCTTTGGTGGCATCAGCACTGGAGGGTTGGCCAAGTAGGCTTTGATACCTTCGAAAGCAATTTGATGCTCTGCTGTCCACACAAATTCCTCTTCATCTTTCAGCCTTAACAAGGAAGAAAATACTTTAGTTTTCCCTGCAGTGTTAGAAATGAACCTTCGAAGAAAGTTAACCTGTCCAAGGAACCTTTGTAATTCTTTCTTACTTGATGGAGGCCTGGCTTCAATGATGGCTTTGGCTTTATTCTGGTCAATCTGTATTCCTTTCTTGTGTACATAACCCAAGAAGTTTCCAGATGATACGCCAAAAGCACACTTAAGAGGATTGAGCTTCAATTTGAACTTTCTCATTCTTTCAAAGCTGCTTCTAATGAAACAGATGCTCCTCCATGGACTGGGATTTCACTACAATGTCATCAATATAACACTCTAATACCCTCCAATGAGGTCATGAAAGATAGTGTTCATAGCCCTCTGATATGTAGCCCCAGCATTCTTCAGGCCAAATGGCATTTTAACCCATTCGAAGGTGCCAATATTCCAGGACATCTGAATGCTGTCTTGTGGATCCTCCTCTGCAATGCAGATTGGTTATAACCAGAGTGCCCATCCATCATTGATAAAACTTGATGCCCTGCTGAACTGTCTACCAACAGATCCACTATAGGCATAGGGTACTCATCTTTTGGAGTTGCTAGATTTAAGTTTCTGAAATCAATGCATACCCTCATTTTACCATTCTTCTTAACTACAGGCACAATATTAGATAGCCATTCAACATACCTGGCTGTCCTAATAAAGCCTGCCTTGAGTAGTCTAAGAATCTCTTCCTTGACTTTCTGAATTACTTCTGGACTCATTCTTCTTGGTTTCTGCTTGTATGGCTTGAAATTAGGCTTCATAGGGAGCCTATGTTCCACTAATGACCTATCCAATCCTGGTAGTTCATTATAAGACCATGCAAAGCAATCTTTGTATTTCTTTAGAACAACAACTGGTCCTGTCCAGACATTCAAACAAGCACTTATATAGGTGGGCTGTTGCATAGAACCTTCCCCTAAATTTACTTCTTCTAAGGGGTCTTGTGTCTGAGAACTTATTGAAGCTTCTTCTTGGTTTCTTCTACCTTCGAAGCAACCTTCTTGCTTTGTTCTGCTCCAGGTTCTTTAGTTCAACATCTTTGCCCTTCCTCATAGACAAAATCTGTCCATAAGGCATCCTCTTCCTGTATCTCCTGGACTTTTGTTTCAATGTCCAATGCACAGTATTTACCAAGGGTCAAAATTCTGACCTGTTGCTGCTCCTGTTTGCAGCCAATTATCATGGCTTCTCTCTCTTGCTCCTGTACTTTCTGGACTATTGATTTTACATCCAATGTTGAGAATTTAATTAGAGCCAAAGACTTGGCTTCTTGTTCTTCATCTCTTTGCCTACAACCAGGCATCATTGTCATCCTTAACGACAATCTCTTCATCAGCACTCTCTTGGACTAAGTGCTTCAGGTGTGTCACTTCCTCATCAGCCGTCACTTCGGCTGAGCCATCAGATTTCCTCAGTATACTGAGTGGGGTCACCCCCTCAATATACAGTTTGGCCTCTGCAAAGTCTGCACAGGCTATGAAGGGTTGAGGATCTGCATCAATTTCCTCTGTCTCTCCATTGCCTAAAGCCATCATAATTTTCTGATGCAAAGAGGAAGGCACACATTTGTTAGTGTGGATCCAATCTCTCCCAAGTAAAGCATTGTATTTAGCATTACTGTCGATTACGAAGAATGCTGTCATGCAGTCCCTGGTTCCCACACTCAAGTTAATGGGTAGAATCCCCTGAGCCATCTGTTTGTCTCCAGCAAAGCCAGCGATGGTTGTGCTGGTTGGGATCAACCTGGGATTCTTTTTCCCTAGTTTCTTCAAAGAAGATTTCGGTAGTAAGTTCACTGCTGCCCCATTGTCTATCAGGACTCGGTTCAGTTGTATCCCATCGAAGAAAGCCTTGATGTACAAAGGCTTGACATGTTGTGTCATAGAATTCGAGGGATACTCAAAAGGATACGAGAGGTTAATGCTCACCTCTTCTTCACTCTCATATTCAGTTTCCATTGGGGTAGCCATTCCAGGATCATCTTGTACCATACTTACTTGTGAGTCTTCACTAGAGACAGGAATAGGATCCATGTCTTGGTCATCTTGGTCCTCATTCCAGCCTGGAACTCATGAGGCAGTATGTGTACCATATTGACTGATACTGGAGGAAATGAGCCAAATTGGATGGCTGGCTGTACCTGCTTCCTCCCTTGGCCACCTTGTTCAGTTACTTCAGCAGCATCCTCCATGCTGCATTCTGGCACTTCGTTGTTAACTGATTCCTTCGAAGGATCTTTCTCAACTGGTTTTTCAACCAAAAATGTTTGCTCAGCCATGAAGGCTTCGAACATTTCTTCCTCCATTTCTTTCTTTTGGCTTATGCCAATCTCTTCTTCTGTCTCGCTATCACTCTCCATAAGAGCTTTCTCCAGCCCTGCTAAGCTAGACTTCTCTCTGGCTTTTAGTTCAGAATGAACCTTGGCCAATTGTTCTCTGCTGCAACCCACTTTGCTTTGTAGAGTTGGCTTTGGAGTATGGTCTGACTTTGGAGTTTTCTTTCCTTCTGTCTGGACCAATGAAGAGCTCTCTCCATTTTCTTTCATATCGTTCTGGTACTGAGTGTACCTGCGCTGAATCTTTCTCCTTTGTGATCTCGAAATGACTGGGACCATATCTGGTTCCTTTGTCTTTGGGTGTTTAAGCAATACCCAATTGTTCGGAGCCACCAAAGGAGGCTTGACCATCCTGCCTTGGATTCCAACATCTCTCCGGGCAGGCACTTCCCTAGGTTTGTTTTGCATTACAAACCAGTCTGGGACTCCAGGTACCCACGAACTTGCTGACTCAGATGTTGAACTGCTTTTTTCTACCTTCGAAGCCATCTTCGAAGCTGGCTGTGAAGGTAAGTTTGGCTCTGACCTCATGTTTTGAGCCTGATTCAGACCTTCGATGAAGGTAGCCACTTTCTGTCCTGCGTGAGGTTGGTCTAGGGGCCAATCTCTGGCTTTGATCCCATAACTGACCTCTCCAGTCTTCTTTCAGAATGACTGCTCTCCATTCTGTAATAGTTAGGTGGCCTGGATTCATAAAGGGCCTCTTGCCTTTAGCATGCATTCTGTCCATTGCAGGCTCAACCACTTGGTCGCTGCCTATCACTAGCCGGATACGGCCTTTTGTTGTAAGCATTGGTTGATTTAGGACGTCTCTGAACATCCCTGTAGTATTGCTTCCCATCAATTGGAAGCCCTTCAACCATTTATAACTCAGTCTGCACCTGGGACACATCCTCTGCATTACAGCTGCTTCCTAAGGAATCATCATCCAGTGCTTCTTCATCAGAGTGTTCCTCTGGTGTGAGAAACCTTGTCCAAACTGGTGGGTTTCTAGTGTCCTTTTGTAGTTGTCTGGTTGGCAATATGCATCTGCACATTGACTCTTCCAATTCTGTCAAGAAGTTCTGGAAGTTTGGTACAACACATTGCTGGCTTTCTCCAACTTCTGGAAATGGATTACTGTCAATCCCCATGGCCTTTTCTGTTTTGGCTGGGAACTTCAAACTTCCTTTCCGAATTTGTTCTTGGATCCTGTCTCGAAAAACAATGCAGTTTTTAGTCGAGTGAGACCAAGAGTTATGCCATTTACAATATACTTTTCCCTTAAGTTCATCTGGAGATGGCAGTTTTACTCCTTTAGGTAACTTAAGGAAGTTGGCCGCAAGCAAATGATCAAAAATGTCATCTGCTTTTGTTAATCGAAAGAGTACTTTCTGTGAAAGTCTTTCTTTTTAAACTGCTGGTCAATTGTTGTATCCTTATGAACTAATGCCTCACAGATCACAGGTTCTTTGCCCACAATCTCTGCTGCATCGATCTCATAATTAGGATCTCTATAATATGTCTTGTACGATGCATTATTTCGATCTTGTTCCTCCTCTAGTAATGCTTCGTATCTAGACACCTTATAGGTTAGTTCCACCAAATCTCTGAATTCAGTTGAGTCAAACTTCTTTCGAAGCCTGAACTCTAGGCCATTTTGAGCCAATCTTACGAATTCTGCTCTGGCAGGATGACTCTACATTTATTTCGAGCCCTTTTAAATCTGGCAATAAACTGAGTAGCCTTTTCTTCAGGCCTTTGACTCAATCTAGCCAAGTCTGCCATAGAAACCTCTGGCTCCGATTGGAAGAATTGGGCATGAAATGCCTCTTCCATTTGTTGCCAATTTTGAATGGAGCCAGGTGTAAGGTTGATGTACCATACAAATGCTCCCCAGTTAGAGAATTTGGGAATAATCTAGTTTCATATAGTCATGATTAGTAAATTCACCGCATTGAGCAGCAAACCTAGCAATATGCTCTATTGTTGATTGATTTCCAGTCCCATAGAAAAGGGTAAAATCTGGTATCCTGAACCCCCTTGGGTATTCATGTACCCTATCTACCCATTCTGGGTATGGTTTTCTGTATACAGGAGTCTGGACCCCCCGAGCCATCGGTCCACACATCTCCCTAACAATATCAGCAATTTGGTCCCTAGGGACCATATTTTGTGCCTGCTGAACCACTACTGGAGGGACAAACACAGGATTTGGTGGACAAACTTGTGCTTGTGGTCCTCTTGGTCCATAAGGTGGTACATTTGGGACTGGTTGCCCCTGTGGTGCAGGTTGCTGTTGGGGGTGTGGGTAACCCCTTTGAGCCTGTCCTGCGAAAGGACCTGCGAAAGGTGCTGGAACAGGTGTTGTGTCCCTTCCATTTGCAGGCCAACCTTCCAACCCCCCGGGTATAAATTCGAATAAGGGATTATTATACCCCCTAGTGCCAGGTATGGCTTCGAACATGGGATTTGTAACCATTCTTACGCCAGTTTCTTGTACTTGACCAGATCCACCAACTTGTGTGGCTTCATTGTTAAGTACTGAGGCATTTTGGCCTGCTATAGGCCTCGAAATGGGTTCATACCAAGACTGAGGTGATGGTCTTTCATAGTTCTGATTACTAGTTTGACCATTAGAATGTCCATTAACTTGCATAAGCTGTTTATCTCTAGCCAATCTTTGCTGAGGGACATTTAAAACTTCCTCTGTGTGTTTTGTGTTTGTTGGTTGGTAGTTATTCATTCGATCCAAAAAGGATGTTGCCCACCTTTCCATTGTGTTCATTAATTGTTATCCCATAGCATCTACTAGGCCATCCCATGGATTTGTTGGCTGAGTAGATGGAACAGTGGATGGTCCAATTCCTTGGTTTCGTCCAATATTATGAACATATGGTTCTTGTCCCGAAGTACTGGTCTGTTCGACCATAGGTTCTGATAACATGGGAGTTTCCACAGGATGTGTTACCACATTATCCTCTGGATTAGGTATTTCTACCTCTCCTTCTACGCCTTCTTCCAAGCGTTCATTTTCTCCTTGTCGTCTTCGTCTAGCCATTTTAACAAGTCCCACGGGCGTGCCAAAAATATATGTTGGCTTTTTGGCTTTCGAAGGGTATTTTTGTAAATGCGAGCGTGCCAGCAAGGATCAATCAGTCCTTACAGAAATTATAATTGCCAACCAATTATCAGACGATTGTGTTTTAGTTCTTTCAGCCTCAATGAAGAGGACTTTTACTGGTGGCTTGACTTAGGAGAAATTAAGCAAAATAACAGAAATGACGAACAATTGAAGTATTTCATTAAATGAAAACTTACAATGATCCAAACTCAGCCTCGTAGAGGTTTACAGCGACAATCTACTTGAAACTACTCCTATGAACGAAGTGCAGTGCAGGAATTTAAAGTGCAGGAATGTAAAGAACAGGTATTTAAAGTGCAGGAAATGTAAAACTGGAAATGTAAAACTGGAAAAGAAAATATGAAGTAAATGACTGGTTTGTTGGATCTGAGTCTGGGGGTTTTTTCGGGGCTTCCCTGCTATTTATACTTGTCAAGGATGACCTTCGAACTGCACTTCAAACCGTCGAACTGCTCCTCCATGATCGCTGATCATGTTGCCTATAAGTAGTTCCACTACACCATCTTGCAGTTAGGCTTCCCTCCTATATTTGAATTTGAATGTGAGTAACCATTGGAGCCACGTCACCTTGCATTTCTTTACTAATCCAATGCTACTCAGATCACGTGAGAACCAATATTAACTGCCACGTGTATGATCAGGATCAAAGACTTGACTAGTCTTCCTATATTACCCTTACTCTGTCACGTGCCGAATTGTGATTGGCTTTTACAAAATATGTAGCCAACAGAGTTATAATTTTATATTATTTCTAGTAAAGTATGGTGATATTTGAAATACTTCTCCCAAATTCCCAATCATGAGTCTTTCAAATAGGGCTGCAAATGACCCGAACTTTTCATGAACAAGCTCGACTGAGCTTGTTAAGGGGTCGGCTCAGTTCGTCAAGCTCGACTCATTTATTTTTATTTAAACAATATAAATAACATAAAAAAAATTATCGAGCCGAACCGAGTCAAACTTGAGTTTCATTAATATTAATGACCTCTCATTATGTGTTAAAAATTAGGTATGCTCCTTTCAGATCTCAAGTTGAACTCTCATTATGTGTTACCAATTTCTTGAGGTTATGTTTATAGGTATTATTTGAGATTTGTCCGATCTACGTGGAAGGGAGGTTTGGTGTGAATTCTAAGATTAGTCGAGAAACACGTAAACTGATTCAGACATCCGACTATCATAAAAATATAAAGCTTAATTGAATAAACATAATCCAGACGCATATGGAATAAGTCAATTGAATAGTTCAAGTGGTTAAAAATTATCGAGAGAATGAGTCATTTTATAAATCAAAATTTAATTTTTCAAACATAATTTTTAAAACAAATTTTTTTAATTTATATAAAATGTTTTGGTAATAGCATTTTTAGACGACTTCAAAGGCCTCTTGGCAAAGAGGTTAAAAGTCATTTTTTGACTTCTAATTTTTTTTTGGTCACATCATTTCTCTACTTTTTTACACGTTTTTCCAAAAAAGTTTTTTTTTTTTTAAAAAACGAAAATTAGCTTTTAACATATTTCCTAAACAACCCAAAAAATTGTTTGTACTAGTTATAGTTGCCTAATGATGTAGCTTAAGAGATAAGCGAAAGAATAAGAAGATTTAACCATATAGACAGGATTAACAAGCAAAAAATAAAATTTTCAATTCAAAAAATATAGACAGGATTCACAATTAAAAATTCAAAATCCTAATTTAAAAAATATAGACAGGATTCACAATTCACAACACAAAAAATATAGGCAGGATTGAGAATTATATTTATTATAAAAGTTATTTAAAATTAGAATTATATTTTCTTGTAAAATTTTCACCTTAATCAAATTTATACAATAATATCCCCATATACATACAAAGTTATTTAATCAAAGTTAATCAAGTTATTTGTATGTATATGAAAACCTGAGGAACAACTTCTATGAATTGAACTTGATGCTATCTTTAAATTTTGAAGAGGGGGCACTGAAGCCTTCACCACCTTCTCCTTCAAGGCTTTGGAGGAATATAAATTGGAGTATGGAGGGATGGGTACCTTCCAATTTTTTGGGTCACAAATCTCAAATAGGTTTCTAAATGTGATCGCATCTTATATTGAAATCTTGTTATTTAATTTAAATGTTTGGGGCTGCTGACTGTATGCTTTAGGCCATTTGTAGGAGAAAGGTAGAAGCTTTTTGAAATTTTCTAAGATGGTTTTTGAATGTTCCAATGGTAGTCTAGTTTTCATTAATAGAATTTTTTCAAAGGGTTGGCTTGCTGTATACCGCGTATGGGAACTCCTTACTCTGTTGATTCTCTATGTGGAAGGAAGATATTAATTTTAATTTTTTCATTTGGATTTACCTCTTTTATGTCTAAGACAAATCTCCTACATATATGGTAACTTCAAAATATGAAAATCATTCAAGATAACTGAGGGCCTACCTGCAAAGTCTTTTGTTGGTGCAATTTCCATACTAGCATCAAAGATTTTAAGCAGAGTGAATGATCATAGTGTGCATTTTAGTGGTAGATAAACATGCATGGATCTATGGAAGATCTAGTGAGCTATTTGCATGGATCAATTATACAATAATATAAATATATATTCTTTTACTTCATTTTTTTATCATTTATGTCTTTTTAATCACACAGCCTTTCATTATTCTCTTATAACTACTAAGTCTGAAACCCTAACCCTAACTTCTGATTTCACAATTCAAAACCCTAATTTCTTTTTTTCTAATCCTAATTTCTGATTTCACAATTTAAAACCCTAATTTCTGAAACCCTAATCCTAATTTCTGATTTCACAATTCAAAACCCTAACCCTGATTTATGATTTATGATTTCCAACATTTTCACATTTATGAACCCTATTCTACCCACATTGTACCCACATTCACATTTTCACAACACAATAAACGCATAAAAAAGTAGATCAACAGAGAGAGACAGACGCCATACAACGAGAGAGAGCAACCCACGAACGGAGAGAGAGCACAGAGAAAGTGTGAGAGCAGAGGGAGCTCGAGCAGAGCTCGAGCTCGAGCAGTAAGAGTGAGAGTGAGAGCAGGGAGCGAGAGTGAAGTCGAAAAAAACCAGTGTAACAAGCGTGATTGCAAATGACGGGACTAGGGGATATTTATATAAGTTTTAAAAATGTGGTTACGAACCACACTTTCACTTAAAAATGGATTTTGGTTAAAAGCGTGGTTATCATCCACGCTTTCTTTTATGAACAGTAAAAGAGTGGTTCACAACCACGTTTTCAGAAGAAAATTTAATTAAAAGCGTGGTTTGTAACCACGCTTTCTTAATTAAAAACGTGGTTTGGAAACACGCTTTTATGATTTCAGGAAATTTCCACGTGACAGTCACAAAAACGTTGAAAGCGTGGTTGTGAACCACGTTTTAGACTAGTTTGGGAATTCCGTCCAAACTAGACTTAGCTTGGGAAATAGGTTGCTAATTTGGCTTAATTTGGGAAAGCCCCTAAAAGTTTTGTTTGTGATAGATTTTCTAATTTTTTTGAGAGAAAAAATAAATGATTATATTTTGGATGTAATATTTTGTCTTATTGATTTTTTAGCCTATTTTATCTTTTCGTGACTAAATTAGCAAAAAGTTAGGTTTTTTAGCATGCCAAACGAAGATATAATCATAAATAGTTAATTTTAATTATTAATTTTATGTTAATTTTAATTATTAATATGTATAAATTTATTATTTATTTATAATTTTTTTTAAAAAAAACTTACACTGACTTGAAATTCTCCCTACAATTTTTATTTACTTATTTCAAGTCTCAACTAAATAGAAAAATAATTAGCAAAATATTTTGTTTTAGGTAAAATAATTTTAAATAGGGTAAATTACATTTAGCTCCCCTGAGGTTTCTAACAAATACAGGGACCTCCCTTGTGATTTGAATAATTACAGTAGCCTCCCCTACTTTACCTGACAATGTCAAGATTCTCCCATTCTGTCTATTTTGCACAAACGACATTAGTATCCTATAAAAAAATAACCATATTACCCTTGTTTTTGCTTGTAAAAAGAAGAAAAAACCCTTTGTTCAAGACTAACATCACTGCCACTGCCTGTGATTGACCAACACAATCATAAAATAAAATAATTTAAAAATATTTATAATAAAATTATACATTTAAAATAAAAAATAATTTTTAAATTTTTTTTAATATTTTAAAAATTATTTAAAATATTAAAAAATACAACGCATAAATGTATGAATATAATATACAGTAAAATAAATAAAAAAATATTTAAAATATAAAATATTTACCCTAAAAAATAAATTCAAAAAATTTCAAAACTTATAACTAAACAAATTTTTTCTTTTCAAAACTCATAACTCAAAATACGACTCCACACTCAAATCATGATTCTAAAAATAATTTTAAAAAATAAAATTTATTTTTTTAATTTTTTCTTTTAAAATAGAGTTTTGGAAAAAGTTTGGTTTTGAGTTTTGAAAAGAGTTTTGAATTGAGTTTTAAGTTTGTGTTTGGTTATGAGTTTTTATAAATAATTTTTGAATTGAGTTTTGAGTAAAAACATGTTCCGAAAAAATATTTTTTTTAGAAACATGTTTGGTTTTCTTTTAGAATCACAATTCCAATTAGAAATTTTCAAAAATCTTTCAAACTCATAGAGTCTTAACCAAATATACAACTTAAAACTCAATTAAAAAATTATTTTCAAACACATAACCAAACACAAATTTAAAAAAAATACAAACTTGTGTTCAATATATTTTTAAATATTAAAAATTTTAAAAATTTTATTTTTTTATTTTAAATTTATAGTTTTTATTTTTAAATATTTTATTTTATTTTATAAATATACTTTTAAATATTTTAATTTTTTTGTTATGTGTTTTGTTATGATTTGAGTGTAGAGTTTTGAAAATAGTGTGAAATTTCGAGTTATGTGTTTGGTTATGAGGTTTGAAAATAATTTTTGAATTGAGTTTTATGGCTGTGTTGGTCAACTCAAAAATTATTTTCAAAACTCATAACCAAATACAAAGTTAAAAAAAAATACAAACTTATGTTAAATATATTTTTTAAATATTAATTTTTTTTTAAAAAATTATTTGTTTTTTATTTTAAATATTTTAATTTTTTTTTATGTGTCTTGTTATGATTTGAGTGAAGAGTTTTGAAAATAGCGTGGAGTTTTGAGTTATGTGTTTAATTAAGAGGTTTGAAAATAATTTTTGAATTGTGTTTTAAGGTATGTGTTTGGTTATGATTTGAGTGTGAAATTGTGTTTTGAATTTAAAATATTAAAATTAAGGTTAAGTTTGGCATCTTCAAAAAAAGTCAAAACGTTAAAAAGTCACTATCCTATTTAGTCACATCATCTTATTTAAGTCACATCACCTCTCTACCACATTACTTCAAATCTAACCCATATTTTATAAAAAGTCAAAAAGTACACTTATTTAGAACATTCCAAACAACTCCTAAAAAATTAAAATATTTACAAAATAAGATAAAATATTTAAATAAAACTTATATATTTAAAATAAAAAAATAATTATTTTTAAAACATTTTTTGGTATATGAGTTCATGAAAAATGAATCCCTTAATAATTACCTCTTTACAACAAAACAACAGTTTGAGAAATTCTTGAATTGGACACTTGAGGGTATTATAGGCATTTTAGTGTTTATATTTGATGACATCAGTAGGGTCAATTAGGTGTATAAACTGCAATCAAATTTTAAAAAAATCTTGATATTATTAGATAAAATAGAAAAAATTATTATAATTATTCAAACTATAAGGGAGTGCCTTATATTTGTCAAAAATTTTAAGAGAGGTTAAATAAAAATATTTTATTTTAAGGTGTAAAAAAGTAAAATGCAGGGAAGCAAAGGGGTGTAGAAAGCAACGCGAGAGAGAGCACGAAAGCAGAGAGGAAATATCACCATCATCATCGCCATCATCATCACCATCACCATCATATGTGAACCATAGTCGTCGGAGTTGCAGAGGTCTGACCCATACCATGTCATCAACTTCTCATTAACTCAAAGCTCTATATACACACACGTATATATGCCCTAATCATCAACAACTCTCTCTCTCTCTCTCTCTCTCTCTCGCTCTGCACATTGACGTAGCAAAAATGGCGCACGGTGGCTACGGAAAGCGCAGGGTCGCCGGTCGCAAACCGGTGAGCAGTAATCGGCGCTCCAAATCACTAGGTATTGATAAGAAAGCGAAACCTAAGCCTAAGGCTAAGCCCAAGTCTGTCTCTCTCAAGAATCAGATTCGATCTCTCGAACGTATGCTCCGAAAGGTATCTATGTTTTTTCACTCTCTATTAGTTTCAATCGCCATTGTAATGGAAGACCATTTACCTGTATAAAAAATAAAAAATAAAAAATTGATTGTTTCCCTAAAAGATGAATTGTTCTAGACAAATTGTTCCAGACCCTGAATCCTGATCATGTATAAATTTATTTTCATCTTCTGATTTAATTGACTTTAGAACTTCTCTATTAGCATGATAGGCCTATTTTGCATGTTGTTCAGTTTCCAGTAACTATGAGTACTGCCTGAGGAAAACATTTCATTGATATGGGAATCTTTAGCATCATAGGAGGGACATGAGTGTTGTGAATTAGGTGTATTTTTTTTTTCCTTCTGGTTCATGGGTTTTTATTACTGTCTGACTCAAATGGGTTATTTTAGGATCTTCCACCTGAAGTTAGAGAGGCTCAAGAAAAGAAATTAGAAGGGATCAAGAACCAACAGGAGATTCACAATCGGCTTGCTGTGGAACGTAAAGTGTTCTTGCGTGACAGAAAGATTAAATTTTTTGGTAAAAAAAAAAAAAAATCATATTTGTTTATAGAAGTTTATATTTTCCTGCCAAATTTATACCCATTTCGTGGTGGAACTTATATTTTTCCATGGTTAGAGAGAAGAAAGATTGAACGAAGAATTAGACGTTTGGAGAAAATGCAACGGGCTTCGTCTGGTCAGTCCCAAGAGGCAGAGATTGCTGAGCAGCTTTCTAAATTGAAAGAAGATCTTGAATATGTTAGGGTAAGCTATAAATTAGAAACTCTGCAACCTTTTTTTTGTTTGTGTGTGTGTGTGTGTGAATGATATGCCATGTGACATATTCACAACCATTTCTTTCACATAAGGGAAATGAGAGATACTTGGCCTTGGTGATTAATTCGATAATTAAATTTTGTAGTTCTGTCGTCTACTTTGTCGGAAAATGTATGCACGGTACTAGATGTTATTTATTTGTGGATAAAATTGATCTTTTATTTGAACTGCAGTTCTTTCCCAAGACAGAGAAATATGTATCTTTGTTCATGGGAGGTGATGACACAGACATAGTTGATAGAAGAAATAGATTACGCAAGCAGATAAAAGCCAACATAATTGCTGCTGCAGCAAGTGGGAAGGATCTGGAAGGTATTTTCATTGTGTGGCTTATTGCAGTAACTATCATAGAATCCCTGTTTTTTTTACTTTTGTTTTAAATTCTATATAACTTGCAATTGTCACCTCTGCCTGTTGGCTAAAGTGGTATCTACAGGTTCAAGCTTCCATATGTATATAGATATACACTTGCTTCACTTGCTAGTGTATTTATTTATTTAAATTTAAAAAACGAGCTTATCCTGCTATTCTATTATTATTGATTTTTTCCTTTTGATATCCCCTAACAGAGACGGGAAGTGAGGATGATGGGCTTTTGGATCTGAGCGAGGATGATTTCTTCTTAACTGGAAGCTCTAGTGATGAAGCTGATGCGGATGATGAATGGACAGATAAAAGTGCCAGGTATAAATTATATTTGTGATGGGAAATGCAACTTAATTTTTTTTTATCTTGATTGAGAACACTGGCCCGTTTGACATCATTCCTAATGTTCTCAATATCGTTTATGGTTTTCAAGTTTTATCTTTTCAGAGGAAAAAAATAATGGGAAGTTTGAAAACATCTTTGTTTTTATGCCATTTTCATTTTTCTATAGATTTGATTTTTTTAGAACTTAGGAAACAGTTTTTTATTTGTTTTGGTGTTTGAGAATAAAAAACAGCTTTTCAAAAACAATGCCAAATGGTGCATTAATTCTTCTTCTTCTTCTTCTCGTTGTTCTTGGTGGTGCATTTGCACCCATTGTTTCTTATTTTGATATCAGTTGTTGGAGAGTTGCTGGAAGGGGTTGGAGTCAATGTACTAATTTTGATGTCTCTTGATAAATTAGTGCATTAATGTGTAACTGTGATTGAGGATAAATTGTTTAATACTAGTATTTTCAAACTTTGAAAATTGTTTAATACTGTGATTGCACCAATATATTTAGTGGTGATAGATTATGCTTAACTACTAGAATTAGCAAATCCTGGTGCTGATTCCAGTTATTGCTTTTGAATGTAGTTTTGTCTGCTTTGAAGTTAAAATGCCTGTACGACCCCTTTGATTTTGCATTTTCATCTGTAGGCTTTAGTGTTGATTGAAATTGCATCTTTGCTTTCTATCATTTGCTTTGTAGGGAGCAAGCTTCCAGTGCTTCTGGTAAAGCAGCATCTGGCATGTCCAGTGATGAAAGGAATCAGGTTTTGTACTGAATTTGTATATTTGGTTGTTATAAGGGGGTCTGTGCATCTATTGACCGTGTTGGCTTACTTTCCATTGTTTCCTTGGATTTATATAGAGGCAGATCTCTGCGCGAGCTCTAATGCCTCCTCCTCGACCTTCAACAAATTCGTTTTCAAATTTGGCTCATGCTAAATCAAGGTTTGGAGGCTCATCTAGCAAGAAACAATCCTTACGGAGGGATGCAGTGTACACATCCAGCAACACCTCAAAGAGCACGAGTGAATCTTCTTTCAGAAACAGAGGATCCTCAGATTCACAGGTTGGGCACAGTAGTAACTTGAGTTCCAACTCTGATGCTCGCAAACCCCGAAGGAAAAGGAGGCCTAAAAAGAAAAAGCAGCAGGTAAAGTTCCGACTGTGGAACATATGTTTTGTGACTTGTCATTATTACAGTTCCATCTTCTGTTTGCATGAGGATTTGGTAAGATACCCACCTCCACGTATTAATTGCATCTGCTGATTCTCTTATAACATTAATACTGATATTTTATGCCTCGGTGACTTGTGTTGGTCCTAGCTTGCACAACTTATGCTAGCGTTAGTTTAATGGTTCTTTGACATGACATGAGTAAGAATAAGTAATTCACGTTCCATTACATTTGTTTTGTTTTCCAGTGTAGGGTAATCTAATGGCACCTTGAGAACAGTGGAACTAAGTTCACTTTGAAATTCTACTCCAGACTAGGCTCTCACTTCCAGATGGTGTATGATGCCAATTGAAACACAAAATAATTTAAAACAAAATAAATAAATAAAGGATACTGTTTCCCAAGGACGTCCACATGACAGTTGTAAAGAGTGACATTATTGTTTGGATGATTCAAGTTGGCCATGATGACCTTTATTCAAATCTGAGGGAGAAAATAAAGAACTTACAAGTTTATTTTATTACATGTTATGTAGGATAGAAATCGGTATTGTGGTGGGTTTGAGTTTGGTTATGGGAAACTTGTAGAGTTAGGGTTCTATAATGTCGAAGGCTTCTACAAAAGCTTACTCGCAAATCTTCACAGTGATGAATATTAAGATTACATATCATTTATGGGTTCCTGGTTCTCGTAATTACCAAAAAACCTTTGTCACACAAAACCTAATAAAAGACCAAAAATCTGTCAAACAGCATTCTATACATAAAAAGGAGACTCAAATTGACCCTAACCATAATTATACAAGCCTCAGGAATGCTCCATGTGAAATTCAATAGTTGTCCTTTCTTTTTTCTTTACATGCTCTACTTCAGTAGGCAAACTAAGAACATAATAATATTAATAAATTGTGAATGGATGAAAGCAGCATGTTTTGATGGATGATGAGGAAGTCATAAAAGGAATTTAAGGAATTAAATAAACTATTATGGAGCTAGAGGTAGTTTGGACCTGTGGCAAAATTAAAGAGAAAAAGTTGGCTCCAGTTGGTTTGGCCATATGTGATGAAAAATGTGGCAAAATTGTTTTGTGATTATTTTATTGATTTACTTTTATGGTATACTTTTGTTGTATATGTTATTCAATGTTTGATGAGTTGTCAATTATTTTGGATGAGTAAGATTTGTCTGATAGATGAAATTTTCCATCAAAATGATTTGAGGTTTCTTTATATATTACAACTCATTCATCATTTGTGTTTCTTGTCCACAGGCATGAATTGATGAACCCTGATGATATAAATCTGTAACCAATTGAAGCCACTTGTAGGATGTTTGTGGAAAGATTTTACAGCTTTGAGTTAACCATCACTTTCTTTGTTTTCTTTCTCTTAAACAAACAGTCAGGAATATGTATTTATACTTTTTGTAATGGCCAGTTGGTGTCCATGCCTCTCCATTGAAGCTCGGTTTATCTGAAAAAAATTCGGTTATTTTATGGGTCTTCCTTTGATGGATGGTTTGTGTAAAATTTCAATGTCACCAATGTCAAGATTACACTTTTTAACTTCTCCAGTTTGTGCATGCTGCTGATTACTCTTATTATATTATTGTTATTTGATTTGACAGAGGACAATGATTGCAATCTGACTGACTGAGAATGCATAAGCTTTATCATTGGCATCTCAGGGACAAAAGAAGCAATCCCTATTCAAATTTCTACAGTTTCTGTATACAGAAATCCTTGGTAACTCGAATTGAACTGTCTCGAATTGCTTGAATTTGTGTTCACCGGTCGACTGGCCGGACAACCACCTGAACAATCGGATGAAACACTTGTCTACCACGGTTGTCATCTTGTCGACTACGACTGTCAACTTTTTTGCCGGTGAAATTCAAGCCATTCGAGACAAATTTAAATTCGAGATACGTAGCATTGTTCTTTTTTATATCATGAAGCCTATCAAAATTAGTAAACAATGTCAGTATTTATAACTTTTTTATTCCCTGAATTGTGAATTTGATCCCCAACAAATTTAGTCCAATGCCTTTTTGATAATATGCTTTCTGAGGTTTCACATTTGTTTCTTTTAGTTAAAACTTTTGAAAATGTTTATTTTTTGTAGTATTTTGACAATTTTTGGCTCAAAAAGCTATTTTTTGATCATTCACTTCGCCGAGTAGTGGGGAAGCTATTCCTCACCCGCCACATGGGAGGAAAGTTTTCAGTTTATGTTTTCAGGTAAAATTCTGTTTGTTTTTTTTGTTTTTGAAACACCAGATTTATTTTAAAATTTAGTTATTTAAAGTTTTAAGTTTTAAATGGTGTTTATTTCAACCAATTTGAATTCACTCACCTAATTCCAACATTTGGTATTTTCCAACTATGGTATGGTCATGCGTTGGGCCAAATATCTACACTGGATTCCACAATTCTCAGGATGAATAATAATAATAATAATAATAATAATCATAATAATAACAATAATAACAAAAAAATATCTAAAATGTTAAAACAACATACTCATCAACTTATATGAACAATAAATTTGAAATTTATATGCATGATACAATCAAGCTGTGGACAAACTTTGATCTTTGTATTAATGCAAATTTCACCCCTTAAGAGCGCAAATATAAACTTCTTAATAATTCTTATACAAGTAGGCACAAATTATTAATTGAGGCTCGCGTTTGGACAAAAGATGATTAATATGTTTGTCGATTGTGATTGACTCCAAGTTTGTGGGCATCACTCTCGCAGCCTATCCTTGTTCGGTTTAGGAGTGAGCTTGATTCGAGTATTATTTTCTTAAATAAAAAGATAATTTCTCAATATTAAGGAATTTATGAAAATCTCAATTTTCTAAATCAAATAAAATGAATTAATTTATAGTTAATTCTTCTTCTTTTTTTAATAACATAAAGTAAAAGTAAAATAAGAAATGAAAAACAGAAGTAACAATCCCTTATAAACAAAAAAGAAAAGTAACAACATAGTGTAGGCTTAAAAAAAAAACTACAAATCAATGAAAAAGTTTATAAATTTTAATAATTAAAATATTATACTTTTTTATAATTTTATAAATTTTTTTTTTTTTTTAAAGTTACCACTGAATTTTAATTTTTCCTATAAAAAATATTTTTCTCAGATTATGTTTAAAGGCAACTAAAAATAAAAAATTAAAAACTAAAAACTAAAAACTAAAAACAAAGCACTAGCTATATTACCAGTAAACGGCGTCGTCTGGGTGGCTGACCTTTCTGCCGAAACAGCCGGCCCAGACGCGGAGTAGTGTGTTCTCAATGTAGCAAAATTTACTGTTCCGGGACACTACATATAAATACATATACCTAGAGAGAGAGAGAGAGAGAGAGATATAGAGAGAGAAAGCTATGAAACGATGGAGTCCATCATTATTCTTGATCTTGATATTTTCGGACATTTTTATCTGCAGAAATCTCGCCGAGAGTGTTACTACCGATGAAGCGCAGCAGCTCAGAGATGAGGTATCCATTTCTTATAACCCCACACACACACACACACACACACACACACACACACACACCTGTTAGATATAACCAATTTAACTATTTATGAGCTAAATCTTGTGATTGATTTCTATGTCAATGACACAAGGCTTCATCTGATCTGAGGTTTTGAGAAACTTCTATAGTGTCCATTGCTATTCAACTCACTCTATGGCTTTGCCCTAGGGCTAGTACTATATGTGTATTCAAATAGTTTTTTTTTTTTTTTTTGGGGGGGGGGGGGGGGGGGGGGGGTGTGTGAAAGAGGTAAATTTGATAACAAAGTTTTGTATGTCAAGGTAAAAATTTAAATCATTGTGGAAGTTTAATTCAAAATTATCTGAAGGCAGCCTTATGCACATATATCTCAATGGTATTCTCATTGATTACTGTTGTCTCCTTAATTTGAAGTGCTTACTTTAATTTTTGATAGGAGGATGATGTATTAGCATTGCCATGTAGGTTCTTAATAACAGAATAAATGTGAGTGTTTTTTTAAGAGTTACTTCATGATATGATATATATAGTTTTGGAACAGCATTGGGTTTTGGTGTTTCTGTTAGATTTCTTGGTCTCTCTAGCATTGCATCTCAACCTGGCAGTTCTGGGCACATAATTGCACACCGTCTTTTGGGTTTTGGATGGTTTTTGTATGAATTTTTTCAATTGACCCTTATGGTTTTTTATTGTAAATGAAGTGTTTTCTTGATAATTTAGGTGCGTGAAATGTTCTATCATGCTTTCAATGGATACATGGAACATGCTTTTCCACTCGATGAATTAAAACCTCTATCATGTGAAGGGGAAGATACACTTGGTGGCTATGCCTTAACCCTGGTAAAATGAGCCATTTCTTTGTTTTATTTTATTATGTTAATTTTTTAGAAGTAAACTTGTACTTGATGTTGCAGTAATGCCAATGTCACAGATTGACTCCTTAGACATGTTGGCTTTGCTTGGGGACCGAGAACGCTTCACTGAGTCTGTCGAATGGATTGGTAAAAACCTTCAGTTTGATATTGTGAGTGTTGCACTTCTTGTGTTAAGATTATCATACCGTGTCAAGTGTTCTTTCATTCTTGAGAAATTGTAAACATTAGATTCTAATATTGTAACACAGGATCAGATTCCTAAGCTTAATTTGGATTGTCTGAGGCTATCTGTTTATTAGAGCGATTGTCGGTTTTAGTGGATAGATAGTGATATGAACAGCAATAAGAGTGTCATTTATGTAAAACACCTGGTCCTCCATGTTGAGCTTCCATTTTTGTGATTTCCTATCATGATGCCACTGAGCTGGAGTTTACTTGTTTGGCTTTCTCCTTGTACCGTTGGTTCATTTGAAAATTTTGTTCATTCTAAGATGTATCATATTTTTTCGTGGAGGTTGTGATGTAGGAGCAACAAGGAGAGGACAAAAAGTCCAAGCATTAATGGGTCATTAGATTTTAATTAGGGATATTTGAATATTTTTACTCTTTATAGTTTTCTTTTCTTTTCCGGGTTGGTTGTTTGGGTATGGGCCCTTTATTTCTCAATCTCGGTTGTTAATCGGAAGGGTTTAACTTATTCACGGCTCCTCCGTAAAGCATTTGATTTATGGAAAGCCTATAATTAAATGCCACATCAGTCAATTTGTGGACCAAACCAAAATTTGATCACTGACCTAATCATTTCCCCCTATTTCTCCTCTCCTTCCTTCTTTCTCTAACCCAACCTCCACTACCAACCAGAGCTGCTACACCGTCCTCCCTTCCACAGACCCACAACTGACCAACTCAAGCTTCCTCCCTTTCTCTGTCTACAACAGACCACAGCTATTTGTTCTCCCACAACACCACCACTACAACCCCCAACAACCATCAACAACAAACCCAACATCAAACCCCATCGCGACCAACAATCTCAACCCACCTTATGGATGAATCAATAATAGTTGATCTGATCTGAACAACTTCTTGTGTATATCACTTTGATTTAATTGCTATTTCAATAACTTGATTTTTATAGTTTTGATTATGTGAATCACTCTCTGATTCGTTGATTGATAACAGTGTTGTTGAGGGGTTTTTCTGTGAGAGGTGGAGGAGAGGAAACATACAGGGAGGGAATGTTGTGGTGGAAAAAATGGAGAATGGTTTGGTGTTGGGTGGAGAGGTGCCAAGGTCGGTGGAGGATTTCAAATTGAAATGAGAGGTGATATGAGAGAAACATGATACAAAAGATTACAGTGTGTTCTTTTTTGTTGTCCCTTATGTGGCACTTGATAATTAGTCATCCATAAACCCACCATGTTACGGGAAAGCCATAAAAAAGATAAACTCTAATCGGAAAAGTCATATTTGCTTATTACCGTCGAAAGTTTATGTATTCTCAAGTTGCTATTTTTGGTTGGATTTTTCTAAATTATGCAAGTCCTATTTTGAGTTAGATTCAAGCATTTTGCTTTGATGTAATTTGAGTCTTTGGTTATGAGCAGCTAGGCATACTGTTTGGTTGCTGCAGATTGAATTAGGCAAACTGATATTGTAGCTTCTTTTTTTTTTTGTTTTTGTTTTTGTTTTTGTTTTTTGTGATCAAATTTGCAGAACAAGACAGTATCAGTGTTTGAGACTACGATCCGGATCCTTGGAGGTTTACTTTCTGCCCATCTTATTGCAAGTGATCATGCAACGGTATTACTAACATTGTTGTAACTTATTAATCTTTTTATTACAATATTCTCATATCTCTACAATGCATGAGATGATTTCTCTGGAGGCAACCAAAATTTTAGAGAAAAAAAAGGACTCGTAAGGAGAGCCAAAGGAACAGTGCAATGTTTGAGCTACTAGTTGCAATTGCAATTATGTTATTGGCAAATGTTCAAAAGATTGTTCCTTTTCACTTCCTTTCAAATTTTACTCAATTTGTCTGATGCTCGAGGCAGAAGGAAACTTCCTAATACTCTTTAAAATGGCTCAATTATGTTTGTGTTGGATAAATCCTTAAGGAGGTCTTCTTAGGATCTTTTATTTTAATTATTTATTTCTTTAATTTCAGGGCATGAAATTTCCATCCTATGATGATGAATTACTCCGATTAGCTGAGGATTTGGCCCATAGATTGCTACCTGCTTTTGATACTCCTACTGGTATCACTACTCATAAACAAGACTTAAAAACATTGCTTTATATTGCAGTTCTGCATATCTTGTATTTTAGAAAGTTGAGTTTTAGAAAGTTGATCTTTCTTGGGAATGTTATCTATATGTTTTTAACTCATGACTTTCTATTGATTAATTGTATCAATTATTTGCTATCTAAGAAACACGGACACGGATACGGATGCGGACATAGGGGTGCAACTCTGGCGGGTTCGGTCGGGTTGGGAGGTTGTCCAAGCCCAGCCCAAGTTGTGCTGAGACCTGTCTAAGCCTGCCCAAGTCCGAATTGTAACCCGAGGTTGTCTGCCCAAGCCCAACCCGAGTTAAACCCAAATTGTCCGAGTTGCCTGAATTGCCCGAATTGCCCAAATTGTAAATGAATTTCAGTTTTTTTTTTTTTGGCAGCTACATTATTAAATTATTAAAATTTCACTATATTTACATTTTTTTTTTTTATATAGAAAACATTAAAACCATCAAAAAATAAATAAATTATATAATGTAATAGAGATGCTGCTATAGTAGTCCTCACAATTTATGAGTGAAAATAAAAAAAAAGATTTTATGTTATTTGTATGTATAATATATATTCAATATGATTTAATAATCCAAATTACTTTAATATCATGTAATGGCTAATAATTTATATATATATTTAATATTTTTATATATTCATATATGTATAATTCGGGTTTCGGGTTGTTCGGGTTGTTTGACGTCTTCGCTCAAGTTCGCCCAAATTTAATTCGGACTTCTGAATTTTTGCTCAAGCCCATACTGAATTTGAAAATATTTTGTCCAAATCCTAAAAAAATTCGGGCTGGGCTTGGGTTGAGCCCGCCCAAGTTGCACCCCTATGCGGACATGGACATGGATGCAGACACAGGACACGGCGATTTCAAAAAAATAGGGATACGGACATGGGGGGGAGGGGGGGGGACACGGCAATCAAATATATTTTCATATATTTTTATTTACTATCTAGGTTAATATTACATCCACAAACAATCAATATTAACAAAAACTAACTCTAATTTTATTTAATTTTTTAAAAAACACTTTTAAATTAACACTTGCAGTTTATATCTTTTTTTTTTGGTTTTTTATTTTATGGATGATCTATTAAGTATTTATATCTAAGAAAAAAATAATAAACATTCAACATTCATCAAAAATACTAAATAAAATGGGGGAAATGACAATTTGGCATGTCCTTAGTGTGCCCCCGACGTGTCCCTTGAAATAAAATTAATTAAACAAGGGAACACACCATGTGGTGTGTCCCATACGTGTCCGTGTGTCCGACACGGATACGACACTTGTTTTGAAGTGTCGGTGCTTCATAGTTTGCTATTCTTTGCAATGATACATACATAACTACATATATGTATGTATTTGAGATTTTAGATAGTGTCTTTCGTTGAACCAATGTGTCTGTATAGACTGTAGTGTAGGAAGACCTAAATTTATGAGGGGAGTTGGCTATGGATTGCAATTTTTATAGTTTGGTATGCTTGCAAACTAAGTTGTTCAAGAGGTTTATAGTGCTAGGTGGTGAAGACGATTTGTAAGTTGCTTGTGAAGCTTGATCTTCATGAAAGCGTTTTCTTGCTACGCAAAGCTTCAATTTTCTGTGTTCTTGCTTCCAAGTAATCGTCTCAGGTTTTACTTGTTAAAAAAAGAAAAGAAAAGAAAAGGAACATAGTCTCATGTTTTGATTGCTAAGGCATAATTTGGACAGCTGACTATTGTTTCTTTTATCAATTACATATTTCATTCACCCTTAGCTTAAATGTTCTCCATTAAATTCGATCTGTCATTATTATAACCTAAGTTATATGTGGTACATTTGGTGCAGGAATTCCATTTGGATCTGTCAATCTATTGCATGGAGTTGATGAAAATGAAAGCAAGGCAAAGCCTCTTTGTACTTTCTTGCCTATTTAAGTTCAAGTTGGTTTATTTTAAAATGTTACAATTCATAAACACATGTAATCAACCTTTTGTGTAATTCATACTATGGTTTCCAATGCATCCTTTGATCCTCTGCCTCACCTTGTAAGATAAACTATAATCTACTTTGTTGTGCATTGTGCTCCTTGTTGACCCTAGATTTCTGAAAAACTTCCCTAGTTAGTCACTGCATACTTATTGGACACTTCTAAAAATAAGTGAAGTGCCCCTCCGATTCTCAACTCAACAGGGTCCTAGTTATTCAACATTTAAATGATGTGCCTTCCGGTTGAAAGGAGTAACATATCCTAGTTTTCTAGATGCTAGACAAGGTAGGATCTCAGTTTTTAGATACATATGTATGCACATTATACAATGATATTTGAGAAATAGTCAAGTATTTTTATTGCAGATTTCACGTTACATAAACACATCTTCTTACATTGAGTATAGGAGAATAAGATGTATTGGAATTTTTTACAATTCAATCTTATTAGTGGTTCTTAAATTTGAGGGGTACAGATATCCAACACCCACGCATGTTCCCAAGTCTATATAAGTTGAATAGTTTGTGAAGAATCCAGAAGTGGAGATGAGAGCTTTGGCCCTGATAATTCTTATCTTTAATTTGTTCAAAAATGATATTTACTTTTGTTTCCATTTTTATGTACATCATGACATCTAAATTCTGAAGTCACAATTTTTGCTGTCTTTAGATTACATCAACAGCTGGTGGTGGGACCTTGACATTAGAATTTGGGGTGCTCAGCCGCTTAACAAATGATTCGGGTAATAATTACTACTTACTCCACTGAGCAATGACATTTTTTGGGTAATGCTATACAAACATATTTTTTGTACAAAAATTTTATACAGTATGATGTGGTGGCCTTCTGTGCTCCTTTCATTATATGAATTTACTTGTATTGGTGCCTTCATCTTTGATATTAATCATTTGGTGGGAGAATGCAATAGGAGGATTATTTATGGGAAGGAAGAGCCCATTTTTAGGGTGAAAAAAGTAGAATTTTCTCTCTTTTGCATAGTTGGTTCCCAAGCACCATTGGTCACTTGAACCAATTTGAATTTGTTGAGACTTTTGAGTAAGTTTTTTAAATAAAAATAAAAATATTCTAGAGTTGATATAGGTCAATTGTCCATATTTTGTGTACAAGTTGCAACCCCCTTGTTGATTCAATAATACAATACTTATTTAAAAATATGTTATTTTTCACTCTCTTTTTGTTTGTATGCATGTCCTCTGGACTGCAGGGGTGGGGGTTGTGGTGTTGTAATCTTTGTATGCATTGTTGACTCTCGTCTGTGAACTTATTGTGTAATCTTTGTATGCATTGTTGACTCTCGTCTGTGAACTTATTGCATCTTCTTGGAAATACAGTTTATGAGCAAGTTACAAAGAATGCGGTGCGTGGATTATGGGCGCGCCGTTCAAAGATTAATCTAGTTGGTGCTCATATTGATGTTTTTACAGGTGAATGGACGCAAAAGGTAACATTTCTTTTACCCCATCAAGGGGCATGCAATGTGCATATTTATATTAGCATTTTCAATCTGAGATAATAAGGGATTACGCCATTAGGTCTTTTCGGTCTAGAGCCAGCCGGTAATGGACCTACTTACCTTGCTTGTAGACCTAAGATTCAAGTATGCTTGGTTTATAATCCCATGTTGAAGAATTGTTAATAGATGAGTAATGAAAATTAAAACATTAACATTAAATGATCTCATTTTAAAATTCTATGTAAAAAATGAGTCTAAATTTGTTCATTAAAGTGGCATTAAACTTTTTACCTCAATAATGTTTTTGTCATTTTGTTTCTTTAGCCATTATGAGATTATGGGATTTTTTAAAAAAAAGCACTGTTGCACGTGTATTCATGAATTTGGAGTTGTAAAAGTACCTCTTTCCTTTCTAGTTATTTTTCAAGTTTTAGTGGTTCCACATTTGACCTGCTGTGATTTTGGCTTGTGAATTGTAATGTAAAATTCCCTCTAGAATGATGATTTAAGTTTACATTTAAAACTTTAGGGAATTGTCACATGCCCGATATTTCTCTGAAATTCTGTTATTTTACCCATTGGCTGTTATAGGCATTTTTTCAAAGATAACACCATACTGCCATTTACCTAGTCCTGTCTTTTGTATGTTATTATTATTATTTTTTTTTATAAATGAAATTACTTCACAATTTTTTGTGCCCCACATGCCACATCCTTGCCTAGGTGCTGATCATAGCCATGGAACTTTTACATGCTTATTTTTTTTTATATTTACTGAATCCTGATGTTTCTCTGTTGATCTTTGTTTCTCCAGTGATCTATTCATCAATCATATTAATGGTATTGAAGCTGTAGTTTTGTTTATATGTGGTTATTGCAAGTTACATTTCTATGTTGCTTTGCAGGATGCTGGGATAGGTACCAGTATCGACTCTTTCTACGAATATCTCCTGAAGGTTAGTTGTTATAAGTTGAAACACTAGAGTTATAAGAGATGTCACATTAATATATAATCTATTGTTACCATATAGAAAACAAAGTATATACTTTCTAGGACAGTTACAAGATCAATAACTTTCATATTGACACCTTTTGGCATAGTAGTTACAAAATTTTAATTTCAACAGCATATGCAAAATTATTTTTTGAGAAATGCTATTTATCATGTGTATGTGTAGTAGGACCCATCATTTTTAAAATTGTATGCCTCAAAAGGTGAAGAGTTTCAATGATATATAACAGCCCTTTTTTTCTTAAATATAAATTCACATCCACTTCTTTTTCTACCCTTCTCTCTCTCTCTCTCTCTCTCTCTCTCTCTGTGTGTGTGGCCTAAAAAATCCTCTCACAACTTGAGAGACTAAGCAAGTTGACAAACACACCCAAAGACCATATAGATACTGGGCAACAAATAAACAAACAAGCACGCCCTAGCTATAGGGGTCACACTCACACAGACGCCAACAGCTGCTCCGAAGTGGTTTATATATTTGATAGCTTTATTGCTTGCTGTGGATGGGTATTTCTGCATTCTGACCTATCAAATCTCATGATATTAATGTAAGTTTTCTGAATGAAACTGTATAGTTAATTGTGCTAATACAAAGGTTACAACCAATATATATAGCAATCCTAACCCTAATCTGAAATAGGAAATACAATCAATCTAATATTCACAATCAATCTAAAATACATAATCAACCTAATTGATATATTTTCATAATTAACATAATATTGTCATACCCCCACTCAAACTCAAGGTATTTGAGCAGAAAATACTGAGAGTTTGCCAAGAAGAAATTGAAAGCGAGCAGTGGTTTGAGTCTTTGTAAAGAAATTAGCAAGTTGCAATGCCGAAGAGATAAAGCGAGATAGAGCCAGATTGTAGATGTTGACGTACAAAATGACAATCAATCTTAATATGCTTCGTTTGCTCATGAAAGACAGTGTTATGTGCAATCTGAATAGCACTGCGGTTGTTACAGTAAAGGGAGGTCGGAGAAGACTGAGGGACACCTAACTCAGTCAAGAGACAATGAAGCCAAACAAGCTCAGCAGTGGCATGAGCCATAGCACGGTACTCAGTCTCGGCAGTAGAACGCGCAACAACAGTCTGTTTCTTTGCCTTCCAAGAGATCAAGGAATCACCAAGAAACATGCAGAAGCCGGAAGTAAACTTGCGATCAGTGACATTACCAGCCCAATCAAAATCAGCATAAGCCTGAAGTAGAAGACAGCAGTATAGTACCCCAGAGATAGTGAAGAATCCGAACCAAAGCAGCCCAATGGGGAGAACGAGGAGCAGAGACAAACTGGCTAACTACATGAACAGCATAGGCAAGATCAAGACGAGTAACCCACGAGCTCGTGATATAAAGTAGGATAATCCAGAAGAACACCATCAGTAGTGTTGAGCTTTACATTAAGCTCAATAGAGGTATCAGAAATCTTAGTGGTAGTAAGACCGGTATGATGAATAACCTCATTGGCATACATGGCCTGAGATAAAAGTAGCCCTTAGGAGAAGAAGCTACCTCAATATCAAGAAAATATCGCAATGGGTCTAGATCGTTCATTTCAAAGGTGCGGAAAAGATGTTGCTTGACCTCAGATATAACAGAAGAGTCAGAACCAGTGATGATCATATCATCCACATACAGTAATAATGCAACAAATCTAGTTGAGGTGTGGACAAGGATGAAACCCAAGCTCAATAACAGCAGTCTGAAAGCGATCATACCAAGTACGAGAAGACTGCTTCAGACCATACAGAGCATGCCAAAGGTGACAAATCTGTTCAGAGGAATAGTGAATGCCAGGGGGAGGACGCATGTAAACCTCTTCAGTGAGATGGCCATTAAGAAAAGCATTCTTAACATCCATCTAATAAAGAAGCCAAGAACGAACAGCAACGACAGAGATCAAAGTACAGACAATAGTCATCTTGGCAACAAGAGCAAAGGTCTCCTCATAATCAATACCATACTCTGTGAGAAACCTTCGGCAACCAGACGAGCTTTGTAGTGCTCAAAAGAACTATCAGAATGAGTCTTGATTTTGTAGACTCAGTTTTTTAACCAACCAAATTCTTACCAGCAGGTAAAGGAACCAATTCACCAAGAACTAGTTTTCTGTAAAGCAAATATCTCATCCTCCATAGTTTGAACCCAATGAGAATCCTGACAAGCCTCTTTGTAAGACTGAGGTTTTGAAAAAGAGTGATAGTAGACAAAAAAGTATGATAGGAAACAAAAAAACATGTATTAGACCAACCCAACCTGTTTGGAAGATGACACGTTCAAGTAGAATATCGATGTGTAGCAGGATCAGAGTCATTAGAAGCAGGAGGAGCAACAATAGGGGTAGAGACAACCGGTGGAGGAGGAGCCTTGTGATGAGAATGTACTAACAACGGAGGAGGAGAAGAAACCAAAGGAGAAGCAGCCAGAGGTGAAGCAGGAGGAGAAGATGAAACAAGCTCAGGGGGAATTGTGGAGATGTACTCATCAGACAGGACCTCAGAAGGAAACGGATCAATATGAACCAAATCCTCTTTGGAAACTGGGGCGGTGAGCGGAGGAAGCTGAAAGTAAGGTAGACGTTCGAGAAAACCAACATGACGGGAGACATAAACGCGATGGGAAACAGGGTCATAATAGCGATAACCTTTCTGAGTGAGACTATAACCCAAAAAGACACATAAGACAGACTGGGCACTAAGTTTGGTCCTATCTTTATGGGGTAAAAGGACAAAACAAGCAAACTCAAACACACGAAGGATGGAGTAATTGGGCAGTTAAGAAAACAGAGCCTCATAAGGAGACCAACCAGAAAGAAGGGGGGCAGGCATATGGTTGAGAAGAAAAGCAACAGTAAGAACTGCCTCACCCCAAAACGGAGTCGGAACAGAGACAGAGAGAAGGAGAGACCTAGCTGTCTCAAGGAGATGACGGTGTTTACGTGCAGCTCGACCATTTTGGGCAGGTGTATCAGTACAAGAAGTTTGGTGAATGGTACCCAATTTGGCCAAATATTCACGGAATTCAGTTTTAAAGTATTTCCCGCCCAAGTCAGACCACAAAAATTTAATAGTAGACCCAAACTGTGTAGTGGCCATAGACTGGAAAGTACGGTATAGCTGGTAGAAGTCAGACTTATGAGTTATAAGATAAACCCAAGTATAACGAGTGCAGTCATCAACAAATGACACATAATAGGCAGAACCCCTTTTGGTGAGAATAGGAGAAGGGCCATAAATATCAGTATGAACCAAAGAAAATGGTGTATCAGATATATAAGTACTTTTATGAAAATGTAAGGCTGTCATTTTGGCAAGTTTACACCCCCGACATTCAGTAAGTTCATTAGGAGAAACTTTACCCAATATACCAGACTGAGCTAAAGACCGTAAGCGATCAGCAGACAAATGCCCTAATCTAAAATGTTACAAGTAGAAAGGACTAGACAGAGAATCTAACTGAAAAGAGGAAAGGGCAGTCAGAGAGATTGTCATAGGCAGATGTAAGCTCTCTACCACATAGAGGTCTCCAACTCTATGACCGGTCCCAATCTGCTGCTTAGACATCCGATCCTGTACAGAACAAATAGAAGAAGAAAAGATAACATCAAAACCAGAGATATCAAGCTGACTGATAGATAATAAACTGACAGATAATTGAGGAACATAAAGATGGTAGGACAGACCCAACAAATACAATAGATATACTAGACCCATTAGCAGCATTGATAGTAATAGGAAAGGGGAGAGGAGTACAATTTTGAAGTAAAGAGAGATGGAGAGTCATATGATGAGAGACACCAGAGTCAAAATCCTAGACAAACGAAGAAATACCTGAAGAAGACTCAAACAAACCTGAATGAAAAGAGGAAACAA
This sequence comes from Camellia japonica, assembly GCA_030407325.1. NCBI lineage: Eukaryota > Viridiplantae > Streptophyta > Magnoliopsida > Ericales > Theaceae > Camellia > Camellia japonica. The sequence goes on from JAPPVO010000036.1 coordinate 15,176,974, forward strand.
TGGAGGTAGACGGAGATGGCTAGGAGGTGGACAATATATGTTGAAACTGACTAATCTGAGCAGTCAAAGAAGCCAAATCAGGATTAGGAGCCGGAGCAAATGCAGTATATGCAGCAGGAGGAGCCCGTAAACGGTTCTGAGATTGCTGAAAAGATGAGGCAGGCAGACGTCCCTTCTTGGGACAGTGGTACTTCTAATGGCCCCTCTGATGGCAGAAGGCACACTCATCAAAAGCCAGAGACATTGTAATAATCAAAGAGATTAGGGGTTCATGTGTAATAAATCCAAAATAGAGCAAAATAGTCAAACCAAGGGTCAAAGGGTGATAAATAGACAATTGAGGGGTTTAAGTGTAATAAACCCAAAATATAACCAAAATAGAGTGAACTCAGTGAACCAGAGATTCAAGTCACGAACTAAGAGAGACTGAAGAAGAACCACAGAGAGAGAAGATCAGCGATCGAAGCACAGTGATCACGTCGAACAGATAGGTCGACTAGATGGGTTACCCAAGACCACCAGAGACGAACCTCGTTCGAGAAGAGAAGACTAGCTATCATCAGCGAAATGAGAGAGAGAGGGAGCAGACCTTCGCGCGAGGCACGAGAGAGGTAGAGACAGACGACCAGAGTCCTCTCGACTCAGATGAGTTGCGACGAGGGTCTTTGATGAGGGTTTCTCTGGGTTACGAACCAGAGATACGAACCAGATGACTAGACGAAGGACGACTTGCGACTCAGAGGGATTCTGATGAGAAATACGATGTAGAGACAATTTCTAGGGTTTCGGCTCAGAGACGGCTCTGATGCAATGTAAATTTTCTGAATGAAACTGTATATTCAATTGTGCTAATACAAAGATTACAACCAATATATATAGCAATCCTAACCCTAATCTGAAATAGGAAATACAATCAATCTAATATTCACAATCAATCTAAAATACACAATCAACCTAATTGATATATTTCCATAATTAACATAATATTCTCACAATTAAAACCCTAAATTTTCATTGTGTTGTGTTCTCATTGTATCAGCAATATAATAAGTACACATGTATCAAGTGGTCCTTGAGGAACTCCAACCATTTTCGATCAATAAAACTCGAACCACCCTTTTTCCTCTTCCTTTTGTTTTTGTGTTTTGATTATTTATGATTTCACTTCAGGCTTACTTATTATTTGGAGACGAAGAGTATCTGTTCATTTTTCAAGAAGCTTACGAGGCAGCTATGCGCTATCTTTATACTGATCCTTGGTAAAAAAATTTGGCCATTATGTACCATTTTCTAGATATGCATTCCTTTCCCGTGCTTTAGTTTTATTTCCTTTCAGTTTCTTGTTCAGGACTTTAATTTTGAAATTTGAACCATATCACAGAAGAAATGCTAACTTCTCAAATTTTAATAGGTATGTGGAGGTAAATATGAACTCTGCTGCCCTTGTCTGGCCATTATTTAACAGTTTGCAGGCATTCTGGCCCGGCCTTCAGGTAATCCATATATATATGTACATATCTTTAGTTGATTGCTTGGAATCAGAATTTTATTGATTAGGGAATTAGCAGAACTGATCATCAATTTTGGAAGGTTTTAGCTGGGGACATCGATCCTGCAATTCGAACACATGCTGCTTTCTTTAGTGTTTGGAAAAAATATGGTTTCACTCCAGAGGGTTTTAATCTTGCCACATTCAGTGTTCAGGTATCTTAATTACTGTTATCGGAATTCCTGCATATTTAGCTTATCTTGTAAAGTCTCGGTATCAGGTTTCTGGGATCGAACGCACAAATGTGTGGCCCATCAACAATTGGACCAAAAAATAAAAAAAATGTCATTTATATGAAGGCAAATGAACCTCTTTTGAATGGGCTTGTGCCATTTTAGATAACCGTAGTGTCTTTGGATTTGCAGTAAGGGAAATCTGCTTATCAGATTCATGATTGTTAGGGGCCCTTTATGTTAAGGGAGAATCTAATATTTGAGCATTACCACTTGAAGGTGCAAGGAGAGAAGCTTATTTCTTTCTTTAGTTGGCACCTATGATCAATCAAGTTAGGGTGATCGAAATCCTCTTTTGGGAAGGAAACTAAAATATGATTTGGGTTTGTCTAAAGGTGCTAGTGGCTTGATAAATGCAACTAAGTGGTAGACACAAGTGAGTGGAGCTAAATACACATTACTGGGTGCTAGTGGCTTGATTAATGCATCAAACTAAGTGGTTAGACACAAGTGACTTCAAATAAATACACAATCTATATACATATGTGTAATAACGTGGCACTGTTGATGATGAACAGAACCCACTCCTCATGGACAAGCAAGAATATGCTTATAAAAGTATTAACTTCTAAACTACAAAGGCAACACCGTCATCTTGAAAATCACTTCTAAAGAGTTCATTGTATTTGACATGACTCACCTTGAGAGGGGGATTACCAAAAATTGACATGATAGGATTCTTGATTTGTAAATTATGTTATCTATATTTGGTTCTATACAGTGTCCCAAAGTCCATTACTGTTTGTATCTTCCCCAGTTTCTTTTCTTTTTGTTGTTTTACTTTCTGGTTCTTTTTGTGTTTGAAAATGGTGGTCGATGGTATTATTTCACAATATAATATTTTATATAATTTTGTTACAACATTATATGCCAAGGAGTATTTTAACTTGTAAAGCGACATTTATGTTCAGCATGGTCAAAAGAGCTACCCCTTGCGTCCAGAACTAATAGAGAGCACATATTGGCTCTACAAAGCTACCAGGGATCCCAGGTTGGTTATGTGCTTCTTCTCCTCCAATTGTGCAACTTTTATTTTAAAATACTTGTATTTAAATTAGCAACAACAGTTTTAGCAAGGTCAATTTCATTCAAAAAATTTCTTAGATAGTAAGGCACCGAATCCTTTTAGAAGTTTAACATATCATTTAAGTTGTTTCTTTTCCCCCCTTTCCCGCTTTTTTGGCCATGATTTTTTAATGTATCATTCAATCTCCATTGTCCAAGAGGAAACGAAAAAAGGAAAAAGAAGAAAAAGGTATGTTCTCCTCATGCGAGACATTGGATATAATAGTGTCACAAAGATGAGGTTAATAATATCTTTTTGACTATCATTAAGCTATTCCACGAAGTCACTCTTGAAGTTACTGTTAATACTGCAAAGACACGTGTAGAGTGCTAGATGCCTGATGCCTGATGCCTTGTTTCTCCATTGACCTCATCTTCTTCAAATTGCTAAAAAACAAATTGGGGATGTCAGGGAAATAAAAATTCTGGCAGTAAAGTATTATCTGAAAGACATTTGTTGTTTGGTTTTGGTATGCAGAAGTTGTCTCTTCTAGTCAATTAGACTTTCTTCTTTTACTCTTAGTTCAACTTTCACTTTATTGATTCAAACTTTGAAATCTATTCTTGTCTAGTTGTCTAACACTTTCTGTACAGATATCTGGATGCTGGAAGGGAAATGGTTGCCAGCTTGCAATATGGAGCGCGATGCGCATGTGGATATTGTCATATTTCAGATGTAGAGTTTCACAAACAGGAAGATCATATGGAGAGCTTTTTCCTAGCAGAGACGGTAAGGATCAATTTTAAATTTTAGATAAAATTATATGTGCTCCATCAATTTGACTTTTTTAATCCCTTATCCAAAAAATGACATATAAGACAATTCCAATTGTCAAAGTTGGACATTGTAGGTATTTGGGTCTCACGTGACTTGCAAGGCCATCAACCCCCCCCCCCCCCCCCCCCCCCCCCCCCCCCCCCCCCCCGGGCGGCCCGACCCTCAGGGCCTTGCTTCCCCTCAGGCTCCTCACTTAGCCTCATGGCCTCTCCTCCCTCAGGTGCCTCTCCTAGCCTCATGGCCTCTCCTCCCTCAGGAACCTCACCTAGCCTTGCCTCACCTCACCTCACCTCACCTCACCTCACCTCACCTTTCCTGAGGAATGGCACCCTGAGCTACATTGCCTGCCTAGGTCGGGCCTAGGGACCTCCCTGGGTCGGTGCCTTGGTCTTGGGACAGTCAAGCGACCTATGGCCCCACGTGGGATCACCAAGGACTTGTGGATTGGTGGTTGGAGTTGAGGGATCATCGAAGCTTCCTAGCTCACCCCCTCTCAGAGGCTCATCCTTCACTGGCACCCTCTCCTCTGTCTCTCTTAGGCTATGTTCGCTCTCGCCTCTTCACATCTGGTGGTCTCGGTCTGTCTTAGTGCCTACCATGATTCCCAGAATGCCTGGTCTGTCAACATCAACCTAGACCATTGCACAGAGACATCAAGATTCATTCTCTCTATATGGGTGGTTTAGCAGCTGGAGGATGGGAAGCTGAAACTTAAGACTGCTACTCGCAGCGTCTTACTTGGGTTGTCTCCTTGGCTTATTAGATGCTCTAGACCATCAAATTATTATATTCCACATGATAATTACTGGAAGATATGATTCCTGTAACTATTTACGAGTAGATATATATGACAAGGTTGTAATAATTAGTTTGAATTGATTTCTGCATGTGAAACTAGTCTATTGAAGAAGCTTTAGAAAGGTTGTTGCCTTAGAAGTGATGAGGGAGGCCAAACAGGACTGCATAGTTGAGGCTCAACTATCTTCTATCAGAAAATTTTCTTTCTTGGTAATTCATAATATACTTTCATCTACCCTATGGTATAGCAATGGATGGGGAACATTTCTCTGAATCCTACTCAGTTACCCAAGGGCTACAAGGCAATCAAATGGAGCCTGGGCAACTAAGGTTTTGCCAACAATAACTAAATGATAGTGTGATGGTATCTTACGTGTGTTGAATTCTTTTTGCTTGATTTCTAATGTATTACATTCTTATGTCATTCTTTTTCTTCCCCTTTTATTTTCAGTTTTTCTTTCTATATATATATAACACTTAATTAATAATGTATGGATGTGTTTAGGTCAAATATTTGTGGCTTCTTTTTGATTTGGCTGCTGGTCCAGATAACCTTCTTGAGAATGGGCCATACAAGTAAGTGATGTGTATCCTCTGATCTTTCCCATTTCCAAAACTAGTAGAATTGTCATAGCAATTAAAATTCAAGTTGGTATATCTACTCAAAAAGAATTCAGTTATTTTTCCTCATTCTACTGTCTACTTCGAAAATTTTCCATTTACAGGTACATCTTCAGTACTGAAGGGCACTTATTGCCTGCAACACCACAAATATCTTTAGTACGTGAACATTGTACTTATTTTGGAGCATACTGTAGAAGCAGCCACTTAAGACAAGAATCCTATGCCTCCGACATCTCAATGAATTCTCAGGAAAATAATGGTAGTAGATTGTGTAGTTCAGTTTTCACCAGTTATGCATCAGACTCAACTTCTCAGAAGTCCACTTTTGCCTCAGGTTTGATTAAGGTCGGTATAGAGTATCTTGAGTTTGGAATCAATCAAGTATCAAAATTTCGTTTCAGTGTGTTGTTTCTGTTAGTATGGAAACAGAAATGTTTCTGAAGCAAAAAAGAATTTGAAAATATATAGAAATGTTTGGAAACATAAATTCAAATCTATCTAATGGTATCAAAGCCTAATAATTGATGAATTAAACATATTTTGATTTATATAGTCATTCATATAAAACGATGAGTGTAAAATAAAAAATAAAAAAAAATCAGTGTTGTTATGAACCAAAGATTGTTAAAGTGTTGTCAAACAACTCAAATTTGTTAAAAACAAGTGTTACTGATTCTTCAAGTGTGTAAGATCCATGTGCTTTCTAAAATAAAGAAGAAAACTTTTTTTTTTTGGATCAACAACAAAGAATAAAGAAGAGAACTTTGAAAATGAAAATTAAGGAATTCTGATCGATCCATTTTAACTTCCCTTGGATGCTTTTCCTCTTGAATGTATTCTATACTAGAAGTTTGGCAAGCAATATTTACCAAAAAAATTGCACCCACTGTAAATTCCTCTTAAGATTGTTGAGTGAGATTTTCATTGTGCATTCTATTTATCTCAAATACAAATATTTAGGGGTTGTTTTGAAAATAGTATTCAAAAAAAATAAAAAAAAATGCACCAAACATGTTTTTGGTTCATGTTTTCAAAATTTTGGAAAACAACACAACATGAAACAAAACATGAATTAAGCTTTCCCAAGAACATTTGATTTTTTCTCTTCTCCACTTACAACGAAATTCAGGGACATAAACGAGTAGACAATCCTATCTTGTTTAGCATCTCTAAAAAATATATATATTTATTTTATTTTACTTTTTTTATTTTCTTTGTTGCTGAGCATTTTGTGCCACAGGGAGTCTGCCCTGGATTAAGTCATGGACAAAAGTTTGGCATATCATATTTGGCTTCACCAACTTTTGAGGATGAATCTTCAAATGAAAGAGAGACTACAACAGTCCAAAATCATCCCGTGGTGGTTGTTGCTAGCCCCGCACCCGAGTATTCACCTGCAGATGTCCAAAATGATCATGACAATGCTGAGGAATCAAGTAGGGAAGGTCTGGAGATTCACCCACGTCTAAATTGAAGCATGCTTAAATGGCTGGCATTAAAGGAAGTCAGTCCATATCAAATGATGATGGCAAGGTCTGTAGTGTTGATAAGGTTTTGGGCTTTAACAATAAGCCCTGAACCAATCAGGTTCTCAAGCTCGAGCCATTTGGGATTTGTGATCAGAGGTTCAAGCAATCCATCACCTTTGAGCACTGAACTCCATGACAGATAAAGACACACAATAAATAGGTCTGCCCAATAATTTGATTCTTTGTCATGCTACCTCCAAGGTGGAGGTACGCATTTTAGCGTTTATTTTCCTTTAGGACTGTGATTTAAATTAAGTATAGTGGGGGCTCTATAGATGTACATTAGGGAGTGCTCCTCGGCTGAAACATTGGTTGGTTTTTTTTATCAAAATACTTCATTGGACCACAGCTCAATAGTTACTAGAATGAATAGAGTTGTAACTATCCACCCTGTTCCTTCTCTTCGAACACTCTGGGATGGGCAGTTGTGTAGAATTTCATCTGGGAAGGAATTTAAAATCTTTCCATGTGTCCAATTTACTGCTGTGATCTAGAAATGTATACTTTCCAGTGAACATAAATATGAAACAATGTATAATTACAGTTTGTGTAGGCTTTGATATAGGTTTCTCTTAATGATTATTTTATTTCATTGATATAGGTTTCTCTTTGTGTAGACATTGCCATTATATTTTAGCCCGTTTATTTGAGATAATCGACTTCTTTGTTGGTTAATATCGTATTCGAATAATGTTGCGATATCCCGGCGATAATTTACACTGATTTGATGCCAGAATACATGTCCATGAAAAAAAATTTATGGCCTTCCTATTCTTGTTGGGAAGAGCATAGAACCATTTTACTGATATTTGTTGCCAAGGGTTCATTGGTGCATTCCATTGATTCATTTGGTTTTTGGTTTTAATATTATTTCTTTTCAACGTTGAACCTGTTGCAACAAATCCTATTCAAATTAGGTTGATCCAATTTAGTATTTTTATGTTTATATTAAGCTTGATGGAAAGTCTTCTATGTACTGATTTAATTTACTGTATTTTTCTTTCTTATAAACACGTCACATATATTATATTTATTGCTTGAATCTGCCGACCATGTCTGTTAACAAATTTTAAAATGATTTTATGTTTTCTCAGTAAAATGGAATAAATATAAAATGTATTAACCACATAATGCATTATTAATCAGTGTCCAGGTTAGTAAGATCATAATGAAATTGTGATGTAAACACGACATTGTACACACCACACTTCTCAATTTACATTATTTTTGAAATTTTTGATATAAATTATTAATGTTGTGTTTGGTTGGAGGATTTGAGGAGGAATTTGAAAAAGAAAAGGGAAAAGTTAGGTGAAATGTAAATAAAATATACTTACATTTTATCTAATTTTACACCATTTTTTGTTTTATTTCCAAATCTCTCCCCAAATTCCCAACCAAGCATAGCATAAAGAAAATCTCTTCCACATTGCTTCACACATTGCCACCACTCCCCTATTTTCGCAGTGCCCTTTTCATTAAATACACTTGATAATAAATGTACAATTGTCTGGTTACACTTTTATAAAATTAATTTTCAGGTCACTAAAAAAAAGTTTTAAGTGTGTATAATTTGATTATAGAAACAAATACAAATCTCTTGCATAAGGTGTATTTGAGCTTGAACACCAGAAAACTCAATTGGGCTCGGTTTGCTTACATGGGACTCACATTCCATGTAAGAGTGTTATATTAGATTTTGTGATCGAATTTGGAATACATATAATGACTTAGGGTGGTTTGGAATGATCTAAATAAGTGTATTTTTTGATTTATTATGAAATATGGGTTGGGTATGGGTTGGATTTGAAATGATGTGGTAGAGAGGTAATGTGACTTCAATAAAATGATATGACTTAAATAGGATAGTGACTTTTTGACTTTTTAACTTTTTTAAGACACCCCAAACAAGGCCTTATATTGATAGTGACACGGCTTTATTGGAATTGGGCTGTTTGGTCTTCGCTCTTATTTCAAGTGATCAGCCCCATCCTTTCACATTACTGAGCCCATTGTTGAAACTTGAAAGCCCAAAGTTCAATTTCAAAATTTTTTTCAAATCAAATCAATCCAACATTTTGAAATCAAGTTTTTTCGGTTATTTTCGTTCTCTATCGTTCGTCTCTTTCTTCGCGCCATGAAATGAATCACACTCTCTCTCATCTTCTACAGAGCTGTCAAACCCTCAGATTCTTAAAATCCATTCATGCCCGTCTTACAATCGACGGCTCAATCGCCTCCTCCGACCGTATTCTCAACAAAATCCTCCGACTCTACTCGCGTTTTGGTGCCACTGAGTATGGTCGCAAGCTGTTCGATAAAATTCCCCAACCAAATTCCTTTCTTTGGACATCAGTGATTCATGGGTATGTTGAAAATTTTCAATACACAGAAGCTCTCACGCTGTTTTCCAGGATGCGAAGTGAATCTGTGGAACCTTTGAATTTCACTATTTGTTCGGTGCTCAAGGCTTTAGCTCGGCAAACCAGATTAAAAGATGGGGAGGCAGTTTTCGGGTTTGTTTTGAAATATGGATTTGGGTATGATTTGATAGTGCAAAATGCGTTGCTTGATTTGTTTATGAGGTGTGGGAAAGTTGATTTTGCTAGACGGGTGTTCGATGAGATGCATGAAAGAGATGTTGTTTCTTGGAATTCAATGATATCTGGATATGGGAATAACAGCAGAGTTGATACTGCTCGTGAGTTGTTTGATATCATGGTTGAGAGGAATGTGATTTCATGGACGAGCATGATTTGTGGATATGCTAAGGCTGGTGATATGGTCGAGGCACATGCTCTTTTTGAGGCAATGCCTGTCAAAGACTTGGCCTCTTGGAATGCGATGATTTCCGGGTATATGGAGGCGGGTGATCTCAATGTAGCTCGCTTTGCTTTTGAAACAATGAAAATCCGTAATGTTGGGACTTGGAATCTGATGATTTCAGGCTTCTGCAAAGCAGGAGAAGTAGAATCTGCAAAAGAATACTTCAATAGAATGCCGAGTAAAAATGTTGCATCGTGGGCCATAATGATTGACGGTTATATCAAAGCTAGAGAAATTGATAATGCTAGGCGTTTATTTGATCAAATGCCCGAGAAGAATCTGGTCACTTGGTCTACAATGATTGGAGGCTATGCTAAAAATGGACAGCCTCGTTCTGCATTGGAATTGTTTGAACATTTCAAGAAGCAAGGCATAGAACCAGATGAAACTTTTATATTAGGAATCATCTCGGCTTGCTCACAATTAGGGATTTTGGATGCAGCTGAATCTATTATTCAAAACTATGTAGGACCCTCACTTTTTTCTAATTTACAGGTTGTCACCAGTTTGATAGATATGTATGCGAAGTGTGGAAGCATTAAGAAGGCATTTCAAGTGTTCAAAACAGCTAATCATAAAGACTTGCTCTGCTACAGCACCATGATAGCAGCCTTCGCAAATCATGGATTGGGTCAAGATGCAATTTCTTTGTTCGATGAAATGCATAGGGCAAAAGTTAGACCCGATGGAGTAGCTTTTCTTGGTGTCTTGTCTGCTTGTAATCATGGGGGCCTTGTCCATGAAGGAAAGTGGTATTTTAAACAAATGACTGAAGAATTTGGTATTCGACCATCAGAAAAACACTACGCTTGCATGGTTGGCCTTCTTGGCCGTGCTGGTTGCCTTGAGGAGGCACATGACCTTATAGGCAGTATGCCTATGGGACCCACTTCAGTTGTGTGGGGTGCTTTACTTGCAGCTTGTGCAGTCAATTGCAATATTCAGCTGGCTGAAACTGCAGCAGCTGAGCTATTCAAGTTCGAGCCGGATAATTCTGGTAATTATATTCTATTATCCAATATCTATGCTGCCTCTGGACGATGGTGTGATGTTGCGAAAGTGCGAGCAATGATCAGGGAGAAACGGGTGAGGAAGAATAGAGGTTCTAGTTGGTTTGAGCTGGGCTCTGTTGTCCATGAGTTTGTCATGGGAGATGTGTCACATTCTGAGTCAGATAACATATATTTGATATTAAATTTACTCGGGGAAGATATGAAGCTTTCAGGATATGTAATTGATGCCAAAAAGAATGATTTTTTGCAACTCTCTGCTTCATGCCATTCTTTCTCATCCTCTTGCAATGATGTTGAAGATGTATCAGAAGCCTGAAATGTATGAGACAACCTATGCAATACCCATTTATGGTAGCAGAATTTGTCAACCAGATTATCTCCAATGCTGATAAGAGTCACTTAATTTGGATAACGAGGCATTGTTTAGTCTGATTTGAAATATATAATCAGGTTCACAAACATCATAGTTTGTAAAAATCTTGTTCTTTGTTATAGATGTTCATGGGCATTCTTCAAGTTTAAAGAAGTTGAGCAAAAGCACTTCAAAAAACAAATGTAAGGTCTATAATTAATTTTTACAAATTTAATAATATTTCTTCTAACATTATTTTTCCTTTTAACTATTGAAACTTTGACTTCGTAGTAAATTGCTGTGATGTTGAAAAATAGCACAAAAGCACCATATGATATGAGTCATAAATTCCTAATTGTAGTCATTGCCTTAACCATTAATTAAGGAGAATGAATGTGAAAAGTTAGCTTGATTGCTCTCTGATGTATAGCATTTGAATATGTTGAGCCCTCATATGTCAAGAAAATCACATGTTGCAATTAGAAGAATATTCCAGTGGCTGCCTTAAAATAATGTGTTTTTTCATCGTTACATGGCATTATTGTCAAACTTTTTAGGATTATTATATTCATCACTAGTGATTGACATAGATTGTGAAATTAGAATAGATAATAATAAAAGATAATTAAAAGAGAGGAAGTCTTAGAAACCGATATGAAACACGTGTAAATTGTTGATATGTTTCAGAAAAACTAGGAAACAGATAGAATGATGTAATCATAGCGCTTAGATTATGTGCTTCTCTCAAGCATTGTATGTCTAGCTATAGCAACCACTGCGATGATTTAATGATGCTTCAATCATCTCATTAGCTGTTCATTATGTTTGAATTAGCACTCTGTTATTGTTTAGTGTTTACTTAATTTAACTCAAGAAAACCTAAACTCTCAATTATTTGGGGTTGGCTGTGCCAGACCAAGATGATTTTCTAATTTATTGGTTTTTTAATTTATCTTTCCTGTTGTTGTCCCTTATTTACCTTAGCATCCTTGTTTTGCCTACCCTCCTTCCTTGTACAAGTTTCTCAATTTCTCCAACACTTCATGGTGTAAAATATTGACGACATTTTAACCATTTGATAATTTGTTCTAGTTAAAATGACAAATGTTTCATGATTGCATATCAACTTTCGATCTTTTGATTGAAAAATCGTTCTGTTGACTTGCACAGTGTCTTTGGTATTGAGCGTGTATTTTTTCAATAGCTATCTGGAGCTTCTGTCCAAACAAAACCTCCAACTAAGGGCTAAAGTCACCAAACAAAACATACAAATAGTTACCTAGGTGCCAATTGCTTCATTGGCTGAATTTCAACATTGCTCATTCGACAGTTCCTTACCAATACAGAGTACTCAATGCTAATCACATTTGGTTAGGAAGGGTTAGAGAACACCTCTTTGCTTTAGGAGTGGTTTAAGGAAACACAATTTTCTGATTTGCTAAAGTGACATCAGCTAGTTACTGGACTTGTTTTCTGGATTTTGCGATTCCTTGCATTATGTTGGTCATATTTAGAACTCCTTATCCTTTAAACTGCACTGATTACACCAGCCTAATAATTTAGTACCTGTAACTGTAGGTTCAGTGGTTAATACTCAGCCTACTAACCTTGATGTTGTGGGTTCGAACATGAGGGCCGCCACTTCATGCAAATTATGCCAAATGTTGTGCATGGTTGTTAGAATCGTATAATTCATGATTCGATACAAGTTGTAACCAAAACGATTCAAAGAAAATTGAGTGAATTGTGTGATGTAATTTGTGATTCACGATGATTCATTGCGATTTATTTTTGTTTTTGTTTACGTAATGCATGAAATATCATCATTTTTAGCCTCTATCAATAAATAAAAAAGAGATCAATTAGTTATATAGATATACATTTTAACAAAACGATTCACGAATCGATTCAAGATTTGATAACAATGTGTATATACAATTTATCCCTTCTAGACCCCCATCAAATGGGGTACTAAACTGGGTGTTTGTTTTTTTTTCACTGCAGATCAAGTATGCAGGAGCCCAGCTAGCAAAAGAAAGAGTGGAGGCTGACAACCAGACTAGTATATTAGGACTTGCAATTACAACAGGTAAGAGAAAAATGCGTTCACTCTCGGTTTTAATGAGTCATCTTTCATAAACCTGTTGTTTGTCTCCCATATTATTTCTCAAGTACCTGTATGCTCCATTTTGTTACTGAGAAGGCAGACAAAATTAAAAGCAAAGTTCGATCATTAAAGGTAAAGCAAAGTAGAACAGGCTAGAAATTTCAAACCATTTATTTGACATACTGTAGAACAGGTGTCTTTTTACCTCGTGAACTTCACATCCTGACTTGAGTTAAAAAATTAAAGTTCACTGAACCTTTTCCTTTTCTAATTAAACTAAAAATGTATTATTAAAATTTTATTGAGAAAAGATAAATGCAGGAAAAAGGAAAGTTGGAAACACAAATATTATAATACAACTCATCAATAAACATTAATTCATTGATAGATTCCATCTTTACAGTGAAAAGTTAATAAGATAGATTTGCTTTGTAGCACAGGGCTTCCAACTGATGAGCCTTTGCAATATGATATTTGTTAAAATAAAATCTTCACAAAGCACAAAAAATCATTACGTTGCTCGATAAGATTTTCTTAATAAAATGGTCTTTGACATCATCGCATGCCCACCAGCTAGCTAACACTATCCTTGTTGAAGATTTTGGGTAGCCTAATCCTGAGGCAATTTTCAAGGCAATATCACAGCCAAATCAATATTCCTTTCAGAAAATCATTTTCCTAACACATTGAGCTATACAATTAGACTCTCTCTCTCTCTCTATCTCTCTCTCATAGGAGAGAGAAACCTACCTAACCAACATGTTCATTCACCATAAAATTTCAGTGAATTGTAGCTCTGTGGGTCTTTATCTAAGTTTAATAGTGACTGCATCCTAACATCCAATCCCACCTTCGCTTAGTCCGACTGTTGACCATGATCTTTCTCTTTCTCTCCCCCCAAACCCACCAAAAGACGAGAGGCAACAGCATGTGCAGTTTTGTGGTTTACAAATCGCAACATGAGTTTTAGCTTTCACCAGCATATAACCAATGCTGAAGAACATGATTGAGGGTGGAAAACTTAGGATCTTTATTAGCTAAATTCTATATTGTTTAATATAAAACCAATTTCTCAATGTGGAAGACGAGAGCATTGCCTAATTACCTACTCTCATAGCAACCACATCTCCAGAATTTTAAGAATTTAAAGGCTTCTGTGGTTAGACTGTAAGCGATGTAACCCCTTGTAGTAATGCATATGACCATGCACACAAATTGGCCGATTTGTAGTTTATCATTTATAATCCCATACACAATGTATCAGCTGATATGTATCAATTTTTTTGGTCCCCATACCGATACACCCACGCATATTGGTGGGAATGAAAATTGCTTAAGCATCAGCTCTTTCAAATCGCTTGCGCATCTGCTGCTTTACGATACGTATCAATTTGTAGCCGATTCATGACCCAGTTCATAATTGATGTGGTTAGTTCAACTACTATAAAACTCTTTTCCGCAGATGATAATTTAAAAAATTGACAACAATGTCCCCAATTCTTGATATCGCTTAATACTCCCAATACCGCTATACTAATTCGTAATTTAAAACCTTGGTCTTGTGCCTTGTTATTAGTTTTCAATTTCTACATGATCCTTGAGAAGGAACTAATTAAATTTTCATATAATTGTTCATAAAACCTTGCATGCGAGGGCCCATTTTCTTACTTGGGATTATCGTGATTTGATCCAAAAAAATCAAAAAATAATAATACCAACCTTCTTATGAAGGAGAAAATTTCAGCAAGATTCTGATGATGAAAGGATGAATTGATGTGTTTAGGGAATGTGTAATGCAAGGGTAGTTTGATGGAACAATTCTTTCTTATGATCTATTCTCTCTTAATATCTGAATTCGGGGAAAGATAGATAAGCAATGGTATATCAACTTTGCCTTTGATCTTAGATTAGAACATGCAAGTAGTAGGACTTAAAATACAAAAATCACAATTATTTCTTCTTTTTTTAAACCGAATAACTCTAATCTTTCCATCATGTCATCCAGTAAAAGTCTATAGGAATAAATTCTATCAAGTATTTTTGCACGTCACGAGAGTCGAATATGAGTCCTTTGGGAAATATAATGCAGAATAATTACAGAAATGCATGAAGAGATGGAATCCATAGAAGTAAGCACGACAGCAGAACAAAGTTGTGCACACCATACATAACCAAAACTTGGAGAACCATATTGTTATTATATATATATATCTCTATACAATTGCTTTGGAAAGCAAGTATTTCTTTGTATGCAGTTTTGGTTCTATGGAACTACTACAAACAAGACAATATCACACACAGACCGACCTCAAACCACCATAGATTTTCTGCTACAACTTTATAAAGTACTGTAATTTTAATATACTTCTTTCTGCTTGCAGTTCCCACTCGAAGTCTAGAGATAACTGTTGACACGAAGAGGGTATTCAAAATCAAAATTCTTCGAGAACCCAAGCTGAAAATTAGGTCTTCATGAGAGACAACTTCTGATCTTCCATTACTGTTATGGGTTTTCTGCAGGTTGTGGGTTTATTATACCCTACAACCTAAGCCTTTCGCTTCTGATCCTTTCATGATTCTCAATCTCTTGCAGGTTGTTGCGAACATACTGCAAGAAGAATTCAAAAATCAGCACGAGTATAAAGGTATGTACCATATGTGTGCATATATATAGAGAGAGAGAGCGGGAGAGGAGAGAGAGGGAGAACTTACTCCCATGGAACATCTCCAACCAGCATCCAGTCACCATCTTTGTCTTCATATGTTGGTTCATATTCTGATCCTTTGTAGCCTTCCCTCTCTGAGTAGTCACCTGAATAATTAATCACGGTTAGATTCACTGATAATCATTATCATCCCAACATCACATGTATATGTAAGAATAAACAAAGATTACAATCAAAATTCCTAGTTTCTTACCTATGGTGAGTTTGAACATGTTCTCCAAAGCCTTTAAGAGTTCTGGGTAGCCCTTGTAAACCTTCAAATCAATCTTTCTGAGATAAGGAGCTCCATCCATGCTTACTTTCACATACATTCCGGTCTCTGCCTCAGTCTTCTTTGGTAAGAAGCTGTTCTTCCGGTAGGATCGGATTGGCGGCCACCCCACCACTTGAGCTCTGCCATATCACACAAATCATCAAATGAGTTGCATTATTCAATCTCAAACACAACTTTTATAATGTATATTATGTTCTTAAATCAACTAAAACCATTGAAGATAACTTACTTGGCAGCGGGTGCACTTTCACAGTCACTTTTTTTGTCATCGGAGTCACCACCCTCTGATCCTCCATCCTCCGCTGTGTGAGGCGTTGCTCGCTTGTTGTTTCTCACACTAGTCAAAGTTTGTTTCTCAGACTCATCAGTCCCTGGCAAGCCCAACCTGAGCTCGGTTGCCTTGAAATGAAGATCGCTCTCAAACGTCACTGAGCTTTCCATCTCTCAAAACCAATATAGACTTTCACAAATCTAACAAAACTTTCCAAACAAACTGATCAATCAATATAACCTTTGTTCAAGAATTGTGTTGTGTAGTGTTGTTATGTGTAGAAGAAAGAGGTGGGTAAGATTCGTGCGAGTTGTTCTTTGTTTTTCTGGTGAGGCTGCACAAGATTCGTAGAAAGTCAAGAGAATTGTTGGTTGTGTGTTAATGGGGTAGTTGTGTAACAAAGAAGGGTATTTTTATAGAGATGTGTATGAATATGAATATATAAGATATGATATGATATGATATAAAGAGAGGGAGGGTGGGGGTGGGGTGATTGATATGAAATGCATGAATTTAGGACAAAGGAAAGCTAGGCTGTCGGTAGCAATAGCAGCAGGTTTGAGGCAAGTGACCCTACATTTGGGGGACAAGAGAGGGACAAGCTCAGCCGCCCATATGGAAGACTTGAGGACTCAGAGGGACGGTCAAGTTTGTTTTGGGAGGGTGTGGGAGGGAAATCAGGAACGTTGGTTTGGAAGAGAGGAGAGAGAGGGAAGGAGAAAGAAAGAGGACTTATTCATACCCATGTGAATGAAAAGGGGTCCACATGGTGTTGGGTATGGGCAGCGTATGGCCATGTGAGAAACTGGGATTTTGCAGTGTTTGAAATTTGGTTAATTGATGATAATAAGGTACATGACATGTGGTTTGTCATGTGTACATGGTCAGCCCCTGACCCATCTCAATAAACAATTTTTATTTATTTATTTGAAATACAGTTTATATATCTAGTCTATGCCTAAGATTATGAGGAAGGAGAGCCGTTAAAAGATAGTGAGCGGCAAAGATGAATTGAACCTCAAACCTCCCTCTCTTGTACGAGTTGAGATCCTCTCCTTAGCTCTTTCCTTACCTCTGTACTTGTAACGGTGGAAATGTACTTTGAGTTGCTTCAATGGTTCAGATTTAGCTATTTAAAAATATAAAAATAATAAAACAAATTCAAATTTGCTTTTTTTATCTAAATTTGGACTGTTGGATCGACTCAAAGTTCTTTTTTACCGTTGCAACTAGGGAGGCAAGGAGAGGATCTCAACTCCTCTTGTACGTAGTGTTATTTTCTCACATAAATAAATTTTACCTATTTTTTACACATTGTATAGATTCAACAACAAATGCTAAATGTATATATAAAAACCAACTATATATTTTTTTGGGGAGAATTGCAAATTTTTAGAAAGAACTCAAAATAGTTGTAGAAATATGTAAGTACCAGTGGAGTATGTACCTTGGCACATGACCACTTGTAGTTTCTTTATTTTTGCAATTATTTTGAAGTCTTTTTACTTATTTGTAATTTTTTGTAATTTGAATTACTTGTGCCTTTTATTGTTCTTATGCTGGACTAGACATTAATATGCTTAGCATTGAAATTGATTCCCACAATTATTGGAGGGTTTTTTTCTTTTTCTTTTTCTTTTTTGGCAGGGGTGAATTACAAATATCATAAAAAACTTATATCAAACTGGACAATAACTGGGAAAGAATGCAACTAAAAATCCGATAAAACTTGTAAACATAAGAAAGCCATAAAATAAATATTAAAAAACATTTACACATGGGTGAGAAAAGTCGAATATCAGATTTTCTTATGAGCTGTAGAGATTCGTGGCCAATAGACTAATTTGTTGTGGTTAAAAGGAGGTTATAAACAATTATTTTTAAAGGTTATTTTCTTATACCAACAGCCTCAAAATAGACTAATTATGTTATATAAATAAACTTTCTTTTTCTCTATACAAATAGAAATTAAGAACACATTTTTTGGAAAAGTCCAAAGAATGGCTTTGCCTTAAAACCCAATTGAATGACTTTTAAGAGCACTATAAACTAAAGTTTAAAGTATTCTATTAACAAAAGCGAATCAAATTAATCATAACTTTTGCAAAAATCAGAAACTATGAGTCCCACCTTGTCCATTGGTCTGAACTATCTCACCCCTAAGATGCTCATTACATGTGGCAGAAGCTCCAAATTTTTATCAACATCAGGGTCCATAGATTCCATGCGTGTGATCAATCATTTTTGATAAATAATTGACCAAACAATATGAAAAATTATTCAATAGTTCGAAACATCACTTCATGTCGTGTTTTCAACTAGTGAGATTGGGCAGAAGAGAATAGATGGGTTGATCTTATCTCCCACACCCAACCCGACCGAGATCAGTCTCGGATCCACTTATCACATTGTTACTACTCTTATTGGTTCAAAAATATCATTCCTGTGTTGAGTAACTCTTGAAATACTAAATAATTATTCACAATTATTATTATTATTATTATTATTAGGGTTAGAAATAAAGTTGGCTACCCATCTCTCAGTATTTATTCCTATTTTAATGAATTTTTTAGTTCCTAATTATTAGATGTATAGAAATAATCAAAATGATTAAGAAGCAAAAATTTTATTCTAAGGAGATGCCCTTTTGTGTCTGGTCATAGTAGAGCATGGATGATGGATCTATGTTATAACCTCTCTCTCTCTCTCTCTCCGTGTTAGGCTCGAGAAGTGATCACAAACTAATAAAGATTTATTGACCTTATGAAAAAAAAAAATATGGGACTTTAATTAATTTTGAGAATTTATGGGGATATTTTAATGGTGATGATTACTTACCAGAAAATGGTTCCCTTGTTATTTTTTTATTTTTCTGTATTCGATTTTATAATAATAAAAAAAATACAGAAAATATATTTGATGAACTATATCATAAACTATTTTATTTTTATTTTTTTTAATGAAAACAACCCACCTTTTGGAAATGCCAATTTTGTTTTTGTTTTTTTGAAGAATTATTTTTGTACAAAAATAAAAATAACATTAAAATAATAAATATTTTCCAAATTTATGGATTATGGATTGTGGATGATGCTTTGCTTTGAGCCAAGAGCTTGCCGCACTGGCTGGCTTTCATTCATTCAGAACCCACCAGCCCCAGCCCAGTCCAGCCCAGCCCCCTAAGGATAGCGATGTGTAACCAATGATCGTAATTGAGTCCCCTAACTTAAATTTCGAGGTAATTTATTTGTTTATTTATAGATTGTTGGGACTTAAATTTCAATGGAGAGTCCAAACCACTAGGTTGGCTTGCCACAGTCGGCTGGACTTTGACTGTGAAACATGACTCTTTGGCATCCTGAGCCTCTCTCTTTCTAATTATTGGTGTCAAAATAGCAATGTTACAAATTAAATTTTAATAATATTACAGTGTCAAAATCTTATTGAATATATCATTTGATATAAATATTGAAATGATTATATTTTTTCAACAGGTAAAGAATCAAGTTTGCCTGGTCATTTCAGTCCCCCCTAAAATTAAAAAACACAATGATTTTTAATGTTTCCAATACAAACTTATGCATTTGTTTTTTATTTTTTATTTTTATGGTATTGCCTTTTTTAATTGGTTCCATAAGTCCAGGCTGTGTACGCCCCTAAAAGAAGAGATCAAAGGGTCCAGTTCCTTTGAATATACCCTTTTTAGCAAGTGGTGTTCGGTTCGGTAGTTGGAACTATTATTCCAAGTTTATTAGCATATACAAAATTAAATCAAACAAAAACACTTAAAATATAGACCGCTCTTGGTTTTGTATCAAAATCTATGATGTGAATTTTTATTTTTATTTTTAAAATTCAAACTAGTTTGTTAAAAAAAATTATTATTTTCATATGATTTTTTTGGGTCAAAAATATCTTTTTAGTATTTATTTTTACTAAAAAAATTGTTTTTTTTTATAAAACCAAATCAAAGTGCATGTCCTAAGGATAATGTCCATTAGAATTATCCTTATTTGCTAATATTATCACTATTTTCGGCCCATAATGATTCTACTATATTGACATGTATATTCTTTATATTTATCTATGTATAAAAAATTATTAATGTTAATATTGAGGTTAGTAATTAGTAACCATGGCAAAATTAGCTTATTAGTGGAGCCCTTGAAATTGGAGGAAGTAGGGTTGGCCTTTAAAGCCCAAGGACAAAATGACAAAAAGTTGGATTGGGTTGCAATGGTCCCCTACACCACAATCAATACACAAAGGAACAGAATGATGAGACTTACCCCTAACAACTAAGGGCAGTGGACAAAAATAGTGTGTCAGAATTGGGAGGGGTCTGCTAACTTTTTTGCATTAAATCCGTGGGCATTGCCTTGTATATACATTGTATTTATTATACTCTATAAAATACACAATTTTAAATAATTTTAAAAATTTGTCACATATTTTTATAAGAATATTCACTTTATTAATTCCTCTAATAAATCATTAATAATAAATGTTAAATTTAACTCGTATTACTTATTTATTAATTTGTAAATAAATTTTAAATATACATTTACAGTTAATATATATATATAATTCTTATTTGCAGCATAAGTATCATTATCATTATGTGTGTCTAGGATCACAAAAGTAATATGTTAGGAACCATTCTTATGGATCAATAATTTATTTCGAATCTGTTTGTTTGGTAGAGATTGAATTGATGAACTGTGTAATTTACATATAAAATGAATTTGAATCATTAATTTTTGATGAGAATGAGTTTATAATATTATTGATCACAAAAATGATCAAGGATCCACCAATCTTGCTGCATGGTGCAGCCCCAACCAATTCGTGTGTTTTTTCAGTACAATTACACCCCCACCCACCAAGCCTCTCTCTCAAACACTCATTATTGTCATACTGGTGTATATGTGATAAATAAATAATGACACAAAAAATTATAAAAATTAAGGGAAAAAATCACATTAAATGAATTCTGTGTTATGTTATTTTAGCAAGAAAATAAATAGGTATTCTTTTTTTTTTTTTTTTTATAATCAATGTTTAAATCAATTTACATGCATCTCGATTAATTACATTCACATAACTGAGTAATACATGATATATGCTTGAGAATTCATTTGTTTTTTTTTTTTTTTTAATTTTTCGGTTCTCTATCTCAAATTTCTGTCTGTTGATTTTGACTTTTTAATAAGTCATATCATCTCTTTATTTTTTATATATTTTAAAAAAAAATCAAAGATTAATTTTAATTAATTCTCAAAACAAGTCTTAAATTCATCTAATTAGTTCGTATGGTGAATGATTTTTTTTTATAGAGAAGCTCTATAATCGAAACGTGTGCCAAAATCTTTCAGATCATTAAATTACAAAACTTCTATTAATCCCATATATAACTGGCAAAATAAAGACTAGGTTGAATAGAATTTTTTTTTTTTAAAAAAAAAAAAAAATGAACAAGGATTGGGGACAAGGAAATAAAAATAAGCTAGCTTTCATGTACACGTGTGGTGTGATATGACGTAGATGAATTGCGGGGTCCTAATTTTAGTTACACGAGAGGCACAGGAGATTGATTGGTTTTGTTTGGGAGTGGACCTATATGTGATACATCTCAGAGCAGAGAAACAAAGAAGAGCTTGTTAGGGGCACTTTGGGAAAAGTGGTAAAAAGTTAGTTTTTGGGCTTTTTAGTTTTTTTAGTCAAAAAAGTCAGTTTTTTTATTTAAAATAATCTAATTTTTTTATCAAAAAATACCAAAAAAGTTAAAAAAATTAACTTTTTACCAACTTCTCAAAACACCACTTTATATTGTATAGTTAGCTCTGGGCTGTCAACTCCCAATGTCACACCAAATCATGTCTATCTAGAATCATATTATATATTTAAAAGAATTTATTTAAAAATATTATTATTATTTTTTTTTATAATCAATCCAAGTCAAATTGTCCATATTTCGATTAATTTTGAAATCTTAAATTTAAGAATTGAGCAAGCCTCCTTAGTTTCTTGGGGTGACTTAAATTTGAAATTTGAAATCTTATTCGCTTAATCAATCATTAGAAGTAAAAAAATAAAAAAATAAGGGGGTAATAATAAATAAAAAAATTTAATAAAAATAATTTTTTATTTATTTTTTAATGAACAGTGGTTTTGGCTATGCCACGTCTGTGCACCAAAGACCATACATGTAGAGTTGTGTTGTAGCCTTTGTAGGACCTCTAATAGGTAACTCAACATCATGGTTCCTATGAGCTGGCTGGGTATAATTTAGGTTTTTTATTTTATTTTTTATTTTTTAAGTCTATTATCAAGTTAGAGAAATTCATAAAGAAGTACTATCAAGGGGTTATTTGGAATGTCCTAAATAAGTATATTTTTTGTCTTTTTGAACTAAAAAATTGAGAAAGAAAATATGGATATTTGGATTAATTTTTGACTTTTTATAGAAAAATTTGTAATAAAAAATTGTAAAAATTGATTTGTAGAGAAAAATTAGGATTGAGAGTTGTGCAGCCGTAATTGTTGACTTTTAGTGAATAGTGTTAACTTTTTAACTTTTTGAGTAACTTTTTGACTTTTTAACTTTTTTACAATATGCTAAACTTGGCCCGCGTATTGTATGACCACATTAGATTATTTTTTCAATTTTTTAAATTTAAAATTAATATTTTTCTTTTTGGTAATAAGGTTGGCTCATCAAAATAAGATAAGTTCGAAAGGCAAACATTTTCAACTTAAGGAAATTAATTTTTAAAAAAATAATCCAATTTTGCAAACACAAATTAAAAGAGAATTTCTACATTTCCACAAACTCGCTTGGAAGTTGGAAGTGCTGTTCTAACTTGTAAAAGCCAAAATGTGATTATTTATCAGAAAGGCTATGTATTCAAAATTTAAATATGGGGTGAAGATCTAAACTTAAGTTCTGTTTATTTTGACGTAAAATATTTTTTTGTAAATTAATTTTATACAGAAAAATTTGTTTTTGGCATTTGGTTGACACTTGAAACAAAAACATTTTATTGTTTAAAAGAGAAATTTTAATTCAATAAAGTGTCATTTATGATTTTTTAGTGAGTTAAGATATTTATTTAAAAATACTAAATATGTTGAAAAGGTAGTGAGTGAGAGTTAACTTTATAAAAATTGACTTATAAATTTTTTAAAGGTAAGCCATTTTTGAACAAATAAGGCAAAAATAAAAAATATTTTACTTGTTTTTTGTTCAACCAAACAAAAAAAAAAAAAAAGGAAAATTTTTTTAAGTCAAAAGAAATGGATGCTTAGTGTAATGTAGGACACACCCAGAATAAATATGCGCCATACATTGTAAAATTCAGGGTATATTTAGCATTATTGTGGGTGATTGGAAAGTTGTTATTTTAGTTTTTACCTATTTTAGTAGGTTAAAATTTTTATTTTTGGGAAGATGATTAGATTTTTTTGTAGTTAGATGTGATATTCGTAAGAAAAAAAGTGAAATGATTATAGATTTAATGTGATATTTTATCTTATTAACTATTTTAAATTATTTTATCTTTTTTTGTGAATTTTAACCTAAAAAGGACTAAAAATTTCCTTTCCAAACACCCCATTGTATTTATTGATATCGTATTGCTTCGGCTTGTTTACCACGTGTTAAATAGATCTGAAATGCACCAAGGAACACATAAAGGAGCAGATAGGGCTAAGGGTATGGACCTGGGCCTAAGTGACTGTAGGATGGACTATCACAGCCTTGCAAGGGAGTTCCTGGAAATTGACAGAACTAGTTCTTTCAGCTCCATCATTTTTATTTTATTTTTAATTTTTTTTTTTCCTGATTGAACAATAATGAAATTGAACCTCTAAACACGAGAAACTATTCAACGCGCTTTATTTCAACAATTTCAGACGCCACAAATTCATGTGTGCGCATGGGGGTCACATGGATTTGTCGTAACATAGCATAAAGGAAGAGAGATCTGCAATATTATTGGTGGCATGAAATTTTCAAAAATTTGATATGATCGATGCAGAAAATGAGGCCTCATAATAGGCAAACATGAGAGACACTGACACTAGTGTGACCACAATGGTAGCAACCACAGATCATGAATTATCCGAGAAGAATGTCATCAATGAGCTAGCAAGTGGTGTACCAACTGTGCTACCAATCGATATTTCCATATTTAATTATCGATCAAAGACTAAACGCGACAGGAGAAGGAATGTCATCGCCATATATGGTTTTCTAGCTATGATTAACTGATTGGTTTACAATTATTTGAATCCCTAACTACATTTGCATATTCATTAATCTAAGTGGACTCAAAACATTTAAGAGTGAAAACAACCACTAGCACCACAAATCTATACATAACAGTACAAAGGCAAGCAAAGCACATTGTGATAGAAACTGTGTGAAAAAGAAAAAAAAAATCATTTAAGTTGGGTTTGAATCATAAATTTTGAAATAGAAATAGAAAATATAGATGAAATGTTATAATATATTTCAGTCATATTTTCCCTTTTTCTTTTTAAATTTCTACTCAAATCCATAATACAAACACAGTTTTACAAAAGATTGTTTTGCTTGGCAATTACTTATTAAATTGATTTTTGTAAGATTTATCCAACTCATTTTGAGCTAGACAATTGCTTCAAATGCACTCTGGAAAGTATGAAAATCCAACTTGAGATATGTGGTTCTTTGAATTTTTGCTTCAACCAGCTCACTTACCTATATAGTATATGCATTAATTATATATTATTGTGGAACATGCTGTATATTATGAAAATATTTCACTTAAAATTTTTACTTATTATATGTGATATAATAAGTTTTACTATTTTAAAAAAAGATTAAAATCTTATGCATACACATGACCTTTAAAATTAATTAATTATATATGATTGTTGAATGGACTAAGGCACACCACCACTTAGCAAGTGTTTAGTCCAGAGTTTCAGGAAGATTTGCATTGCATAAACTGATTCACATTATCTCTTTTTAAAATAGCATGGTGATCTTTTTGCCAACCCTAACTAATCTCTAAGTTGTTGTGTAAACCAAAGATCACACACATATCCTCATAACAAGACCCACATTACAACATTTCGTCATGCACGACTCATCCCTACTAAAGACAACAAAATTAGTTGAATTCAATATCTTCTTTTTTAAATTATTTTTTTTTAATTTATACAAAAAAAAAGAGATTAAATATAATGCTACAAAACCCAGATTTTTTTTCTTCAGAAAAGCTTTCAAAATGCGGCGTGGCAGCATTATATTCATTCAATGCTAATTTTTTTTTTTACTACTGAATTTTTTTTTTGTTTTCAGAATTTTTTTTCATTGAAAAATATTTTTAGACAAATTACAAAAAAACCTTAAGGTTTGAACCATGTAACAAAATAAATTCTGAGTTTTAATTTTGTCAACTTAAATCTTATATGTGGATTTTTTTTAATCTAAACTATTTTTCTATTTTTGTTGAGTAAAATCGATGGAATAATGTAAATTTTAGTCATTAAACTCATAAAAAAAGATATTTTAGACATTTTATATATGTTACATTGAGTTTAATAAATAAAATTTTCTTTTTCGTCGATTTTACTTAAGGAAAATAGACGAATGAATTACATTAAAAATAAATTTAAAAATTATGATTTAAATTGACAAAATTAAAAATTCAGAACTTAATTTGTTATAAGACTGGAGTTTTAAAATTTCTTTTTATAATTGTTCCAATATTTATGTTTGGTTGCGTTAGTGTTCTATTAGTGGTGGTGGTGGTGTAAGGGATGGAAGTGACACTAAGGTCTCATTCGGCAATTATATATTTTAGTCAAAAAGTGATTATAAATTATTATATTACTCTCTCTACTTTTCTATACATCTTTTTATAAAAAATTAAAAAATTACTAAAATAATTTGTTTCAATGGAGGCTTAATAGTGTGGTGGCCATTGTAAGGACTTTAATTCAAAAAAATATTCGACTTTTCAAAAATATGCAAAAAAATATAGAAAGTATTTTGTCAAAACATACCGATCGTAATATATTAAGAAAAATACTAACCACCACCTGTAAATGTTTGTATGTGCAAATTTTTTTTAAATAAAAATATATATTAAAATTTGAAACATAATTTGATTTTTAACACAGACCCATGAACGGTGATTAACCGGACCCATAGATCAATGTGAAACCGCGTAGATTAAACGAAAGAGAGCGAAGCCATATTAGGCAGCCAGAGGTGTGAGACGATATATTAGATAATTAAAAGTTGTTTTTTTAGTTTTTTAATTTTTTTAAAAATATATATAATGTTATGAGAGATGATATAATTTAAAATAGATTAAAAATTAAAAGATAACTTTTAACTATTTTTTAAAAATAATTTTTATATATATAATGCTTTTTTTTTTCAAAATATATATTTTGAAAATTATATATATATATATATATATAGAGAGAGAGAGAGAGAGAGAGAGAGAGAGAGAGAGAGAGAGAGACATTCGAAAGCAATGAGTGCCATAGTCAGCCCCCACCATGGGATCCATTGTCCCAACTTCAACCAACATCTCGAATAATATTATTGTGGGTGAAGATTCCGCATATATTGGTTTTGTGGCACCCACTTATTAAACTAATAATCCTATTAATTAATTATAAAAATTAGATGATACTAATCTATTCATTGATGTAACATGTCTCCTCCACAAAATTAGTGTCAATTTATAAATATATAAAAAAAAAATGGTAATTTAGCCCTAACTAGATCCAAGTGGTCTGTTTTTTTAATTAAGCATTTGAACTTTTGTAAATTTACCCATCATACTAGTTACAAAATTGTTATGTGGATTTCGGAATAAGTATATATTTTTTAAAGATAAATATAACACGATTATGTCTTTATAATATTCAAAATAATTTAATTTTTTTTATTGACAAATTACACACAAAGATAGAGCTGTTCAAAAATCCGTTCAAACTAGTAATCCGGACCGAACTAGACCGAATCGTACGGTTTGGTTCAGTTCTATTTAGAACCGGTTCGGTTTCAGTTCAAGAAATATTGAGAACTGTAAAAACAGTTTGGTTAATGGATTTTATGAAAAAATCACGGTTCGAACCGAACCGAACCGAACCGAATTTTAAAAGATATAGATATATAGATATATAAAAAAAATATTTAATAAACAATAGCAGTCCTTGAACCATGCATAAGTGTTATTTAATAAAGATATATATATATATATATAATATTTAATATTATCATATCAAGTTTTAATTTTATTGATTGGTTTTTTGTAATTTTAATGATATTAGGATGATATAAATATGCAATGTTGAGTAATGCCTTAATATTATTAGTTTTTATCATGAGTTAAATATAATCAGTTTGAGTAATTATTTTGCTAATATTAACAATTTATTATAATAAATAGAAAATTTTGAAGTCGTGAACCAAACCGTAACCGAACCGTTATTTCGGTTTGGTTCTGATCCGGTTTTACAAGTGTAATGGCTTGATCTGATTATCAAAATCATGAAACCGTTAGAATCGGTTTAATTTTTAGATTTTCTCAAACTGAACCAATCCGAATCATGTACACCCCTACACAAAGACATACAAAATAAATAGATCACATTATTAGACGATTGATATTTTTTTTGAAAGATTGAACTTTAAATCTTCCTCTACAAACCTAGAAATACGATCACTTGAACTACACTCAATTTCAAAAAAGATTATTTTTGTCTTGTTTCTCAACCATTTGTTTTAGTAACAATAAACTCCACACATTTCCTACTAAATAATGCCTCTAGTAAAGGATGGGATCATCTATTCTCAAAAGGTCCACCCACACTACATAATTTCATATAAATTAAAAATTAATTAAATATAAAATTATGTGGCTAAGTGTAAGGAATTGAAATATTTTGAGAATAGAGGATCCTTACTCACATTTTGTTAGAATAAAATGTGTCAATACTATATATTATACAACATTTTGCTAAAATAAAAAATAAAATAAAATGAATAAATACGATGACACAATAGTTGCTTGCCCATAGCACTATTGCAAGAGTTTTTTTTATTTTTATTTTTTTGTAATTTACAACATGAAACATTTGGGCACCATGGTCATGTATGCCACTTTTCAAATACTCTCTTAAACTAAAATCATTGTAAAATGAAAAAGAATACCACCAAAAGTAATCTGTAGTGGGAGTCACTTTCTTTTTCTAGATAAAGAGGTGTTTTGGACTTGCAAAATGAAAAAAAATAAAAATGAATTCTTGTATTTTTATATGATCATGACTGCACCTAATCTAAAAGATAGAAAAGATCCTATTTAACCGTGTATTTTTGTTATTTTTGTCTTATTTCTCAATCATTTGCTTTAGGTAGTAACAAAGAATTGAACTCCAAATATATCTTTGGATGAGACTTAATCTTCTGTCTTCAATTTTTTTTTTGTCTTATATACTTATAATCGCAAGATTTTATTTGAATATAAAATCAAATTCCATAGCTATAGACATTTTAGGGATAGAATTTCAGCCACTTTAACAAAGTTTGGATAAAATGGACAAATACCATGGTACAAGAACCACTTGCCCTTGGCACTATCGAAAAAAGTTTTTTTTTTTTTTCCCTTTTTTTTAACAAAATGAAGCATTTAAACCAATGGACCACTACTATATTTTTATTTATTTTTTATTACATATGTCACCGATGACAGGACCACTTCAAATCCTCTCAAACTAAAATTATTGTAAAATGAAATGAATCCCCCAAAAGTGTCTATAGTGGGAGTCACATTTCAAGAAAAAAGAGGTGTTTGGACTTGCAAAACAACAAAAATGGATCCTTGTATTTTTGAATGATCATGACTTCACCGAGTCTATAAGGTTGAAAAGAGCATGTTTTTTTTATCTTTTGGAATGCCTTCAGATAAGTCTCATTGGAAAATGTGGCTTGGAAGGTTTCCGATGATAGCCTTGTTATCATAGTTTTAAATTTGACAAATTATACTAACAGTTTTTATAGTTTGGGACTCGTGTCACTTTAATTCTTGACTTTTCAATTGTGACATATTTGATCCTAAATTTTGAATTTTGTTCCAAATAAGGACAATTGAATATACCATTGTTTAATTTCAAGGGCAAAATCGTCAATTTAATAAAATATAAACTAATTTGACAAAAATAAATGTCAAACAAATATTTTTAATTTTTAAAAAATTATTTTTATCCACCAATGATAAAATTATGTAAAATTGATAAAAATTAATAAAAATTACATGATTAATTTTTAAAAATTAATTTTACATGATCATTATTCAAACACATAATAAAAATTAATTTGGTAAAAAAAAAAAAAATGTCTAAAAGATTTATCAATTTTACATAATTTTATTTTTAGTGGGTAGAAATAATTTTTAAAAATTCAAAAATATTTGTTTGACATTTATTTTTGTCAAATTAGTTTATATGTTATCAAATTGACGATTTTACCCTTGAAAAATCTAATGATATCTTCAATTGTCATTATTTGAAACAAAATTCAAAATTTAAGATTAAATGTGTCACAATTGAAAAGTTAAGAACCAAAGTGACACAAGTCCCAAACTATAGAGACTATTAGTATAATTCACCCTTTTAAATTTTACATTATGTATAAAAGTATGTATAATAAAAAATATAATTCTTTCAAATTATATATTGAATAAATTCATATAAAGTAATTGATTCCAAATAAACTTTTAATCAGTTGATTATAATGAACTTGAATAATTTAATTACTTAATTTTAAAGCTCTACATCTGTTTTTATTGATCTATTATTTTTTAAAATTTATTTACAATGATTCATCTCTATTTATAGGGTGGAATGGTATTGAACATATCTTCTAGTATTAAGAGAATAATAGGGGGATATATATTAGGTAATGATTTCATGAATAACAAGTTTACCTAGGATGAGAGGTTGGATTCCATGAATCACCCCTTTACACAGAACGGGGTTAGGGGGGGATGTGGACTGGGCAAAGGCACAGCTAGGGTTAGAGTTGTTTCCTTCTCTTAGGGATGTGACCTGTCTCTAAGTCACCACCATGACCTAAAGTGAGTGATATCGATAAATGCTACTGGTCATTGTTGTTCACCAGCTTTTTTTTTTTTTTTTTTTTTTTGGAGGGAAGTAAGTCATAAAATAAAGATAATGAAAAAATAAAAGTTTATAAGGGGCATATTCCAGGCATGCCCAACAACAAAGAAAGAAAACAAGGAAATAACTAACATAATCTACCACTACACCCCCCTAATGTTTGCATATTTTGTACATATTTTTTAGATGTGTATTATTCTAGCCCCCCTTTTAATTAAATACATATATGTATATATTTATTTATTTATTAGATAAAATTACTATAAAGCTCTTTATACTTTTGTCAATTATCTAAATTTTCTGACTTGGACTATAATCTAAGTGATATCAAGCTAGTGTGAGGTTTATTTAAGTTTATGAAATGGTATTGGTCTGTATAAATAATCTTACTATTAACGTGCTAATATCTTATCTTGTACTCAAAAAACAAAAACAAAAAATTATAGCCCAAGTCAATGCCTTTCTTTCAAACTTTTACAATTCTATTTTTTCATTTCATAAAAGGGGAAATTTGATCATTTGTGCAAAAATTATATAATAAGGACAAAATACAATGTCTTTGGTAAAAAAGAAAGTGCGAATAGAGCACCTTTTTTTATTGCTAAAACAATAGTGATGTTCGCCCCGTTATCTATTTATTTATTTAATGATGATGCAATTTTCTTAGTTTTGCATTAATGCTCTAATTCAAATCAATTAATTCCTTTGTTGGCAAGTTTTTTAAAAATAAATCTTCTTCTTTCTAGTATGGGATTGAATTGCATGGCACACAATGTTTTGTAGTGGTTTAGGTCAAGATGCCCATGTTGTCCTGTCTTCAATGCAGAAAACAAATTGACTAGAAAATCTAAGAAATTGGCAAATCCAAAAGTCTCATCGTCATATTTTTAACAAATTTAGACATTCAATAATAAATTATAAAATTTTAGAATCAAAATTTTTGCCTAAAAAAGTATACATTTTGACATAAAAAATATTTTGTTCCTAAAAATACATTTATTACTGATATTTTTAAATTTTTATCGCTAAATATCTTTCTTTTTTTTAACTTTTCATTCATTAATATTTTTTGCAACAATGGCATGGGATGACAAAGATACATGTAAAATAATAGGTACAAATGGAGGAATGATTGATTCATGTGTACATGAGCATAATTGGGAGCTTCGTAGAAGAATCTTATCTTAAATAAATAAACTACATTATACAATTTTAATTGAAACATACAAAAATTAAATAGTAAAAATGGGAAGGTCACACCTGTAGTGATATGTCCCCTCCAACACCTAACCGACCCACCCATTAATTGAGGGTGAATAGAGAGAAAGGATAGAAAGGGGAGCTGCATGTGAAACCATGCATTCACACCATTTGTTTTTTAATCTATGTAATGAGTTCTAAAATAAGTTTTTTTAATTGATAAATTTTAGTCATAAATAAGTGAAAATTTTGAAATAAAGAAGAAAAGAAACGGGGATAAATACAATTAACAATTTATCTTATAAAATTGTGAGTTGGATTTGTTTTCCCTCTCTTATATTATTTTGAAAACTAAATTGATTAAAAAATTTCCAATTTTATAGTTGTAATTATTTGAAGACGTTCTTGTATTTGTTGGATTTTTTTTGTATCTTTATGATTGGGTTAATTTTTATAATAGTTAAATGTCGAATTTGATGTAATTTTTATTACGAGTGTTCAACTATCAGATTAATCTGATTTTAGAGCAAATGTTGCTTTCACACTTTTAAAATTATTAAAAAATAATAAATAAATATATTACAATTTAGTTATGGTGGAAACTGTAATTGAGGCCTTAAAATTGATCAATTTGAATAGTTCAACCATTTTCATTTAAAACCGAAGCTAATAAAATTAATGTCAAACCAACAATTTAAACCGAAATTGATTGATTTACTGATTACACTGATTTTTTTTTTATTAATTTTAAACTTGTTTTTATAATATTTTTTGACCGAAAGAAAGTATTCATAAAAGAATGACCATGATTACTTTCAAGATTTTGATTTTCAGTGTCGAAAAAGTTAAAGAACTGTATTTTTTTTCCCATGTGTTCCATGTCAATGGCACATTAGTCCACTTCTTTGGAGTAAGATTTCAATGTTACTTTTCTAAAATTTTTAATGATTAATATTTTGTTTGTACACTTAAATTATTAATACTGACCAAGTCTAGCTTGCACTTCATAATTGTAAAGTAATAAATAATAATAAAAAAAACGATTGCTCTTCATACATATCATTTTTATTTTTGTATGAAAATAATTTACCACTATTTACTAAAAAAAAGTGTTTTCATGATTTTTTTTTTTCTAAAAAGAATATTTAAAAACAATTTGCTAAACAAGTTCCTGAGTTTTTAGCTCATTTTATGACAATACAACAAAAATCGAAAACAACACCAAACCCACCCACCTTCCAGTTTTTTTTTTTAATCATCACATAAATATATTCTTAGTATTTTTTTGATCCATTAGAATAAAAACACAAATTCCAAAGTGGGAAGGAAGACCTGCATGTATAAGAACAAATATTGAATGCAATAAAAAAATCAGGAGTAAATTATGCAAATGATGTATATAGTTTACACGATGTATTAATTTGACCTCTATTGTTTTAATTTATTCGATTTTGTCCTCTTAGTTTAATAAATTGTGTCATATTAGTCTAATAAATAACGGCTGTTAGGTTTGGTGGATGAAAAGTCATTATGTGCTCAAATAATGTGTCAATTTGGTCCTTATATTTTACACGATGTGTCAATTTGGTTCCTATTGTTTTAATTTGCTCGATTTTGATAGGGACCAAATTGACACATCGTGTAGATAACAGGGACCAAATTGACACATCGTTTGAGTTTTCGTCCACCAAATTTAACAGCTGTTATTTATTGGACCAATACGACATAAGTCGTTAAATTAAGGGGCAAATCGAGCAAATTAAAACAATAAGGACCAAATTTACACATCGTGTAAATTAGAAAGATCATTTGTATAATTTATCCAAAAACCATCATAAGTTGTGTTACCTAGGAGTGTAAAAATAGCCTGCGGCCCGTGGGCGGCTCAAAGCCCGCCCATGGCCCAGGCCCCGAGCCCAGCCCGAGACCCTGGGCCAAGGCTTAGGCCATCATTTTGAAGCGTGGCCTATCGGCCCGCTTAAGGCCTACTCAAGGCCTAGCCGGCGCCAAGACTCAGTGTTTTTTAGTGGAAAGTAATAAAATTTTGGTAGAAAAAAATCAAAAAATCAAAAAAAATTGTTTAAGGCTGCCCAAACCCGAGCCCAAGCCCAAGTCCATTGGCTTGCCCAAGGCCCAAATACCCACTGGGCCTGGGCTTCTGAATTTTGGCAAGAGCCCCGTGAGACCCAACATGGGTCGGGCCAAATTTACACCTCGACCAATAGGAAATCCCAAATGAAGGAAAACTATTAAGTACTCTTATCCAATGAGAAACCCCAACATGCATTAAGGTTAGTTGGAATGTCCCATCAATTGGTTCGGAATACCATGTAAGCAATGGTCTCTAAAACTAGTGAAAATTTGCTCAAATGAGATGAGATTGAACCAATCTTGTTTCTCATCTAAGGGCTAGTATTTTCATCTGTCCTCGTTTGTGACTTTTCATTGATCAACAATATCACCGTGATATTTAATATTTATTTTACATCTAGATGATAGGTCCATTCAGACCCTTTCACCTTCTCACAACTGTGGCTAGCCATTGCTAATTAGTTGTGAAAACAATTGAATAGATTACACGAAAATGCAGTACAAAAAAGGCAAAAAAAAAAAAAAGAAGAAGAAGAAGAAGCAAAATGGTGGGGCAATTCTATATTTATTGTTCAATAGAGGGATCAAAGGAAAGCTTAACCACCATGGCGGGCCGATTGATGTTATTCTTTTTGGACCACAATGCCATTTGGTTCCTTTAATCATTTCATCTCCATTTTTGTTCTTAATTAATTACCCTCCTGATTCAAAACAATTTGTGTGATACATACACACACTACTCTTAAAAGTTGTATCATATGTCTTAATGTAAATAAAAATATTATACAAATTAATAAATTTTAAAAATATTTTTACTAGCACATTATTGAAATGGATTGTTTTCAAACTCTAAAGTTTCTTGATTCCATAACATCAGTTAAACAAAAATTTGCAAACTTTGTTAATTTATATAGCATAAGTCTGAATCAAAATAATGTTGGTTATGATTTGAAGTGGTAATCAAATTAAAATAGGAATGCCTTAGCAATCATATATGTTTTTTTTTTTAATGACGGTTTACAATCTTATGAAATAAAATAAAAATTTCCATTCTATTTATAAGATAGAGAAGATCAAAATCTTATCATATCAGTTTTATAAGAAAATTTGTAAATTTTTGTTAGTTAATTAACAATTTACATATTTTTCATACTGTTTACACTTTTTTGGGGTATGTTGTCCCTTTAGTAAGTGATGATCAATCACTAAATTATAATTATTGGCAAATCCCTTGATCCAAGAAGATCAAGATACAACGTTCTTCCACGTGTCAGGATGCTATTCCTTGGAACCAGATAGGACACAATTGCTGCCATTGGTGGTATATATGCACATGATGCCATACACATTGCTCCCTCTGTTACTTTATTGTTCTCTCTCTCTCTCTCTCTCTCTCTCTCTCCTAGTTGTTAACTCAGAATTAGAGGACAGAAGAAGAAGAAGGAAGGCAAGCTATCAACAACCATTCCAATCCAAGGTTGGGGTTTCAATGGAAGTTGGCCGGAAAATGTCCAACTTGCTCGGCGAAGAGCGAAATGGCGGTTATAGCCTGAACCTGAAAGAGACTGAGCTCTGCCTTGGTTTGCCAGGTGGTGGTGGTGGTGGTGGTGAGACGGTGAAGATCACCGGAAAGAGAGGGTTTTCTGAGACTGTTGATCTGAAACTCAACCTCCAACCCAATGAATCAGCTGTGGATCTGAAAGAGAAGATGAACACTCCATCCAATGAGAAGAAAGACCCTGCAAAGCCACCTGCCAAGTAAGCCTTTCTTTTTTGCTTTATTTTATGATCCCACGTATCTGATTTTTGTAAATATATCCCCTATACATAAAATATAAATCACATGTATTAATACCCTTTTGCTTTTTCTTATATCCGATGAATCTTGATGTCTGTTTCACAATAACTTTCATATTATCACTATGGTTAATTGGCTTAAAGAAACTTTGACAAATGCAAGATCGATTCGTGTGCATGTGTGCATACCTGTAACACAAATTTGAGTTCAAGTCTTATTATTATGTGATACAATTTCTGTCTTCTTCATTCCCAAAATGTTTTAGGGGTACTACTATGGATAGATGCAAAGAATGGAAGTGACTACTAACTTTTTTTTCCTTTTCCTTTTTGGTGGGTTTTAGGGCACAGGTTGTGGGTTGGCCACCAGTTAGGTCATACCGAAAGAACATAATGACTCAGAAGACTACCACCGAGGAGGCTGAGAAGGCTAGCAGCAGCGGCGGTGTGGCGTTTGTGAAGGTGTGTATGGATGGGGCTCCTTACCTTCGTAAGGTGGACCTGAAGATGTACAAGAGCTACCAACAACTCTCTGATGCCTGGCCAAGATGTTCAGTTCCTTCACCATGGGTATAGTATATCTTTCTCAAATTGTCAACAACAATAACTACAAAAGTACAAACGACCATGTGTT
This sequence comes from Camellia japonica, assembly GCA_030407325.1. Taxonomy (NCBI): domain Eukaryota; kingdom Viridiplantae; phylum Streptophyta; class Magnoliopsida; order Ericales; family Theaceae; genus Camellia; species Camellia japonica. The sequence continues at coordinate 15,213,028 of JAPPVO010000036.1, forward strand.
TTTGTTTTCCATTTACAGATCTAAAGCCATTTATATGATACTTTTTCATTATGTACCATGAAAATAATATCATTTTGAGTCAACATGAAACTAGAACAGCCTTCTGTTTTCTTCAATATGATATTAGAAGAACAATTACTACACAAATTTCTATATACACAAAAAAAAAAAAAAAAAAAAAAAAAATTATCCAAAAAAATATTCACATGTTGTAACTGCGGGGTAGATTTAAATAAATCACACATAAAATGAATTTAATCTATACATTTAAAATTTTTAATATATTTTAAATATTTTTCTAAGTGCATAACACTGTTGAATTACAAAAAGTAGATCTTAACACCACTCGCAGTTGGAGAGACACCAACCAGCAGAGTAACAAGGGAAAAAAAAAAAAAAAAAAAAAAGAACAAAGATGGAGGTAACTCTTGTAATTGTATTAGACCATCTCCAACGGTTCATCAAACCTTGCATCAGATTTGAATTTGGTAAAAAAGTCACTTTTTGGAGCTCCAATGGTTTCAGTAAATTGGTATCAAAATGAGAATGGAACCAAAAATTCATCAAAGTGAGAACAGGCTCCAGGTTTCACCATTTTACTGTGCGTGACCGTTGGGGGAGACCAACCGGTCAACCAGCCGATTGACTGGCCGGTTGACCAACCGGTCGACCGGTTCCCTTTCAAATAGATAGGTTCAAACATGTCGAAAGGTTCAAACAGGTTAAAAAAAAAGATTAGTTTTACCGGTCGACCGGCCGGTTGACTAACCGGTCAACCCTTCCCTCAATTCTGCATGACAAGTTTGATGCTCACCGTTGGAGGAAGGCGTATCAAATTGAGAAAATAACCTATTTTTTACTCAGATTTGGTGAAAAAAGAAATGAACCGTTGGAGATGCTCTTACCTAGTTATCTTCAATAAAATGTTCTTCGCTGTTTTAAAAAAAAAAAAAAAAAATTGTTGAATTTACAAAAAGTAGATCTTAAAAATGATTATATAGTGTGATGCTATGGCTAGCTTGTGTTTATTGCAATATTCAGAAGTACTAATTCCAATTCTAATTATAGTTTTTTTAATAATGAAGGTAACTATGGGACCCAAGGAATGATAGACTTTATGAATGAGAGTAAGTTGATGGATTTGTTGAACAGTTCTGAGTATGTTCCAACCTATGAAGATAAGGATGGAGACTGGATGCTCGTGGGAGATGTCCCATGGGAGTAAGTATTTCTTTTCCTTCCTTTAAAGTTCTAAAATGTCAACCCAAAAAACAAAAACAAAACAAAAAAACTATATTAATATAGAAAGTAACCATGATCAGAAAATAGGAAATTGAAAGTACCAAGTACAAAACCAAACACGAGCCATGAATGTCAGATTTTTTCCCTGATAAATCAGAAAAAACATCTTTGTGTACAGTGTTTGCATTAATACTAACTTTCGTACTTCTTGTAGAAAGACAAAGTTTTATGGTTGCCATAAGATATAATGGCTACAAGTGTGCGCAGTGTGGTTTTGATAATTTAAGAATAAAATTATAAATCAAACACACGGTTTGATAGATTGGCAAATAATCAAATTGTAGTTTAGATGATTTAAGGAGGTTTCAATTTGTTAATTGATTGAAAAATATTCTTAAACAATTATCAAGTATTTGTATAATATATAACATTAATTTACATAATATTTTTCAAATATATAACACAAATTAATTTTATATAATATTTTTTATATAAATAGTTACTAATTTATAACAAATTTCACATCTTAAATCTTTTCACACTCATTTTTACTTTGATATTTCATTAAAGGTTAAAAAATATATATGTATTAACTATAACAGAATAGAGTGGTTTAGAAAGCGGATTATAAATTTTAAAGTTTAATCTGTAGTTAGCGGATAGATTAATGCGGATTGATGCAGATTGGTGCGATTTTAGCGGATTGGACAATTTTGCATAATCCTAATGGCAATGGTCTACATTAGGCCTTTTTCATGTTACCCCCCCAAAAATAAGAAAAATTCAAAATTGAATTATTTCAGCCAAAGAAAAGTAATAAAGTTACGGATCTAGAATTTATATCGGTAAATTTATCTAGAAAAATTATAAAAATTGTTGATTCGTGTATTATTAACTTCATACAGGATGTTTGTCGATTCATGCAAGCGCCTGCGCATAATGAAAGGATCAGAAGCAATTGGACTTGGTTAGTGCCTTCAATTGTGCAATTGTCCGTTATAATTTATATATTTTTGCAATCTTTAATTATTATTCTCAGTAATACTACATATCAAGCAAAAAAATAATTCAGAATGTTTTTTCATAATTTGAAAGTATGAATCAAATTTATCCTAATCTACATCATACATTCAAATTTTGCCACTTGACATTTTACTGAGTATATAGCATTTTTTTGTATTATTCTAGCCATAAAGGTCATGAACCCATGTCAAAATATTGTCTAGGGTCAATTTCTTTAGAGTTTGAGTCATATTGGTTGCAAATAAATGATACTCAAGTACATAAATTTTTTTCTCGATCAAGTTAGACTCCTGGGGGCACAAAAATCCTGGATTTTCCAGGGGCTCTTTGCGGAGACCTCGCGCTGTACTCCGATCGAAACTTGTCCGTGGCTGGGGCGGTTGATGAGCTCCACTGTTGCTCGGTGGTGGTCTTCCTATGGATTGGGTTAAATCAGGCTGGCAACCGGCTACCGGAGGGCTTGGGCCTACGGATGTAGTGATAACACCTTAGAACATCCTTTTTTTTTCAATCAAAAAAAAAAAAAAAAAGTACATAAATTTTAATTATAATTATGTAAATAAATTTTTTTTTTCCTTCCAATTTTCAGCACCAAGAGCCATGGAGAAATGCAAGAGCAGGATCTGAGCAGTACCACAATTACCTGCTCTTTCCGTCTGTCATTCGTGTGAAGAATGAAACAAAACACTTGCACGAGACAGATCGATCGAGCAAGGTCTTGTTTGGATGTGTCTGTATTTTAATTTGATAGTATATAGATATATATATCAAAGATCTGGAACATCTGTAATGGACAAGAAGCTAGCAATAAACTTGTAGACGTATTGTCTGCTTAGTTTATTGTTAATGTCTTGCTTAATAATCTTCTTTTTGTTGATGTGGTTTGTTGTTGTCATTGCTGTCAAAGTTGTTGTGTGTGTGTTTTTTTATTCCTTCAATTTTAATGCTACTTGTTTAATTTATTTCCTCTATCAGATTCTTGATATCATGTATTCTTTTGTTTATTCGTTAAATCATTGTTTTTAGCAAAATCCATGAACCCTAGTGAGGGAGGGAACAAGGCCATGTGCATGTTGATGGGGCATTCATTCATGGCCATTAGTTTATGTATATATGTTATAATTATCTATCTGACTAGTGAACATAGGATTCATTATTGAATGGCCATAAATGAGGTTGAAGTTCTACAAAGTGGCATAGGAGCACATGCATGTTGCCTTTCTATTAATTTTTAAAGGAAAATTATTGATAATACAAAACTCACATTCAGAATAATGATTAATGACATTTTTATAAATTATAAATATAACAGTGAGTGTTTTGATTGAAAATGAAATATCATTCTGTATATAAATTATATTTGTATATCAGTACTTATTTCTAAAAAGATTTATTCTTCAAAAAAATTTAATAGAATCATTCATTATAACAACTTGATAATGTCACTTTTTTTTTAAAGCCCATGACTCAACCACATTATTATATATAAATTTTATCTTTCTAAATAGTTTTTATGGGATCACTCACATTTTAATTTTTTGAAACTTTCCATTTTAAAAATGACAATTCAATTCCATAGACATTTTACTGCTCTCTCATTGACATTTGGTTAATTGGGTTGAATGTTATGAAATTTCCACATCAAGAAATGACAAATCAACTCATTCATAATTTACCCTCCTCCCTTCTCTAGATTTTCCCAAGCAAGTGTTCTTGGATCAGACATAGTGGGAGGCTCATGTTCTTTCTTTATTGGAAACTATTACGTTTATTATTATTATTATTTTTTGACAAGTTGGGTATGTTAATACATAAATAATCAGAGATTTGGGGAAGGCAATGTTGGAGATCGTGGGCACACCAGGAAACACACACAAGCAATAACACAAGAGTTTTAACGTGGTTCGACAATCCAGCCTACGTCCAGAGGAGCGATATCACTATATATCAACAAGAGGAGATTTACACAACTCACACTCTCTGTCTCTCTATATAACTCAGTACTCACTCTATATTCTCTCTGCTCTCACCCTCTCTATATATACACATTACAGAGGAGGTAAGTGGAGAGGTTGGCATGGCCAGCTCATTCGGTGGCTATCTTCCTTGATTGCGGCTTGTCGGTTGGCAGCCGCAATCCTTAAAATGTTGTAGCTGTGTTCTCACCAGAAGAGAAGAAGAGAATCACCCCTTTCACATGGGGTGATCTCAACAGGCAATAAAAGCGCGCACAAAAAAAAAAAAGAGAAAGCAAAAAAAAAATCCTTAGTAAAGTTTCTAGTATAATGGGATTTGAAAATAAATATACATAGTCTTACTCCCATTTTCTACAAAGATATTTTTATGACTCAAATTCGTCATATCAAAAATTAACACTTAACAACAACAACAGAAAGTCATAAGAAAAAATATATGTTTAATCATTATAGTGTCTATATGAGGTACATATGTTGTTATATATATAATAGATTATTATCATAAAATTATTATATGATTGGTCAATAAAAATATCTCCAATCCAAACTTAAATCTTTTACTATCAAATTTAAATTTGATAAAAATTTAGTAAAAATAGTGTTCCAACCGTTTCACTAAATTGGTATTAAATGAAGGGAGTTCTATTTTTTTTATCAAATTAAGAGTGTTTAATCATTCATCAAATCTCGTGGGACCGTTAGTGGACGACTGGATGGATGATCAAATAGTCTATCGGGTAGACAATTGGCTGGACAACCGGGTGAAAGACCGAATTGGAAAAAATTTGAAGAAAATTTACACTAAGCCGGACGACAATCTGAACATCCTCCCGGTTGTTCTCTCGGTTAATCGGTTATTTGATGAAAATTAAAAATTTAACGTTGAAATGTTTGGTATGAAATATAGTTTTTAACCTAAATCTTTACTCAAATTCAACAAAAATAAATAAAATAAAATAAAATAAAATAAAACATTAACATTGAAGACTCTAAGATGAGTAATTTTCAAGTGTCTATTTTGATGTGCAAATAGAGTAATAATTGCACAAGAAAATTAGTCATCCGTCTACTTATAAAAAAATAAAAAATTAAACTGTTCCATCTAGAAGATTAAATATAACTTATTGAAGATGAAGAGAGAGAAACACATTTAACATGGAAAGTTGTCTTCAATTAAGTTTACCTTTTGACGTGAAAGAAGAAAAATTAAAGTCAATATCAACAATGATCAATTTTTTAAGGCCAAAAAGGCTAAATATTAAATTACCACAAGGAGTCCCTAGTAACAAAAAGGGTTCTTGTTTGGTGGATGAATCATTTTTTTAATAGACATGATGTCATTATAGGTTCAATTTCATCACTATTATGCAATATAATTTCTTTTTTTATATGAATAATGCTATATAAATTAATAGATTTTACAAAATTTTCTTAATATAATGTGTGACGCAATAAAAATTTTGAAAAGTGAAATTATAAAAATTAAAATATAACTTGGTTCAATGATACCCATAGGTGCGACATCAAATAGGAATCTTTTCTATAAAATTTGTTAATTTGTATATAATTTTTCTTCTCAAAACATCCAATTTAAAATAAAATAAAAAAAAATAGAGGGAATCTTCTTATAGAAGGAGCAGTGAGCTCTCAATCAATGGATTATCTTTTTTCACCAATTAATCTTGCTCCATAATGTTTATGTGTGGATGTAATTAGTCAATGGTCGATGCTTCCTTGTTCCCCCAACCCGACATATATTTAATGCAGTACAAAAAGCTTGACATTATTACTAAGGGACATTCATTTCCACCTTTTGACAAGATGGTTCATGGAACCACTTATTCAAGCACAACCATTCATTTCCATTATTTTTTGAATTATAGTTGTATCAATAAACACTCATGCTAAGAAATTCTACTACTACTATACTAGCAATCTAATAGTTGCATAAACACTCAGTTGAAACTTCAAATTGGAGCCACACATATGTATATCATTGCAGATAGACCTCCATAATTTACACTATTATTCTTGTGCTGTCACTTTGTAAACCCAATAATAACAATGACAAACAACATGAATTTCCACAAATATAACAAATTGTCCAAAAATGGTAATGGATAGAATTCAGGAAGAATGCCTTGGCAAAGCTGTAAGATTGCTTCGTTACGACATGAGCATTGGGCTCAACCTATTGATTTTGGATGAGGAGGGACAATTTTATTTAGGATTTTATAGACATGTTAATTGACAAAATTATAACAATACTAGTGGGTTTCAACGAAAGAAAGAAGCAAATAAAAAAATCAAAATTTAAAAAAAAAATAAAGAAAAAAAGCATATAAGGCGATTCCTCTCATAAACAATTCCAAACATATTTATAATAAGCAAATTTCTCAATTGGTCAGGACAATCCTTAGTAACCACTAAGTCCTCATTTTGTTGATTCTACGACGATGTTTTCCCGAATTCTTACTATCTCAATGTATTTTTTATTTCTTGAGTTATATAAGAATTTTTCTTGACAGATCAAGAAAAAGAATTCATGTGCCTCGTTCATCCTTGAAAGCAGTATAGAGAGAATTAGAAGAAGATGTTTTTGTAAAAGGTGTAGTAAAACATCCCAATAGAGCCTCCTTATAAAGAGGCCTTGATATGAAACTATCGGGGCATTCTATTTGAACTCAAAAAATATCTTAGTACGCTCAATTTAAATTTATAAATTTTAATTCCTATTATATATTAATGTGAATTTACTAATAAGGACAATCCATATTAAACCCTAAAATAATTTTTTTTTCTTCTCATGGTACACCCTAATCATTATTCCTATTCAAATCTCTACATCTTCTTCCTCAAGAAATCAAAGTTAGTTTGTCTTCTTCTTCTTTCTTTTCTCACTCCAAAACTCTCTAATCTACCTTATCAAAACTCACCATTAACATTAACATCATGTTTTTTATTATTATTATTTTGAAACTCTAAACCCTAGAAGAAAGTTTGAACAATCAAACAATGGAGAAAAACAAGTTTTGAAACCCCAAGTTTTGAAACCCTAATCTATCATTGTTTGATTGTTCAAAACTTCTTATAGGGTTTAGGGTTTCAAAATTAAAAAAAAAAATAATGATGTTAATGATAATGGTGAGTTTTGGTAAGGTGGATTGGAGTTTTGGAGTGAGAAAGAAGAAAAGAAGAAGAAGAAGAAGACAAAACTTTGATCTCTTGGGGAAGAAGATGTAGAGATTTGAATAGGAATAATAGATTAGGGTGTACTATGAGAAAAAAAAAATAATTAGGGTTTAATATGGATTGTCTTTATTAGTAAATTCACATTAAGATATAATAAGAATTAAAATTTATAAATTTAAATTGGACGTATTTTTTGGGTTCAAATAGAATGCCCCGAAACTATCTGATCACAAAAGGATTTATAGAACAGCTCATAATTCCTGTGTAAAAGCCCACTTAATGGGCTAATTTACCCATCAGAATAAGCAATTTAAAAGGATTTAGAGTGTATTTAGAAGGTCCTAAACTTATGAGTTAAAATGCCCAAGCTTTTTTTCCACCAAATTGGATCTGAAATGTAAAGAACTACAAACCCAAAACTTTACTTGAACAATAGCCAGGCCCAAAAAAATAGAATACCCCAATAAATAATAATAGGGTTGGGTTGGGTTGGGTTGGAAGTTTTGGATAGAAAATGGACCGATATGAGCTCATAAAAGAATTGAGCAAGGATAATTTGTGTAGGAATAACAAGAGACTCAAGACTAATCAATCAAGCTCAACACCTGAATTTCAAATTCGAGTTGGTATCTCCTTCTCTTATTTATTCTCTCGAAAAAATAAAAAATAAATTAAATTTTATTTTTTTTGTTTTTGTTTTGAGTGTAGGATCTAATACAAGTTAAGTTTTAATTTAACAGAAGGGATTATTCTAACCTAACCAAATTATTATTCTTGTTTCTTATTTTAATCTTTAATAAGTTAGAAATACATAAATCAACATAAGTTAGTATAAGAAACACATCAACAAACAATATTTTACAAAAGACCAAAAAAATTTTGCTATATTTCCAAAACTTTAATACAAAATTATATAAAGTGACATAAATTAGGTTAACAATGATAGATCTTATTTTTCTCTTTAATGAGTTTAAAAACACAAACACCAACCTAATTACATGCCAAAAAATATAGAATAATACTTGGTAGCTTGAAAGCCATTGGCCCAAAGTGGCTCGAATACCCAAAACGACGTTGTTTTAGGTATTCCTCTTTTTCTTTTCTTTTTTTTTTCCTTTTCTTTTCTCTCCTTTCCTTCTCTGAAACAGCGAAGAAAGAGAGAAGAGACGAGAAGAGAGAGAGAGAGAGAGAGAAGAAGAAGGAGAAAAGATGGAGAGAAGGGGGAGGAAGAAAAGAAAGAGGCAGTGATGGCAGCGCCGGTTGGTGGCTCTCTCTCTCTCTCTCTGCCAGTGGGTGGCCCTCTCTCTCTCTCTCTCTCTCTCTCTCTCTCTCATACATATATATAGTGTGTGTATAGATCTGTGTTGTACGGGGAGAAAATATTTATCGCTCTTTGTACTCCTTGTGTCCAAGCTTCGCTTCACTCCAGATAACTTGAGAACACAACGATGGTGAGCTACCCGGTGGGTGGTGGCCGGAATACCCCTTCGACGGTCAAGTTAGCACAAATTTAGAGAGAGAAAACAAAAGAGAGAGCTCTGATAACCAGGAGGTCTCAATGTGTAAGGGTTCTAGACCTGTGTATTGAGGCGCCGCACAGTTTAAATAGTTTCTGCGTGCACCACTCTGCTCGTTCTTTTCTGGATGCGTGGCTGTATTGCCTTCTTTACTCCTGACACGTGTACGCGTCAATACTACCAAACAATATTTGGCCAAACCGCCAAGCAATATGGATGTGCAACTTTAGTGGATTCCTCTCATTGCATTCCGATTGGCCCACATGGAAAATCCTACTGAGTTACTTCCTGAAGGGCGCTACAGTCTACCCTTTGGAACCGCGCTACTCTTGACCGACCAAAATCTGAGGCGTATAACCCACTTCTTCAGCCGTACCCATTTGTTCCTACTAACCTTGCTCGGCTTCAGTGTGCAACACGTGCGTCTAGTTGTAACATGCCCGGGGGGTACCCACGTGTGTTAAACAGTTCGGACTCCCGAGATCTCTTTGATCTAGTCTCACGAGTGCACTGTGAAACATAGATGAGAGTCTAGATTTGACAACTTTTATTGAAAATCCATGTTATTGCAATTTTGTCAAAAATGGACTGCGTCATCAGATCTCAGAGTCGTCACCTAATATTTCGGGAAATTAGGAAACCCATGACTCGTGCCAAGGCCACTGTTCGTCGTAATCAAGGATGCTTGGCTCGGAACCTTAGATATGAGAGGGGAAGGTCAATAATGAGCAACCCCGCTTACCCGATCAAAAGATCGGCCTCTATTAAACCATGATATGACTTTTATTTTCTTTATATGTTCATGTTATGATTATTTAGTAAATCCTAAAATTTACTATGTGAAGCATACAAGTATAGAGTAGTTTGCACAAATTGGAACAATTCGATTTCATGTTTGTGTTTCGAAAAGGGTTTGAATTTGCCACCTCAAGTGGGCTTAGAGTTTGTGAATTTGCCATCACAAAGTGGGCTTAAACATACATTCATCGAATCATTCCAATTCAAGTAGCAAGCCTTCATCCACAGGCATTCAAACAGTTTATGATTTAAACAATTAGCCTCATGGTAGGATGCTAAACATAATAAGAAAAAACACACACAAATGGGAGACTAAAGCATAAAAACTCACAGATTTACCGACGTCCCTCAAACAGCTACAAAACAAAGTTAGTAAAATATGCATGATCTTATATACAGAAGCCTAATGCAATTCACTCATGAGATGCGACTAAAGATTCGGTTTCTAAAACATGACATACAAAACATGTGATAACGCACATAATCACGTAAAAATTGATGAAATCCACAAATGCAAACTTAGCCGAATCAAGATGCATGAAATATGGATGCAAAGCATGGATATGCATGGCATGTCAGTTAGGGAAAGCGACTAAAGAATGGGATAGAAAGGAGCGGGGTGGAGGGATTATTACAACACATAAATTATTACATATTCAAACGAGAGAGAGAGGAGGGAATAATAAAATAAAATGAAACCTCACAAACACTCAAAAGAAAAAGAAGATAAAGAACTTCATCACTGGCACAGTCCACTCCTTTTCTCCACTGGAAATGAAGCCCAACGTTTCAAACCCCCCGCCACTCAGCCCATGTAAACTCATCTTCAATGGAGGCCCCCACCTCATCAGCATCAACGCATGATCTCAAATGATTTTATAATTCCAACACCTGGCACAACATATGATAATATGGACAAACCTTAGCCCAAGTAAACCCACGTTAAGCATCCACGGAAGGGCCCACCTTTGCAACACCCATGATTGTTCTTCACTTCCTTCTCTGCCATTGACCCATTTTCACCACCATATCTGTAACCATCTCTCTCTTTAGGCAGAAAAATCACAAAGTGTCTTCAGAGAGGGAGCCAGATTGAGTTGTCCCTATATCTCTGTGTTTTTATTTCATGGCTGTGAAAACCGAGAGCTAGAGAGTGGTCTGCATGCATGTGTGTATCTGTGTGTGATAGATGAGAGAGAGAGAGAGAGAGAGAGAGAGCTGTTTGTGTATGTTGCAGAGAGAGAGACCCAGCTAGAGAGAGATAGAGATACCGCTAGAGGGCCAAAGCTAAGGCCGTGCGTCTGTGTGTGTTGCTCTCACCCGAGTGTGCTGTGTGTGTCTATCTTTCTTTTGTTTTCTTTGAGTGAGCGAGAGATCAGAGAGAAAGAAAAGTTGGTCTCCTCCCTCCCAAAGAGAGAGTTCTGTCGTGCGTATCTTTGTCATGCATGGAGAGAGAGTGCATGTGTGAGAGGTGTGCTGTGTGTGTGTAGCCCCCCTGCATGTGTTGTGTCATGTGTGCATGTGGGTGCATGTGGGTGTTATGTGTCTCTGTGTGTGCCATGTGTAGTGTGTGGGTGTGTTGAGTGTATGTCCTCTCTCTCTCTAAACCGTGTGTGTGTGTTGTGTGTTTGCTAGGTCTGCCGTATAGTGGTTATGCTGCGTGTATGTCCGTGTGCATAGGTGTGCCTTTGTGTGTTGTGTGTTGTGTGTGTCTATCAATGTGTATGTGGGCTGTGTCTATGGAGAGAGCCGAGAGGGAGAGGGAGCTCAGTCCGTGTGTGAGAGCTGGTATGTGTTTGTGAATGATCAATGTCTATGCTGTGAGTCAGTGTGTTATAGAGAGAGAAGAGAAAGAGCCAGTACATGTGTTGTCCATAGAGAGAGCCAAGAGAGAGCTCATGGCCGTGGGTGTATGCCTCTTCTGGGTGTCCCCCTTGGGTGTGTGTATCTCCCTCTGTTTTGAGTCTGCCCTCATGTTGCCCCGTGAATGAGTGTGTGAGAGGTGTGTTGTGTAGTGGTGGTGGTGTGCATGCCGAGAGGGATGGAGCTAGAGCTTGTGGCAACAATGGCAGAGAGAGAGAGAGAGAGATGTAAACGGAAGGGAGAGAGAGATTAGTCCCCCTCTCCCCCCCCTCTGTGTGTGTTGTCTTGAGTGTCTCCTTTCGTGTGTGTTTATGGTCTATATCAGAGAGTGAGTGAGGTATCGTGTGTGTGTTCCGAGAGGGAGAGAAGAGATCAGTGCATGTTCTCCTTTTTTTTTCCCCTACTGCCGAGCATTATGAAGAGAGAGAGATAGAGTTGTGTTTTTTTTTTATTATTATCATTTCTCCTCCCCATACCCCAGCTGAACCAAAACTCTCTTTTTTTGCCTTTGAGTGGGTGTAGTGTCTATATATCCCTCTGTCTCCGTCCCCCTTCAGCTTTTGTTTTCTCTTTTTATTATTTTTTTTGTCACATTCTCTCTCTCTACAACCTTTTCTCTCTAAACAAAACAATATCACCCATGACACCACTCACATGAACACCTATTCTCTTTCTACAAATATTCTCTTTCCACCAAAACAAACATAATCATCTTGGCCATATACCATGTTCACCACTTCCTTTCTTTTTTCAAAATAAATGTAGCCAGCCTCTGCTTTCTCTTTTCTTTTTTTCTAAAAATATAATATTCTCCACCCACTCATAAAACATAATCATCCTACCCAAAAACAAGATATTCTCTTGACCATACTATTTTTTTGTATTTCTTCTTTTTCTTTTTTTGTTTTTGTTTTTGGTTTTGATAAAAACACCTAAAATCATGTACACACACACCAAATTATAAAATATTATAAAATACTACAAATTACAAATTTGGCCAAAATGGGTGAGGTTTTGAGATTAAAGTTTCAATTTGAATTCTTTGCTGAGAAATTCATACAATGGCATATTCCAATTTTCATCATGGGATGGTCAAAAGAAAGCGCCCAAGTTTTAGGGCCGGTCAAAATGGGGTGTCTACAGTTGCCCCTCTTTGATAGAGCTCGAAGTCATGAAATGACGTGAGTGAATGTCAAAGCTCAAAGACGACCCTTTTGACAAGGCCATAGACTTTGGGCAAACAAACAAAATGCAATGCATGTGGTTGAACCCGAAGGTTGCCTACGTATCCCTTTGCAAGGAATTAAACCAGCGTAGTTCAGGGGCAAGATGAAAATGATATACAAGAAGATTTTGGGAATTGGCCTTATACGCTATGCGAAGCTGATTATTTTTGAAAAACTTATGATCATGCAAAACAACCTCACGTGTCTCACGCGAAAGGAGGAAAGATGGTGTGAACACCAGGCGCACCTGATGTTTTTAACCGAATAAATCAACAACCTAACGCGTCTTACATGAAATGAGGAAAGATGGTGTGAACACCAGGCGCACCTGATGTTTTTAACCGATTGGGTGGTGTGAACAGACAAGTGCACCTGCTGTTGTTAACCGATTTAAATGTGCACGGATGTCACTTTCCTTCCTGATCATGTTTACAACTTTCCCTATTCTCCAACGGGGTGACAGACTAGGTTGGTTCAGTATCCAGAATTGAGGCACACACACGCTACCTTAACCTATGGGGCTGCCATACAAATTTCAAGTCGGGAATACACCCCTGGGTATTTAAACCAGACTTTAGTCTCGGAAATTCCAAACCTTTTGCGTTCTAGGCATCCCCATTCGAACTCTAGTTTCCACTGTCGCAGTTGGTCTCCTAGGAACTCATTGCAATCACAGGCAGATGACTATACCAAACCACCTAAAGTCGTTCGGGCATGACAAACACCAAAGGACTTGCACCTTTAAAGGATTTAAGGTCTCCTAGACCAGAAAAAGAACACCAGGCGCACCTGCTGTTTTTTAACAGATTTGAGTGGTGTGAACAAACAGGCGCACTTGCTGTTGTTAACCGATTTGGGTGGTGTGAACAGATAGGCGCACCTGCTGTTGTTAACCGATTTGGATGGTGTGAACAGACAGGCGCACCTGCTGTTGTTAACCGATTTTGGTTTTGATAATTGGACTTATACGCTACGCGAAGCCGATTTGGGTGGTGTGAACAGACAGGCGCACCTGCTATTGTTAACCGATTTTGATAATTGGACTTATACGCTACGCGAAGCCGGTTAGAAAATTGGACTTATACGCTACGTGAAGCCGGTTGTAATTGGACTTATACGCTATGCGAAGCCGATTTGAAAATTGGACTTATACGCTACGCGAAGCCGGTTGTAATTGGACTTATACGCTTCGCGAAACCAGTTTTAATTGGACTTATACACTACGCGAAGCCGATTGTAATTGGACTTATACGCTATGCGAAGCCGGTTTGAAAATTGGACTTATACGCTACGCGAAGCCGATTGTAATTGGACTTATACGCTACGCGAAGTCGGTTTGAAAATTGGACTTATACGCTATGCAAAGCCGATTATAATTGGACTTATACGCTACGCGAAGCCGGTTTAAAAATTGGACTTATACGCTATGCGAAGCCGGTTGTAATTGGACTTATACGCTACGCGAAGCCGGTTTGAAAATTGGACTTATACACTACGCGAAGCCGGTTGTAATTGGACTTATACGCTACGTGATGCCGGTTGTAATTGGACTTATACGCTGCGCGAAGCTGGTTGTAATTGGACTTATACGCTACGCGAAGCCGATTTGGGTAATTGGACTTACACGCTACGCGAAGCCGATTGTAATTGGACTTATACGCTACGCGAAGCCGGTTGTAATTGGACTTATACGCTACGCAAAATCGGTTGTAAGTGGACTTATACGTGTAGACGTCCCCCGAACGCCCCGGGAGGGTTAAGTCCCGTTCCGTTCATATTGGGTCACTACAGTTCAAAGGACTCAAATGTCACGGTTCTTAATCTTGAACCAAAGAGTCCAAATCCGGCAAATCGTTTTGGAAAACAGATTTTTTGAAGAAGTGCCAAACATGACTGCTTTGCCAGATAACAGAGTCGCCACCTAAATATTTTTTAAATGGGAAATTTAGGAAACCCTGACTCGTTGCCAAAGGCCACGTGTCCGTCCACCAAAGTTGGCTCGGGAACTTGGGTACGATTGGGGAAGGTCACATCGTGAGCACCCCCGCTCGTCCGGTCAAAGACCGGCCTCTACTAACCATGATATCTGTTTTTGAAAACATTGTGAGTTCTTATTCCGATTATTAGCCTAGGTTACCATGTGATGCTCGCAGCAAATAAGTATAGACTGAGTCGCCTGAATTGGAACAAAACATTTCATGTTTGTTTGTTTGAAAATGGTTTGATGGTGCTACCCGCAGGTAGGCTAAGACGTGGATTTGCCACCCTCAGGTGGGCTTAGAAAAACATGATTTTGCCACTATCTAGTGGGCTTAAAACAAACATTTGACGAATTATCCCAATTCAAGCAACTCAACCTCCACCCACAGGCATTCAAGGCAGATATATCACATAAGCACATAGCCTCATGGTAAGCATGCTATCATGGCAACACTCACACGCATGCAAGGATGCTAAAGCATAAAACTCACCTAGTACTCCAAGCCAAAACAGGAACCGATTAGAAATCATGCATGGATCCTAAGTATACAGAATGCCTAATGCAACACATGCAAAATGCAACTATAGCAGGCTCGGCTATTCTAAAGATGGCATGTGAAATGCTACAACTATCACGTATTCAATTTGGAATTGAAATACAGATGCAGTTTGTATGATGCGCCGAGCCCGGTGCATGCAAAACAGATGAATGATGCAAACATGCTGTCATACTGTATGCTAATTGAAATATGCCCTATATCTAACCATCGTAAGCGGGTAAATAAAAGGGAGAAAGAAATGGGGGTTGGAAGACATACATTGCACTCACACACCCTTATTACAGTTATGCCCTCGCGCAGAGGGTCCGAATAAATAATAATACAGTCCGACATGAAAGAATAATACAGATTTCTAAGTAATTAGCAATTTAAACTAAGAAAGCTGAAAATCGGTTTGCAAGCCGGGGGGCTGCCTCGCTTCTGATGAATATTGCATTTTGGGCTGCCTTGCGCAGAAATCCACTGGGATGCCCAATTTAGCCTCTGTTCGCAGTGTTTCTCGAAATGCGTGCCAAACTCTGAAAAGTTGTTGATCCTTGATTTTGCTGCAACAGAGCAGGAAAAGGGCATAGCAATGTATTTCACAAATATATGCATGCCTCGATCCTCGTGCCACCAATCACGCATACCGATGCATGATGGCCGAGGAATCGGACTGCACAACTCACTATAGAATGAATGCATGAATGCTACAATGAAAACCTAACTCCATCATGGTTATCCGGTGGAGTGTCGGTGACTGGGGAATTGAGACCCGTTCCGTCACTCGGAGTACGAAACGTGCCTCGTTTCCCGTGCCCGGGCTAACTCCTATCCCGAACATGATGCAATATGCATGATATGCATGAAATGCAACTAATATACAGTTCTAGCATGCACAATGCTATGAGAATGAGGTGCCTCGAAATGCGCGCACACGGGCACGCATACCGAGAAAATGATGTGAAATGCAAATCGGATAAAACCGAAGTGCCTCGAAATGCGTGCCCACAGGCACGCATACCGAGGCGATGATAAAATGGGAAATCGGGTAAAACCGAAATGCCTCGAAATGCGTGCACACGGGCACGTAAACCGAGGCGATAATGTAAAATGCAAATCGGATAAAACCGAAGTGCCTCGAAATGCGTGCACACAGGCACGTAAACCGAGGCAATGATGTGAAATGCAAATCGGATAAAACCGAAGTGCCTCGAAATGCGTGCACACAGGCACGCAAACCGAGGCAATACCAAAATGGAATGAAATGGCATACGGAATGCCACGATGGGCTTACACCAACATGGGAGAGCCTCAGCTCACTCACATAGGAGGCCGTCGGGTAAAATAAAGCTGCCTCGAAATGCGTGCCCGCGGACACGCAAACCGAGGAATGCATAAAATAGCATATGGAATGCAGTGATGGGCTTACGCCAACATGAGAGAGCCTCGGCCGCACACTCACATAGGCTGCCATAATGATAAAAGGAGATGCCGAAATGCGTGTACACGGGCACGCAAACCGAGGAAATGCACTAAGGCATGAAATGACATGGAAATGAGATGTAAAATGCAAATTGGGCTTACACTAACATGAGAGAGCCTCAGCCGCACTCACATAAGCTGCCGTCGGATAAAAAAGAGCTGCCTCGAAATGCGTGCACACGGGCACGCAAACCGAGGCGATGCGGAATGACATGCGAAATGCAAATTGGGCTTATACCAACATGAGAGGGCCTCAGCCGCACTCACATGAGATGCCGATGAATGAAAACGGAGCGCCTCGAAGTGCGTGCCCACGGGCACGCAAACCGAGGTAATGACAAAAAGGCACAAAATGGCATGGAAATGATATGCAGGCATGCGAACTAAATTCCAGCAACTAAATGAAGGGAAAACAGCCTCAAAATGATGATAAAAATGCACCCGATGCCCAGAATGTTCCCGAAATGTGATATTTAGCCCCCGAAATGGCCTACAGCTATGCTATACATGCAAAATTGACACATGACAGCAAAACAGTAGCAAGGAAGCCTCAAAAATAGCATCTTTCCAGTACAAACATGGCCAAATTGTAAGCATAGATATGACAACAATAGCTTGCAAAAATACGGAAAAAGAGAGGATTTACAAGCAAGTGATATCTACAATGCTCAAACCCAAAAAATCAGTTCTACAACATTAGAGAGGGACTACAAATATGCATTTTTACAGAAGATGAGATCCCCAAATTCAGTGTGTAGATATACAATACATAGCATGCAAAATAAGGGTCAAAAGAGGTTTATAAAGAGAGGTATCATAAGCAATGACCAAAAAACTTAATACCCTTAATAAAACTTGAAGAATAGACCAAAATAGGACACTTCACAAGCCTGATGAAGGCCAGAAACAGAAGCTAGAATGGCCTAAACAAACATGCAATTTTACGGTAAATTTGAAGAATTTCAAAACAAGTACTAAAACCAATTACCAAATGGCTTAAGACCCTTCACAAAGAATGATGTATGGACCAAAATAAGACTCCTTCAAGGCCTGATGAAGGCCAAAAACAGAAGCCAAAATAGTCTAACAAAGCATGCAAGATAGGCATAGAACATGGATTCAAAGCAAGTGTATGATAGAGGAGGAAACATGGTTGAGCCTTCTTCAATGTTGAAGAGGGGATCAAAATGAGCACATATCAGTAGGTTGAATACTCCAACTCAGATCAAAAATAGGCTAATTAACTCATGCAATTTTACGGTAAAATGAAGAATTTCAAAGGAAGTGCATGCTAGAGCTACCAAACGTGATGGAGCCCTTCTTCAATGTTGAAGAGGGGCTCAAAATAGGCCTACTAAAAGTTTATGGTATGCTCGAAATCAGATCACTCAAAAGCCAAACAAAGCATGCAAAATAATGGCATAAAGAGTGATATTGAAACAAGTGTATCATGGAGACACCAAATGGGGTTGAGCCCTTCTACAAAGTTGTGAGGGGCTCAAAATAAGCCTAAAACCAGAAGGGGTCAGAGCCCAAAACAGATCACAAGTAGGGTAGAAATTTGAAGCAAAAAATGCAAGAAAAGGGGAATTGGTGACTTACCCTTGAAGATCAAGCTTTCTTTGCTTCTTGGCTTGAATTTGTTGATCCTAACCTCTGAAATTACTCCCTTGCTGCTGAAATGGAGGTGTGTGTTGGTTGTGCTTGGAGTTGATGAAGGAATGGAAGCAAAACTTGGATGTTTGAAGCTTTTTGGAAGAGAGGAATGGAGGAGATCATGTATGGAGCTCTCAAGGGATTTTTCTAACCTCAAAACCAGCTGGTGGCTGCTGTTTTTATGGCCAAAAGAGAGGTGAAAAGGTGGGAAAAATATCTAGATATTTTGCTCTAAATATCTAGCAAAATATCTAGATATTTTGCTCTAATAAAAAAGTGGCGTTCGGCCACGAAGTGGGCATCAGAGGGCCCAGTGTTCCTCGGAATGATAAACAGGGGTACCTTGCCAAAATCGGAGAAAACGATGCGAAATGAATGCTCGGGGGCAAACCGCGAGGTTCGGGCCCGAAAACCGGCTATAAGCACCGAAAGTGGCATATGGCCGAAGTGGGTATCTGGCAACCCCAGGTGCCTTGGAATGATGAAACAAGGTACATGCCAAAATCGGAGAAAACGATGCGAAGTGAATGCTCGGGGGGCCAAACCGCGAGGTTCGTGGCCCGAAAAACCGGCTATAGCACCGAAGTGGCCTACGGCCACGAAAGTGGGTATCTGGGACCCCAGTGTTCCTTGTTATGATGAACATAGGTACATGCCAAAAATCGAGGAATCGGAGATGGTTGGGCGTCCGAACCGAGGCACACGGCCTGACGGCTCCGGAAACCGGAACCGGGCTCCGAAATGGGCAAAATGGCCTACGTCCACGAAAAAGTAGCGCACAGCCCACCGAGAGATGGTCTACAGGACCACTCCCTTCCCTCAGGAAAGAAAACAGAGAAAACCGAGTCTGGTTCGCAACCGAGACAAGGCACAGAAGAGATTCGGAAGTCCGGAGGCAGGGCGCACGCCGCGACTCTGAAACTTCTGAACGAGCACGATATGAACATCACCGAGCGCTCAATCGGTGACGAGTCTGAGTCGTAAGGTCGGTCAAAAATGGGTGTCTACAATACGCTACGTGAAGCCGGTTTGAAAATTGGACATATACGCTACGCGAAGCCGGTTGTAATTGGACTTATACGTTACGCGAAGCCGGTTGTAATTGGACTTATACGCCACGCGAAGCCGATTTGGGTAATTGGATTTACAGGCTACGCGAAGCCGGTTGTAATTGGACTTATACGCTATGCAAAGCCGGTTTGAAAATTGGACTTATACGCTATGCGAAGCCGGTTGTAATTGGACTTATACGCTACGCGAAGCAGGTTTGAAAATTGGACTTATACGCTACGCAAAGCTGGTTGTAATTGGACTTATACGCTATGCGAAGCCGATTTGGGTAATTGGACTTACACGCTACGCGAAGCCGGTTTGAAAATTGGACTTATACGCTTACGCGAAGCCGGTTTGAAAATTGGACTTATACGCTTATGCGAAGCCGGTTTGATAATTCAGGATTTATGCAATGCAATGCAATGCAATGTCATGGAGTGATGATAAAGCTATGAAGATGGCAACATGGGAGGCAAGCTTAGTGCAAAACACACGAAGCAAGCCACATCTCTACCTGGCTATGTTTGCAACTTTCCCTATTCTCCAACAGGGTGACAGACTAGGTTGGTTCAGTTTCCAGAGTTGAGGCGCATACAAGCTATCTCAACCTATGGGGCTGCCATACAGATTTCAAGCCGGGGATACATCCCTAGGTATTTAAACCAGACTTTAGTCTCGGAAATCCCGAACCTTTTGCGTTCTAGGCATCGTCATTCGAACTTACTTTCCGTCTCAGTTGATCTCCTAGGAACTCATTACAAACATAGTTAGGTGACTATACCAGACCGATTGAAGTCGTTCGGGCACGACAAACACCAAAGGAATTGCACCTCTAGAGGATTTAAGGTCTCCTAGACCATGAAAGTCGTTTGGGCACGACAAACACTAAAGGACTTGCACCTTTAGAGGATTTAAGGTCTCCTAGACCCGAAAAAGAATAACAAGCACACCTGTTGTTTTTAACTGATTTAATGGCCACGGATGCCGCTTTACTTCCTGATCATATTCACAACTTTCCCTATTCTCCAACGGGGTGACAGACTAGGTTGGTTCAGTATCCAGAATTGAGGCGCATACACATTACCTCAACCTATAGGGCTGCCATACAGATTTCAAGCCGGGGATATACCCCTGGGTATTTAAACCAGACTTTAGTCTCGGAAATTTCAAACCTTTTGCGTTTTAGGCCTCGGCCATTCGAACTCTAGTTTTCACCGTCACAATTGGTCTCCTAAACACTCATTGCAAACACAACCAAGATAATACACAAATATTTACATATAAATACACACAGATATGTACATATGGTATATACATATGCATATACAGACAACATAAAGACAGATATATACATAGACATATACAGTATATATACAGGTATATATGACACAGACATATACGGACCTATACACAAACATATACAGATATATACACAGATGGAGAATATTCCGTTTGCAACCGTCAGCGGGAAGATGTCGTTACTGAGAAGGCATATTCCGTTTGCTGACGTCAGCACATGTACGCAAAACACGCAAAAAGAAAGAAAAAACACAAAATGCATGGATGTGGAGATACGGGGTTTCGAACCCCTGACCTTCGGCCTGGTCTTCGAGTCCTCGACCACTGAACTACGCCACTCTTGTGACATGATATGCAAACAAATATATATAGATATACGAGACATATATACACAAAATCAAAACAAAAACAAAGAAACACTCGATATGGGGTTCGAACCCTTGACTTCAGGCTCAGCCTCTCACTCTTCAACCACTGAGCCACCCCACTGACCCTAAACCACTCATATGACCAAATGTTCAAACAAATATCTATATGGGTATATAAGACATATATATACATAAAACCAAAACAAAATAAAAGAAATACTCGATGTGGGGTTCGAACCCCTGACCTCGGGCTTAGGCTCTCCGAATCCTCAACCCACTAGGTCAAACCACTAAACCCAAGCCACACTTGTGACCCAAATGTTCAAACAAATATATATATTATATAGCTATACAATATATATACACACATGCATACACAATTTATTCCCGCGTCTCTCTCTTTTTTCACAAACGCGTGACACGCGGCCTTCTTTTGCGTCACTGGCCGACAAAAACAGGCCTCGAACGACGCTCGCCTCGGCCATCTCCCTCTTTGTCTTCTTCTTCTCAGTTTCTTCTGAATCAGTATCTCTTTTCTCTTCTTCTTAACCACTCTCTTCTTCTGCTTCTTCTCCATCACTCTTCCATCTTTCTCCTCCTCTTTCTTTTCCTCATCTATTTTTTGTCATTTCTCTATGACTTCCTTCTTTCCTCTCTCTTTCTATACATGGCTTCGTCTCACCCCCTCTCTCTCTTTCCGAATCTTAATGATCCATCAAGCTCCTCTGGGCCAAGTGCCCCTGTTCTTACTCATTCTAGTCTTCTTACACTAACAGTTGAGCAAGTGATGGCTGCTCAAAATAATATCGAGGCCAACCACTACACGTTGAGGTCCTGCATGGAGACAGTGGCGGCGGTCACTAATTTATCTCACCGTTTGCAAAACAAGACGTGTGAGGTACACCACGTCAATGCCCAACTCTCTTTACTCCAGTGCATGTACAGAGATGCGCAGGCAGAGATTTGTGCATTGAAGGCTGAAAACAAGGAGCTGAAACGGCAAACCACCTCCATGGTCCGATTTGGAGCACCTTCGTACCTCGCCTTTGATGGTCGGCGGGGAGCCGACTCGCTCGGCTGAAGCACTGTGGTAGTTCTCGGCAGAAGTACTGGAGCAGGGCCTTCTAAGGTTGACGACAAAAAGGGGAAGAGCTCGGCAACGGAAGAGCCGAGTAAGTGAAGTCGGCGTGTGGCCGGCATCGGTGAAAAAAAAGAAGATCCTCCCTGTAGACACCCCATTTTTGACCGACCTTAAGGCTCAGACGTCACTGATTGAGCGCTCGGTGATGTTGCATATCGTGCTCGTTCAGAAGTCTCAGAGTCGCGACCGTGAGCCCTGCCTCCGGGCTTCTGAACCCTCTTCTGTACCTTGTCTCGGTTGCGAACCAGACTCGATTTTCTCTGTTTCTTTTCCTGAAGGGAGGGAGAGGTCCTGTAGACCGTCTCTCAGTGGCCGTGGGCTACATTTCGTGGCCGTAGGCCATTTTGCCCATTTCGGAGCCCGGTTTCCCGGTTTTCGGAGCCGTCAGGCCGTGTGTCTCGGTTCGGGACCGTCTAACCATCTCCGATTCCTCCGGTTTTTGGTATGCATCTTATTTACTCCCTTTTTAGGGACACTGAGGTCTGAGAGACCCACTTCGTGGCCGAATGTCGCTTTCGGTGCTTAACAGCCTATTTTCGGGACCCCGAACTGCGTGTTTTGGCCCCCGAGCATTCGTTTTGCATCGGTTTTCGTTCATTTTTGGCAGGTACCTCTGTTTTATCACCAGGAAGGTCACTGAAGGTGGGAGGCCACAATTGTCTCAGCAACCAGTTATGCTCCTCCGGCGCCCTCCGACGCCTGTTTTTCTCACTTCCGGGCCAATGTTGACCACCCTAGGAGCATTTTCTTCAACTCCAAACCCCATATTTGTGTTGTACACACTTGGGAGGACCCTAATATCATATGGCTGGCCAGAAATTCAACTTGAACCTTTTGAACCCCTCCTAAAAGTGGCCTATTCTCTCTCCTGTTTTAGAGTTGCCAGTTTTGAACCACAGGGTTGTGTTGAGGAGACCTGGGAGGACACCTTTCTCTGGTGGCCGGCCAGAAAATCTTCTTGACCATTTTGCCCCTTGGCCGGCCGGCCAGGGGGTGGCCGGCCGGCCACCTGCAACAAAAATACCTAGCCGGTCATGATCCCCTCAATGTGCACTTTACAGCTGTATAGCTGTTTTCCCCCAAAAATATCTCTATCCGGGGGAGAGCTTTAGGAGAAAAACTTGGTGTCATTTCCCTCCACCTTTTCTCCTCTCCTCTTGCCTTTATAACCAGCCTCCAAGACTGGTTTTAGGGTTACAAAAATTTCCCTAAGGGCCTTGCATACATCTCTCTCTATTTCTCTCTCACTTTCTCTCAAAATCTCTAAGTTTCTATCCCTTTTCTTCACCACTACCAAGCACTACCACCACCACTCCATTCCAGAAGCAAGGAGAGGTTTTTCAGAGGCTTAGAAGCAACATCCCTTGGTCCTAAAGGCAGCAAAGAATAGTCTTCAAGGGTAAGTTCACATTTCCCCTCTTTTAGCTCATTTTTTTTGCACCATTTTTCTAGCCTATTTGCTTACTATTTTGGGCTCCGACCCTAACTGAAACTAGGCCTTTTTTGAGCCATTCTTCATGTTTGTTCAAGGGCTCAACCTTGTTTGAGCCCTCCATTTGGTACTTGCCTCAATACCCCTTGGTATGTCACATTTTTGCATGAAATTTCTAGCCTATGTGTGATCTGTTTTTGAGCATAATATAAACTGTAAGTGGGCCTATTTTGAGCCCCTCTTCAACATTGAAGAAGGGCTCAACCATTTTTGGGCCCCCTATCTTGCACTTACTTCATAATCCCTCCTATTTACCGTAAATTTGCATGATTTGTTTGGCCTATATGTAAATTGTTTTGGAGTGTATCATGAACTGTGAGTAGGATTATTTTGGGTCCCTCTACAAACATTGTAGAAGGGATCACCACTGTTGGGGCCTCCATGTTGTGCTTACCATTATTATACCCCTCTTTGCCCCTCATTTTTGCATGCTTTTTAGGCTTATCCAGCTTCTGTTTTCGGCCATGATCAGAACTGAAAATGGTCATATTTTGACCTTCTTGGCATGTTTCATTAAGGGTCTGTGATCATTTGATGTATATTTGGTCTACTTCATGTTATAGCCTCTTGTTATCCTTAATCTTGCATCGCATTTTGAGCATGTTTTCATACTGATTTGAGGTTTGTCATCTACTGTAAATGTTCATATTTTTAGTCCCTCTTCAGTGTTGTAGAAGGGTATTTTTCCATTTGGGCTTTGCATCTATCACTTGCTTCATGACCTCCCTTGCGGAGCCATTTTGTATGCCATTTTAGCCCTACTCATGATTGCTGTTTGACCATGTTTTGTACTGAAAAAATGTGAGTTTTGGGGCTTCCTTGCTTCTGATTTTTCATGTCATGTATCAATTATGCATGTACGGTATAGCTGTAGGCCATTTTATGCATTGAAATCCATGTTTCGGGATCATTTCATGCATCGGGAATTATTTCGCCTCATCTCGGGGCTGTTTTCCCCCTCATTTTGCCACTGATTTTTGCATGTTTGCATATAATATTCAATGTCTCTGCCATGTCTCATTAGAGTGGCATTTCGGTGCCTGAGGGTCCGTTCTCGGTTTGCGTGCCCGCGGGCACGCACTTCGAGGTATCTTGTTTTCATCTGATGGCCTCCTATGTGAGTGTGGCTGAGGCTCTTTCATGTTGGTGTAAGCCCATTATTGCATTGCGTATGTCATTTCACCCATAGCATTGTGTATGCCCGGTTGTATATTACCTCGTATAGCGTGTATGCCATTCCATGACATTGTGTATGTTAGGGTTGCATATTAGCTACATTTTATGCATATCATGCATATTGCATCGTGTTCGGGATAGGAGTTAGCCCGGGCACGGGAAGCGAGGTACGTTCCGTACTCCGAGCGACGGAACGGGTCTCAATTCCCAAGTCACTAACGCTCCGGATTATCCATGATGGAGTTAGGTTTTGTTGTAGCATTCATATGCATTCATCCTATATTGAGTTGTGCAATTCGACTCCTCGGCCATCATGCATCGATATGCGTGATTGGTGGCACGAGGATCGAGGCATGCATATATTTGTGAAATACATTGCTATGCCCCTTTCTTGCTCTCTGTTGCAACAAAATGAAGAATTAGTAATTTTTCGGAGTCTGGCACACATTTCGAGAAACATTGCAAATGGAGGCTGATTGGGGCATCCCAGTGGATTTCCGCGCAAAGCAACCCAAACTTGCAGCATTCATCAGAATCAAGGCAGCCCCCTGGCTTGCATGCCAGTTTACAGTTTTTCTTAGTTAATTTGTTAATTAATTAGGAATTTGTATTATTTGGACTGTACTATTCTTTTATTCGGGACTGTATTATTTATTTAGACCCTCTGTGCAAGGGCATAATTGTAATAAGTGTGGGTGAGTGTGATGTATGTCTTCCAACCCCACGTCTTTCTTCCCTTTTATTTACCCGTTTATGATGGTTAGATATAGGGCATATTTCGATTAGCATACAGTATGACAGCATGTTTGCATCATTCATCTGTTTTGCATGCACCGGGCTCGGCGCATCATACAAACTGCATTTGTATTTCAATTCCAAATTGAATACATGATAGCTGTTGCAGTCCATGTGCCATGTTTAGAATAGCCGAGCCTGCTATAGTTGCATTTTTGCATGTGTTGCATTAGGCATCTCTGTATAATTAGGATCATGCATGGATTTCTAATGAGCTTTTGTTTTGGCTTGGAGTACTCGGTGAGTTTTATGTTTAGCATCCTTGCATGCGTGTGAGTGACTGCCATGATAGCATGCTTACATGAGGCTAAACTGCTTATGTGATATAACTGCCTTGAATGCCTGTGGGTGGAGGTTGGGTTATTTGGATTGGAACAATTCATCAAATGTTTGTTTTAAGCCCACTAGATAGTGGCAAAATCATGTTTTCTAAGCCCATCCGAGGGTGGCAAATCCACGTCTTAGCCTACCTGCGGGTAGCACCATCAAACCATCTTTCAAAAATAAACATGAAATGTTTTTTCCAAATCAGGTGACTCAGTCTATACTTGTATGCTGTGCGCATCACATAGTAACCTAGGCTAATAACCGGAATAGAACGCACAAGTTTTCAAAATCAGATATCATGGTTAGTAGAGGCCGGTCTTTGACCGGGCGAGCAGGGGTGCTCACGAAGTGACCTTCCCCAATCATACCAAGTTCCCGAGCCGAGGCAATTTTGGTGATGACGGACACGTGGCCTTTGGCACCGAGTCAGGGTTTCCTAAATTTCCCATTAAAAAACATTTAGGTGGCGACTCTGTATCTGGCGAAGCAGTCCATATTTGGCACTTCTTTCAAAAAAATCTGTTTTCAAAATCGATTTGCCGAATTTGGACTCTTTGGTTCAAGATTAAGAACCGTGACATTTGAGTCCTTGAGCTGTAGTGACCCCAATATAAACGGAACGGGACTTAACCCTCCCGGATGCGTTCGGGGACGTCTACACTCCCTTTTTGTGTTTTGTTTTTTTTTTTTTTTTTGGGCTTGCTGTTTCTCTTTTTTTTAATCTTGTTTTGGAGTCTCTGTATTTTTTGGTTTGTTTGTTTAGTTTGTTTTTGTTTTTTTTTTTTTTTTGTTTTGTTTTTTTTTTAGAGTCTCTGTAATCGGGGATGTGCTCCCCTGACTGTAATAAAAAGTTTCAGTTTTGTATATCAATGGCATGACTGGCACATCACTCTGAATTTGAAAACACTTTTGTTTGATTGAATTTGAGAATGATTGAAATTTGAATTCTGAATTGGACATTGATCCATACTGACCTGAATAAAAACAAAACTGACTCAATGCAAGAAAAAAAACGAAGTAAAACAATCCAAACACATTTATACACTAACTGGTATGAATACACACTGATATACACTGACTGGTATGAATACCTTGACTGGTATAAATACACTGACTGGTATGAAGACACACTGATATACACTGACTGGTATGAATACCCTGACTGGTATAAATACACTGACTGGTATGAAGACACACTGATATACACTGACTGGTATGAATACCCTGACTGGTATAAATACACTGACTGGTATGAATACACACTCATATACACTGTCGAGTTGACTCGAGTGGGGGAGAAGATAAAATCCCTGACTCAATTATGTCCCGAATTCATTGCCTTGATTTTTTATTTTTTTTTGTAAAAATGTTTTGATCAACATGAGAGTTGGAGTAGCATACTTATTCTATTTTCTGTCTTGAAACCATGTAAGCTAAATTGTGAGCATTGAAAATTTTTCCTTTTTTGAGTCCAAAGAATGGTCTAAGTTTTGCAAAAATGGAACAATTTTCGAGAAAATCAATCAACTTCATTCAAATTAATCAAAACCTATTTTTGCAAATGGCCACTACTCAACTAACATGGAATCAACCATTAGGGTGCATAGCCCCAAGCCAGATAATCAATGGGGATAACCGAACCGAGCCGATCTGAACCAAGCCAATCCGAACCGAATGAAGCCAAGTAGAACTAGACCGAACCGAACCGTCGAACCGAATTGAATCGAATCGAACTGAACCAAGTTGACTCGAACCAACTGAACTGAACAGAATGAAAATACACCAATCAAACACAGATAGGACAACCAAGTCGACTATAGGTACACCAATCAAACATGGACGAAATGAATGAGTTGAAAGATTATTAGGGCCGAACTTCAAAATGAAACTTCATATTGGCAGTATTCGACATTCCAGAAATAGATCGGCCATTTATATTTTGTGAGTTTTATGCCCTTTTTCCTCGACCTTCTTACTAACGTCTTCCAAAACTGAGCTCCTTAGATCTCTTCCATGGTTGTTTGCACGGCCATCCTCTCGTCTGATTGTGTCAACCCTTTCTGCTACTCTCTTGACATCTACTATCGGACTTGCCTTCACAAGTACTGCGGCGGCATCATCTTCAACTCGGATGCGCTCATTGATGTGTTGCATGAGCAATTCCATGGTTGACGGTTGATTCATTGTGAGCAAATCTCTCAGTCTATGTCCGACTGGAAAACCCGCGCTTATACTGAGTGATTGCAAGGTTGGTCAGGCAATCAAGGATTTCATTGAAAGTCTCCCAGTACTTGGCTTTATTTGCCTTCAAAGAGTCGCCTGGTTTCATCTTTACTTCCAAGAGATGGTCAACTTCCTTGGGCGTTTTGGTGTTTGTCTTGAAATTGGTGACAAATGCCGCCACTAACTGTTGCCACCCCTCGATGCTCTCCTTCGGCAATCTCTCAAACCATTTTAGGCCTAATTCGCCAAAACTCAATGGAAAAATGAGGCACATAAACACATCGTTCCACCTGTGTCTAGTCATACCTTGCCGAAAATGGCTTAGGTGCATGTAGGGATCGGTCTTTCTGTCATTGAGCATGAACTTGGGTTGGTAAAAGTCAACGGAGAGCGGCATGTTCTCTATCTCAATAGAAAAAGAGGTGGCACTCAGCCTCGCCAACTCCTTGTCTAGTGGCGCGTGTGCTGCTAGGCGCGGTGGTGGCATCGCGACCTCTTCACTGGCTCGCCCTCTAGGGGCTAGTCGTTGCAACGCTGATACCCTCTGTGCTTCCCTTCAGTGAGCACGCTCTTCCAACACATCCCTCAGGTCTTTCGAACGGTCGGAGCGAGAATATCTCGATGTCGTCGTCGAGAATAAGGGATGATAACTACTGTCCTGCATACGAGATGCTACCGTCGGTGCGACGTAGTCTCCAGCTTTGAAACTTCTTGTGACAGAGAGAGAAAGAGTGCGGCGTCTATTCCGATTGTCGGAATTGCGAGAAGGGATGTGCTCACTGTGGTTTTCCACTCCAGTTACGTTCTTTCCCTTTATCTAGCGTTTTAAGGCCTCCATTTCTGTCGCCATCTTCTTGATGATGGTATCTTTTCTTTTAGCTTGTCTTCTAGGTTTTGAGTGTGTGGATCTCACCGT
Organism: Camellia japonica; assembly: GCA_030407325.1. Taxonomy (NCBI): domain Eukaryota; kingdom Viridiplantae; phylum Streptophyta; class Magnoliopsida; order Ericales; family Theaceae; genus Camellia; species Camellia japonica. Next base: position 15,242,315 of record JAPPVO010000036.1, read on the forward strand.
CGACAATGCTCTTCTAGACTTAGTGAGCGCCTAGAACTCCTTGCGCGTTTATCCCACGTATCTTTGAGAGGTCTTGGCATGGAAGTCTCCAAACCACCCATTGTTGGAACAACGGGCAAGTCGTCTCACCTCCAAACAGAATCTGGAGTGACGCCGTTAACAGCGGACAGCGGAATCTCGTCGTTGTTTGCCATTGAAGTTGATCAGAAAAGCTTGGAGGACAAGGTTTTATCTATCAAAATTCCCACAGACAGCTCCAATTGTATGGGGAGGAAATATTTGTTGCTCTTCGCACTCCTCGTGTCCAAGTTTCGCTTCACTCTAGATAACTTGAGAACACAACGGTGAGCTACTCGGCAGGTGGGTTTGTCAGAAAACCTCTTTGACGGTCAAGTTAGCTTTCTAGGAGAAAAGAAAAGGCAGAGCACTCTAGAAAGAGAGCGAGGGAGTTTAAGATTGCTTTAGGTTGCTTACTTCCAACGCGTGCCTCTTCTTCCTTTTCAAGGCTGGCCATGCAGCCTTAGAGATTGTGGGCGCACTATTGTCCTTCCTGGACAGGCGGTTGTGCTCCCCTCTACCTTTCTTACACGTGTAGAGACTGAAACCACCAAACAGTGTTTGTTACACTGCCAAACGATATTGACGCATACAAGGAGTGGATTTCCCTCTTCTCGTCATTGGTCCACGTGGAATATTGAACCGAGCTATTACTTGGCAAAATATAAACATCACGTTAGACTGCTTAATCTTAAACTGAACCAAACTGACCTATCAGCTCCGACCAAAGTCAGGCACGCAGTTCGGCATCTCGGCTACGCACCGCGGTTTCATGGACCATCTATCTTCACAACTACAGTCTGAACCGTCTACAGCTTGGCCCCACCGTGAGCTTGTTCAGCCAAGTCTGGCCCAACACCATAATCTGCGTGGGTCAAACTCGGTCCGACATCGTGTTCCATGAAGTCTTAGCTCGGCCCAATACATCTCAGGCAATTCTAATCCGGTGTTGCACCATATTTAGTGCGGATCCAATTCGGCCTCACAACACGCCCCAAGTTCTCATTTCACGGCCCAACACCATATTCTGTGTTGGTGTAGCTCGGCCCACTGTTCGGCACAAATCTCCCTCTCAATTGCCCCTCAATCCCATCCGAGATGAGCTTGATTGGAATTACTATTTCTGACTGAGCTATCCACTTTGGTTGGTCATTGAGGCTTGCGCCAGTCATCTTGTCATCAATTAATCAGCTGTATTGACAAACCATCTTTTTGACACCACATGGCCCCCTTTGATTGGTTCCGTGCAACTTCACAACTGTCCCCACTATCTCTGAAATTCAAAAAGTTAGTGTCTCTTCATCATCACCTATATACACGAAAGGTCAGACCTTAAAACCCTTCATTGTTCATCTCCTCTGTGCAAAACCTAATTTCTTGAGTTTTTGCCACCCTCGCCGCTGTCATCGTTATCACTCCCGCTTGCATCGCTTCCAGTGTTCTCCATCTTTGCGGGAATCGCAGCAGAGGTTGAGGTCGATTGGAACTTGATTTGGTGCCCAAATCCGTAAGTTCTTATTGCCTTTAGCTTTTTTCCATTGTTGTTTTTCGAGTTTTTTCATCTTTCTTTATTCGGGATTGTTGAAACACTGCCAATGCCCCTCTCAAGAGGTAAAATCGATAGGCATTTGTAGAAATTAGGCAAAACTGGAATAAAAAGCACACATGGGGCCACCGTGCCCCTTATTCTCTTTAGTTTCAATGTGTGAACTTCACATTTAGGATGAACAACATGAATTCTAGATAAAACCGAACAAAATTTTGCTTTTAGATCCAAAAACATAATTGAGTCAAGTTAAAACTTGTTTGTGGTTCTGCCAAAGGGCGGAGACCGCGCCATGAGCTTGTGGGGACATTGCACCAAGCTAGGAAACCAGACGTCTAAGACGAAGGCCCAAAACCGGCCTGAGACCTCATGTCCTAAACCGAGCTATCATACTTCTCTCTGATAGCCGATCTAAAATGTTCTTTAACCTTGAAGCCGTGCAAAGTATGCTGCGCTAATACTTAGTTTTAATAATGCAGAAACTAGGACCGACCAAGCACACCTCATCCTGGGGAATTGGTGAAGCTCGCGGACCGAGCAACCATAGGCCGGGCAATAACTTAGATTGAATAACGAAATAAAGATGTGTATGTATAGATCTGGTGGCTCTCTCTCTCTCTCTCTCTCATATATATATATATATGTATGTGTGTGTGTGTGTATAGATCTGTGTATACACACAGATCTGGTGTTAATGATGATGTGTTAATGGAATGAGAGGGAGAGAAGATGAAAAAAAAAGAAAAAGAAAAAAAAATGATGCTCTCTCGGTTTTTTGTTTTTTGATGATTTGTGTATATAATTTGATGATCTATGTATACAAATGTGTGTGTGTGTGCGTGTTGTTGTTGTTGTTGATGTTGAGAATCCAAAAAATACTTCAATGCAGAACCCAATCACATGATTGAAGTCTAATTTGATGATTTGTGTATATTTCTTGTCCCCAGCTCCCTCTTCTCTCTCTCTTCATCTTCATCTTCATCTTCATCTTCTTCGCCTCTCAGTTTCAAAATAGAGAAAAGAAAAAAAAAAAAAAATCCAAATCGACGTCATTTTGGATTTCATACCAAATCCGGCCAACTTCCTCTCAAGCTACCTAGCACTGAAAAATATATATATATCAATAGACAAAATTTTAAAAAAGAGAAAATTTATATTACCAAAAATTAATACAGAATTTACTTCTAATCTTTTACAAAATCTAAAAAAACATGGTTGATCATAAAATATATATAAGGATTGTTTGGTAATAATTTTTTTAGTTAATTTTTAATTTTTAAAATTTTTTTAATCTGAGATTTTTTTGTTTGCTTGTTTAGTTTTTTTGTTTGATTTTTTTAACTTTTTACTTTAAAATGACTAACTCTGTTTTTGGGGTTAACTTTTTAACTTATTAATTAATTAATTAATTTATTTATTTTCCTTTTTTTATAAGTACTTAACCTGAGAAGTTTGTCAAACCGGGGCATAGTAATATTAAGCACCCCATGTTTTGTCGTCTCTGGTATCATCATCCTGTGACATTTATCTCAAGATTGTTGGTACTTTATACCTTCTCCATTGTCGCTGTCTTCCTCCTACTTCACTGTCGACCCACCCACCTACCCATTTCCCCACACCCTGAAGGCCTTTTCCTCTAAACCCTTCTAGCTTTACACACAACTTTGTGTTTTTTTTTTTTTCTTCATAAATATGTAATCAATCTAAATTGTTTTTGTTTTTGTATTGAATTTACTTTGATTATCGAGTTGTGATCAATGGATTTCGTGGAATTGGAGGCGATTGAGGGTCTCCGGTGGTCATGGAATTCATGGCCATGTTCCAACTCCGAAGCTAATGCTTTGGTTATCCCTCTCTCGATCATGTCCACTCCGTTGATGCAATTCAATGAGCTTCCACTACTTCCTTACGATCCTCTCATTTGCAACCTATGCGGCGCCGTATTAAACCCTTATGCTCGAGTCGATTACCAGTCTCGGATCTGGGTTTGCCCCTTCTGCTACCGCAAGAACTCCTTCCCTCGATCCTATTCCGGAATCGGCGAGAACAATCTTCCTGCCGAGCTTTTTCCCACTTACAGTACTGTGGAGTATCAATTGGGTAAGAAAGTTTCCAACTCAAGTTCCAATTTGAATAATTTGAATAGCAATTGGGCTCACAAAGTGTCGAACCCAAGTTCCAATTTGAATTTGAATAGCAATTGGGGTCATGGGTCGTCGTTGTCATCGCCTTCCTTATCGCCGGCTGTGTCGTCGGCTTCGTTGGTTTCGTCGTTCTCGTCTTCTTCGCTGTCGGGTTTGGATTCGAGAGGGGTTGGGCCGGCTTTTGTGTTTGTTGTGGATGTTTGTACGCCGGAGGAGGAGCTTAGAGTGCTTAAGAATGAGTTATTGCTTGTTGTATCGCAGTTGCCGGAGAATGCTTTGGTGGGATTGGTGACTTTTGATTCAATGGTGAGTGTTCATGATCTTGGCTTTGCTGAGTGTTTGAGGGTTGTGGTGCTCCATGGTGACCGTGAGCTCTCGTCGGATCAGGTAATTAACAAACAGCATATAATTTCATCAATTTATTGGAAATGCTTATTATTGCTAATATTAACTTAAATTAGGTAGTTCAATCCATAGCAGAACAAAGTCACAGTTTACGCCGAGAATGATACTGGTATTGTGTCATATTTGAAATGTTGCTATCATTAATAGAAAGTTATAAAGATATCGAATTTGAAATGCAACATGAAATATTGCTTGGTTGCATTGGTTCATTTAGTTCACGTGTCTTCATTAAAAGACATGTCGGCATGAAATCTAAGGCAATCATGACCGTTTACTAACTACACCTATGTTTTCATTGGTCTTGTTCTATTTCTTTAGCAACCGCAACATGGATCAAATCACTCTTACAAGCTCATTAGATAATCATGTTGTGCATGATCATATCATCGTGGACAATTTTTCATCTTCAATTATGAAGGCGATCATGTTGAATTTTACTATTTTTCATGGCACTACTCATTCAATTCAACATTCTCATTCAAGATAGACTCATTTTTTAACAAGTTTTTAACCGCCCAACATTTTGTACCATACATCTAAAATTTTCTTTCAACTTTACAAGAATCTTATGATCATAGAGTACGGATTATATACTCTTCCATCTCTTCTACTCACTTTAATTCTGTGTCACATTATTTTCATTCTCTGCTCATTTATGAATAATTGATCCAAGATATTGAAAATGATATTTCTTAGGTATCTCTTGGCTATCAATCAAAAAGTGTGAGTTAGTGACTTTGAGAGGTTCAATGCTTTCTTTTTGGTTTGCAAAGTTCAATAGCATCTTCATCGTCCCTCCATTTTGATGATTGTTTTCCCTAATGGGTGAGAATGTAGCTAAGTCATTGGTTTTACTAGGTTCACCCCTGCTCTGCTTCCTTACTTTTTTCAGCCATTGATACTTTTCTTTCATGTGTACGCTTATAGATCCATTACGTATTGGGAAAATGTGTTTATTCATGCATGTGGTTTATACAAGGTAGGCACACATTTATCTAGTGATTGCCATGGTTTGACAAGAGTTGGTCTATGATTTAATAGAAAATGGTTGTTCGTAATATGACACAAGGCTTGGCAATACATTATCTAGAGTGGAAATATTTTTGTATAGAAATTCTGATCATGCTTTGCTGAGTTATGTTAAGCATAGTTTTATTTGAGTACATTATTAATTCTGTTAGATTGGTTCTCCAGCCCTTAATATTTTTTTCTTTTTGGGGGCAAAAAAGGAGTGCAACCAAAGTACTAGTGAAGTACACAGTATAACTAGGAAAAAAGAGGCGTGCTAATCTTTATGTGAGAAAATAAGCCTATGAGGACATGAACAAGAGAATTAGAGGCTAGCTTGAAGAAGAAAAACCAGGATTTTCAAAAGCCAGTTCAACTTTTAGTGCAAACATCTCTACTCCAACCCCTATATGAGCTGATGTTCCTCTCCTTCCAGATGTGCCGTAGTAGGGGTGTACATATGGACTTACCAACTCAAGAACTGTACCAAAGTTCATCCATGGTTTGATTTGGTCTGATTGTTTGGTTGTCTTGGCTCTGTCCAGGTTTACACTTTCGAAGAACCAACCTCATTGGTTGGCTCAACTTCTGTATTGGGATCAATATACCCAAAAAAACCCAAGGATTGAGACCCATTATGTAAACAGGGTTAGTGTGATGCCATACCCTTCACCTCAGTCTCAACCCATGCAGTGAAGCTAATAAACTAATTGAGAAAAAGAAGATTGTGTTTTTTCTGTGGTGGAATTGGTCAAAGAGGATGTCAATCATCAGCTCTGCTCTTTCGTTTGATGTTGGTTAGGAAAGCTTTCCCTCTACTTTTTTTTATGTAAAATCACATCCTCATATTCTTTGTGAACATGGTGGTAGTAACTAGCCTCTCAAAGATGATAGCCTATGAAATAGTTTCAGTCACTATATTCATTCGCGGTTATCATTTATTGCAATATTTTATCAGGATTAGATCTCATAGTAAATAAAAGTTGCAACAGGAAAACAAAATTTAAAAATGCGAACTTTGCAGCGAAAATAACTGAAGCTGATCCAAATTTAACCGAGAATATCCAGCTTGGTTGTGTTGGTTTCTAAAGCATATAATCTTTAGAATTAACTGAGTTTTTTTTTCCTTTAGGTGGGGTAAAGTCTGACCCAACCTGAGCTCTGTGCAACCCTACACCACAAATGTAAAGAAGTGCCACTCTCTAAATTGCGTTATTGTTCCTAAAGATAAATCATAGGACTACCATGCCAATCTGTAAATAACTCAACAATAGAATTTGGCGCTGTCTAGTATGCCCCCAAAAGGTTGAAAAGAATAGACCATTACTCCCCAGCCTGCAAGCACACAACTGATAATTAATCATTTCCTTCTCCCTTTGTGTGCATACATGATATAACACTAATTTAGGAGCACCTTTCTCATTATTTTCAAGTTTTATGATGTTAAAATATTTCCTACAGTGACCATTCACACAAGAAAGTGCTTTTGTGCACCAAATACCTTTCCAAGGAAACATCTTTGACGGAGTCTTAATGTCACTTAACGTGTCTTGTAAAGGGTCTCTCTTTCAATTATCCATCGGATTAACCCAACTGAATCTTACAAGTCTTGTTTAATCTCATCTTTTGCTGCTTTGTGGACTTATTCTGTAATATTGTTAATAGTCCCATTTCCTGACACAAGTTTAATCAATATTCTCGTCACTTATTATCTTCCTTGTTCTTCTCCTGTTAGGCATTTGTCTACAATCTCTCCAATTCCATTTTCTTTTTTGAATTGAGCAAGTAAAATTTATCTAATAGAACCACAAAGGGCTGCAACCTTGAATATGCAAAGTATACAAGATATCATATGTAGCCTATATGCATTGATGGAAACTCTTCCACAAAAACTACAAAAGAGAAAATGAAACAAGGAAAAAAGACCCCAAATCATAAATACATGGAAACAAGAGTCAACCCCTTTAAACTTTGGACTGAAAGCTCTGTTTGTTCAAAAGTCCCCTTCCTCTCTGTCCATGACCATCAAGTTCAAGCACAACCTTGCACGACCCCTTGGGCAACCTCTACCCATAAAAGCTGCCATCCCCTTACTGTACCAAGCATTATCCAGTTAATCCTAAAAACCGAGGACACCACACAAAATAATTCCCTAGTCACCGGACAATTTAGCAGAAGGTGATTCCCATCCTCCCTTGCAAAATGCTCTACCTCAGGTGAGCCTTAGCTCACCAAATCCCCTTTCATGAGGAGTTAGAGATGTCTGTTAATAGATTAAAGTTGTCTCTGATTCATACTTCCAGATTTTGGCCTAAAAGGGCATTTTTGTGAATATATATGTGTTGGTAGAACTATCTCTTAATGAGAGTGCATTGTTTTTATATACACCTGGTGTACAAAGATCCCCTTATGGTGTGTTTTGAATTTTTTATTTTTTTTTTTATTTTTTAAATGCGTCAATGGGCTTCACCTCCCATTCTTGCAAAAAACCTGCTAAATTGCAAAGGCCTACTGCACTACCTGGTTTGTCTTTTACCATGTAACATATTTTGTGAATTTTTTTATCCCCTTTATAGTCTTTGGTTTATAATTTCGTCTCCATCTTTCAATCTACTGGTATCCAATTTCCATTGTATGTTTTCATATCTACCTGGTTTACCCTTTTATATGTTGATGTTTTATGTCGTAAAGTTATTAGACAAAGCTTGCTTTTCTGTTTGAACTTCCTATGATTTGCTCATTCGATGGGAACATTTGTGTACCTCTTCCTATATACATCCCACGCATACTCATTTGTCAAGGCTGTGATTGCTGGTTTGCACATCAGATTGAAACAGTATGGTGCTTCTTAAAAACATCCCAATATGATATCACAAATTCTCCAGATTCATGTTTTTAAAGGTTTTCAGGTTTAGCGTATAGTTTTCATTTGACAGGCAGTAGAATATTTGGTAACGGTTTGTGTTAAGATCAAATTTTACTGGTTTCTTTCACAGTTCATAAAGAATTTATTTGTCGTTTGACTAATTTCTCTTTTCTGTAGTATAATTGGTTTTCTTTTAACTTTTATTGTGTTGTTATTTATTGCCAGACCAAAAAATTGCTGGGGATTCATCACCTGAAGCAACAACTTGGAAAGGCACTGGCTAATCAAAAGCAAGGATTTCTGTTACCGGTATCGGAATGTGAGTTCAATATCACCACATCAATTGAAGATATCCATACTTCATCACAGGTCATACCTGGTCATCGTCGTCAACGGTCAACAGGCGCTGCAATATCAGCTGCTGTTGGACTCCTAGAAGGATGCTCAATTAACACAGGTTCACGAATCTTGGTCTTCACATCTGGGCCCGGAACTGCTGGCCCTGGGATGATTGTAAACTCAGATTTTGGTCATTCAATCAGAACTCACCGAGACCTGAATAGTGGACACGCAGCTAACTATCGAAAGTCAAGCCAGTTCTATAAACAATTATCACAGAGGTTAATGAATTCATCTATTGTTCTCGATTTGTTTGCTTGTTCTCTTGATCAAGTCGGAGCAGCTGAACTAAGTGCCGCTATCGAGAGCTCAGGTGGATTCATGATGTTAGGGGAGTCATTTGAATCAGAGCAATTCAAAAAATGCTTGCGCCACTTATTTAATCGTGATGAAGAAGGGAACTTGAAGATGTGTTTTGATGTGACTATTGAGATAGTGACGACAAAAGACGTGAAAATCTGTGGAGCCCTTGGTCCCTGTGTTTCGCTTCGGAAAAAGAACAGTTCGGTGAGCGAGAAAGAGATCGGTGAGGGTGGAACCAATATGTGGAAGTTAGGTACACTCACTAACAAAACATGCATTGCTTTCTTCTTCCAAGTAAGCAATGAACAGAAAGTACAACCCAGCTCTGCATTTTTCATACAGTTCATTACACGTTACCGACACGGAAACATGGGGATTCGGAAAAGGGTGACGACAGCTGCGAGGAGATGGGTCGGGAACAACTCACCGGAAATCACCACTGGGTTCGATCAAGAAGTAGCGGCTTCAGTCGTGGCTAGACTTGCCATCCACAAGGCAGAGAGGGATCTTGCCCACGATGTTATCAGATGGCTTGATAAGATGCTGATAAGTTTTGCTTCTAAGTTTGGAGATTATGTGCCGGAAGATCCATCTACATTCCGTCTATCATCCAATTTCTCGCTATACCCACAATTTATGTATTACTTACGGAGATCACAGTTCATTGATGTCTTTAATAGCAGTCCCGACGAGACAGCTTTTTTCCGGTTGATGTTAAACCGTGAAGGGGTGGTTGGTTCTCTCATCATGATTCAACCGACTCTTTTCCAATATTCTTTTGGCCCTCCCATTCCAGTCCTCCTCGATGTTTGCTCTATCTCCCCAGACGTAATTCTGCTCTTCGATTCTTACTTCTATGTGGTTATTCACTATGGTTCTAAGATTGCTCAGTGGAGGAAACTTGGTTATGACAAGGATCCAAACGATGAGAGTTTCAGAACGCTGATGGAAGCCCCGGAGCTTGACGTGCAGCAACTGGTGGATGAACGTGTTCCAGTGCCGAAGGTTATAAAATGCGACCAACACAGTAGCCAGGCAAGGTTTCTTCTGGCCAAGTTGAATCCATCTGTTACGCAGAACTCAATGTACACGAATGGTTCTGAGATTATATTCACTGATGATGTGAGCTGCAAGTTTTTATCGAACACTTGCAGGCTCTGGCGGTGCAGGGTTGATAGTTTGTTGTATAGAGTTTCTCTGTTTTCTGTAGTCATATGCAGGCCTCTGTCAATGGACTGGATTAGAGATCTAGTGTAATCCAAATCCAATTCGATTAGAAAACAATCTGAATTTGATCCGAACAGTAATCACTGATTGGATTAATTTGAATTCGGATTATCAGATTGGATATTCCTTAACAGACTCAGTTTAAATCTGATCCGATGACAGGCCTAATCATATGGAAATAATTGATGTATATTGCTTTGGCAGTATAGGTTGTAGTTCGTCTTTCTGTTAAAAAAATGTGTACCCTACAATTGTACAATGTGAGGCTTTGGTTTTTTCTTATTAATTTTAATTTTAATTTTTATTACAGTTAGTTTAATTATTGCTCTCAGTTCTTTTGGTTCGGTGAATTCCTTTTTTCTTTTTTACTTTTTTGTATGTTTTATTGTTCTACTTTTGGTACTCACATTTTTATGTATGTTTAAGATCCTCGGGATTTTAGTATTTGTTTTGCTTTGAAGTTTTGACCTAAGATTTCAAATTAAATAAAAAATGGCCCACTATGATTTTTTATGTATATTTCCTTTTTCTTTTTTTGCAATTTTTAACATTTACTGTGTGAATTTAATTATGAAGTTAAAAAAAAGGATAAATATTATTATTATTATTATTATTATTATTATTATTATTATATGGCTTTTAATCAGCTGATAATGAGAAATATGAGTATAATGGTAGAGGCACATTGAAAATTAGGCCTTGTTTGGGATATCCCAAATAATCTAAAAAGTTAAAAAGTTACTCAAAAAGTTAAAAGTTAACACTATTCACCAAAAATCAACAATTACGGCTGCACAACTCCCAATTCAAATTTTCCTCTAAAAACCAATTTTTACAATTTTTATTACACATTTTTCCATAAAAAGTCAAAAAATTAACCCAAAACATTCATTTTTCAACCTCACTTTTTAGTCAAAAAAGACAAAAAGTGCACTTATTTAGTCTTCCCAAACAAGGCCTTAGGGACACATACAATTTTTTTAGACATTCTTGTGGATGCTCTTAGATCTTTTAATATAATTAAATTTGATAAATAAATAAATAAATAAAAAAGATTGCTGAAAATGTGATTCAATATTTTCATTGATTAGGAATGTATCAAATTTTCATAAATTTTTTAACAATATATATATATATATATTATTTTGATAAATTGTTAAAATGAAGAATTAGAAATGTGTAAATATATATTGGTTAAATGAGATTTTTGAGATAAGTTTTTTGTAATTATTATTAAACTATGATTTGATAAACAAAGATGAAGAAGGTCTGGAGATTACTTCAAAGCCTCTCTCAAGTTTAGGGATATGCTCGTCATTTTCAGTGGTTGCTTCCGGGTCATTCTATTTACACACCACTTTCTCTCTCAAGGCAAATTATTAATTAATTTTTTTTATTACAATTTTAACCTTAAGTGAAATGACTATAAAAGACAAGTTATAATACGTCCCATTTGTGTATTTACTATAAAGGACAAGAATCAATATAATATAAATCATCAATTTCAAACTTGTTCCTTACATATCTTCTCTATCAAGAATCCAAAAACCCTAAAACCAAAATAAAAAACCCTTCAACAAATAATCAAAAAATACAATAGTATTGAAGATTTTGATTAGATTCAATGAAGATGCATCTAACAATTCTCTTGGAATAATGGAGCAATGAAAAGGTTTTTTTTTTTTTTTTTTTCGTCTTCGTTTTCGTTTATGAGTGGTAAATCGTTATTTGGTTAACCAAAGGTGAATTATATATCATTGTTCGACAAACTACAATCGAACAAATTACATCTGTTCAACAGACTACAATCGAACAACTTATATCTGTTCAACAGACTATAATCGAACAACTTACATCTGTCCAACAGACTACAATCGAACAAGTGCAATTTGTTCGGATTACTACGGTCGAACTTTTTTATTTAATTCAATTCTGTGCTGTCAAATAATTATAATTTTTATTTTTTTTTTCAGAACTGTGTGAGCAACACCACCGACAACGTCTTGATGAACGTTTTTAGCAATGGTGTTCACCGGTGTGAATAGAGAATGGAGGAGGAGATGAATATCGTGGGTGTGGGTGTGTGGCTGTGTGGGGGCAAAGATGAAACTTTGTGTGTATATTGTTACAGGTGGATGTGTAAGTAATGATAAATATATAAATTTATGATGTGTGATGAGAAAAATATTTATTTTTACAAATTATTTTTGACGTGACTTTATAAGTGGTTTGGCTTGAGAGAGAAAGTAGCGTGTAAATAGAGCCTCCCGTTGCTTCCATGGATGATAATAATAACTACCGTCTGAAGAGGCTGCGGACGCTGGCGGATGTCTGGGATTCCGGCCGCCGCGAGCGGTGGCGGCAGCACAAGGCTCTTCTGTACTCACTTGATTCCACTGCTTCAGCGCCACCAATCAAACACACCAGATGGGTTCAACCACCAGTGATCGGAATCGAAGAAACCCTAGCTTCATCGTCTTCTCTGATGATGAGGACGACGACGATACCAAGAAATTGGCAAAGCCAGAGCCAAAAAAGCAAGAGCTTGAACCCGAGCCTAGTCAGCCTCATCACTACATGGCTCACGTACCAGATGATACCATGTCTGAGATTCTATCTCGAATCCCTTGGAAGTCCATTTCCAGACTCCAATGTGTGAGCTTGTACTGGTATGGTCTCCTCAACTCTAAATCTCCATCACTCCCCATTCATTCTTTATGTAGCAAAGAACCAGAGCTCTTAGCTGGCATATTTTATCAGAAATTCAGTGCTATAAAGCCAGGCATTTATAGTAATCGAGGTAATTTTAATGCCGAAAAGGACATAAAGGTTAAGTTCTTCACATTTGGGTCTCAAAAGGAACAAGTAGAAGAGTTGATTGAGAGGGGTTTGTATGCTGTAGATGAAACCATGCCTCAATTCCATTCAATTTTTACATCGAGGTGTGTTGCCATGGACTGCTTTTGTGCTCTCGCTTGAAGCAATTTCAATTTAATTATGGTCATATTGATAGGCACTGTGTTTGCAAGAAATTCATTTGGCTCCCAAACCCTCCAGAGTCCCCTCCTCATCAGTATGTGAAAACTGGTTTTCTTGTTAATAAAGAAAGTGGGCACTACCAAATAATACAATTCCCGGTAAATTTGTGGGCAGATCCCATTGCCAAAGAGGGTTTGGTAATTGTTGATTTGTACTCATCTTTGTCGCGGGGTTGGAGAACTGAACAGTTCAAATTTCATGAAGAAGAAAATGGTAGACCTAATTTCTATTGTGGTGGTGCGTTAGAAGGGTTAACAGTTCAAATAGGAGGATCACTGTATTGGGCAGCCGCAAATAAAGTTGTAGTGTGTTGCAATATTGAGAAGGAAAGTAGATTCATAAAGCAACCAGAGTTTGAGGGATTTTTTGGAAGTAGGAGCATTCCATCTTTGTGTGAATTCAATGGCATGCTCCGCTACATGGCAGGTAATTCTAACAGGGTATGTTTATGGGATGGGGACTGGGAACTTGTGAACACCGTTTGTATTTACACAATTACAAAATCATTGTCTAGTTATGGGATAACTACTGAATATTTTCATGTCAAGCCTTTGGTCCTCCATTGTTCAGACCCAGAAATGGTGTTTCTGACAATCCCAGAGATGATAATCTTATACAATTTTGTCAGCAACAAGGTAACGATGATTAAATTCTTGCACTCAAGCAAAACACTCATGCCTAAGATTGTGTTCCCATATCAACTTCCAAAGATGCCACTCCCTGTGTTTTAGTGGTTAGAGAATATGTTGGTACTTGGTATTATTACATGCATCCACATTTATAACATTTGGAAGGTTTTTTCTTTATTTGGATCCATGGAGCTTGAACTATGAAGTCTTGTTATGTTTTACAACACACGCATGTATATCACTATTTATATATAGAGATCTAGATATAACTAGCTTGGAAATCAGACTAGATGGGATCTTTTCGTCTAGCTTCAGTGGTCCATGTCCATACGAATTGAAAGATTTGTGGATACATATGTATGAACCTGCATGTCTGTACACACAAATTTTAAAACATGAAAGTGTTTTAATACATTTCAAAATTTTATGTTACAAATGTCCACTGTTTAATTTTTGGACTAAACAATGTTGATTATTTGAATAGCAGGTTCTTATTTCTGATATATATTTCAGATCGTTAATTACACATTTTATACAAATGAAACCTCCGATTAATGAAGAACAAATGAAACCTCCGATTAATGAAGAACAAAATAAACAACAAAAGACAATTTAAGAAAAATAAATATTTTATGAATTGTTATGGGCTTTGAACCCTCGAATGCAAAATACAATTCTTGGGTTTGGAACCCTTTACCTATTCATCGCCATTAGCGTAGGCTCTTGAGTTCTCTAGGCTTCTCTTCTTCTTTCTTGTAACGACTTCTTTAGCTGACAATTTCTTTCTCTCTCTCCCTGATCTTTTCACTTCTGATTTCCTGATCCCCCGTCTTGTGTGATGGTCCTCATATTTATAGAGGGCCATCAGGTGATAGGAATGCCTCATCTTCAATTTGAATTTCAAATTGAATGATAATGCTATTTGAATTTTGAATAATAGCGCTATCTGATTAATCGTATATCTGATTTACCGGATTGATCTTTGGGGTTTCATCATGTGTGGTGTCCTTGCTGTAGGCTCTACAGGTGTCATCTTTCGTAGGCTCCACGTGTCACTTGAGCATCTTAAATAACGTCGTTAAGATACAACGTCGTTTTATTTATGCACTTTAACGGATCATATTAATCTTTTTAGGAAGTGATTACCTACAATTTTTTTATCATAGGCTCTATACATGTCATAAATTTAGTTAAAATTTATGTGCCAACAAATGCCCCTCGTGACTTGCACAAGTGAATTGTCTTAACTGTGCAAGTCACGACAATTTGGCACTTTTATCTGGATGCTCTTTAGGTCTTGGATGGAATTATTTCTTGGCCTTGGTCCCTTTCTGCCACTTTTCAGGCTTTGTATTTTTTTTTAATGGGTTGATTACTCCTAATATTCCATGGGCCTTTTATTATTATTATATTATTAATTATTATTATTATTATTTATTATTATTATTATTATTATTATTTTTTAGGGCACGGCCCTTTTTTTATGGACTTCGGCCTTTTTTTTTTCCGTAAGGGTCATGGGTAAGGTCCAAAGATTTAATTGGACATTTCCTTTTGTGGGCCTCTAACTTGCCACCATTTTTTTACAGTAGATTTTTTTTTAGGTCATCATGGATTTTTCTAGACCATCATGGACCTTTCCTTTTCTAAACCACCATTTTAATTGGGCATTTTCTTTTGCGGGCCTCCAACTTGCCACTTTTTTTTTTTTTTTTTATAGCAGATTTTTTTTTTCTAAGCCATCATGGACCTTTCCTTTTCTAGGCCACAATTTTTTTAAATTGGGCCTTTTCTTTTGTGGGCCTCCAACTTGCCACTTATTTTTATTTTATTTTTATTTTTAGGAGATATATTATACATATACATATATATTTTAGGAGTTTGTCTAAATAGAATAGGTTGGATTGGCATTGGTAGGATTTCTAATCCTACACAAACTCTTACTTCTATGGAGTATTTCAAATCCTACCTAAACTCTTGCTTCTTTGAAGTATTTTAGGAGATCACTACCTCCTTTCTTAAGCAAGAATTTTTTGCTTATATAATACCTATCCATGCATGTGGACAATAGATATTTTTTCTCCTACAATTTTGTTCTTCCAGCAGAATTTTTTTTTGTTTCCAACAATTTTTTAGCAGCCCTTTTTTTTCATTCTGCAAATTTTGTAGTGTATATTAGGTCTTCATCCTTCAAAAGTTGTCTGGCCATTGTCTTTCTTCTTTCCCCAAAAGAAGGCACAAAAGAATTCCTTCAAATTCCTTTTAATCAGGTATACTTTCATCATAATATTTGTTGCTTTCTTTTCACCCCTTGTTTTTACTGTTGCCAGTTTTTTTGCTGCTGCCAAAAGAAAGTTTTAACACCCATGCCAACTTCATGGATGTCACGCTCATAAATTTTGCATGGAGTGGCATTCCTTGGCCTAACAAAACTTCTATCTCTGCATGTTTTTAAGGCATAAGATTTCTTTTCTTCAAGAAAGAACAAATTCTTTTATGAAGCTATGCAATATGCCTTCTATCCATAGCATCTTTTTTTTCTTCTCTGCTGCTGCTACCATATATTTTTTTAAAGCAACAATCTATCTGGTTTTCATTTTTTTTACTCACTTTATCAGAATTTTAAGCAACAACCTGTTTGGTTTGTATTTTTATATATATTTTTTACTCACAGTAGAATCAAGTAAGCATATTTTTTAAAATTATTATTATTATTATTTTCTGTTGTTGCCCGTTTTTTTATGAGCCCAAACAAAGACCTTTCTTGTTTAAAAAAAGAAAAAAACCTGCTATACCCTTTTGTGTAAGAACATATATTTGTTTATTTAGCAGATTTTACTAAAAAAATATGAAAAGATTTTTTATTTATTTATTTTTAATTTTTTAATTTTTTTTAAAGCCAGCTGCCTTTTATTTATTTTGTATTAGTAGCAGCCCCTTGTACAATTGGTGCTTGGCTTCATAAGACTGTTTTGATCTTCTTCTATGAAGGTCTTTCAACTGGCCATTATGACAGCTACAAATCTTTCCTTACATTGAATTTCCACTTTCTGCTAATTTATCCATCAAACTTGCATCCCTTCTTAGTTCGACAAAGACATTAGCCATATAATCTTTCTGTCTGCTGCTTCAATCAGATTTAAGCTACTTTAATGAATTCCATCATTCAATCTCCCCTTTGATCACTTTTAGGTCGTTACTGGACAATTCCATTGGAGAAAGACTTTCAAGCATAAGGCAGGACAAAAAATCTGATTGGAACAAATTTTTTTTTTTTTTTTTAATCTAATCTAATCAAAGCCTGCCCCCTCGTGATTCGTGCAAGTGAATTTTAATTGTACGAACTACGATTTTTTTATATTTTTATATTTTTTATTTTTTGGCAATTATTTCACGTCTGTTTCACTCTTTTGCAGGCAACACACAAGGCGTCAAAGTTTGTTTGCAGGTATCATTGCCCTTTCCAACCTAATGGCAATGAGTGGCTTGAATCCTTGGCAGTGATTGTGTCCTTTCACCCCAATGGCTTGAATCCTTGGTAGTGAATGTGTCCTTCATATTCACCAAAAAAAAATGTGTCCTTCACCCCAAGGCTTGAATCCTTGGCAGTGATTGTGTCTTTTCACTCCAATGGCTTGAAACCTTGGCCGTGAATGTGTCCTTCACCCCCAATGGCTTGAATCATTAGCAGTGAATGTGTCCTTCACCCCCAATAGCTTGAATCATTGGCAGTGATTGTGTCCTTCACCCCAATGGCTTGAATCATTGGCAGTGATTGTGTCCTTCACCCCAACAGTTTGAATCCTTGGCAGTGATTGTGTCCGTCACCCCAACGGCTTGAATCCTTGGCAGTGATTGTGTCCTTCACCCCAACGGCTTGAATCCTTGGCAGTGATTGTATCTGTCACCCCAACGGCTTGATTCCTTGGCAAGGGGCTTTCGTCAATTTCTTTATATTATGACCTTTTGCCTTCACTAACACTTTTTTTTTTTTAAGGAAGCATGGAAAAAACACTTGAATATCTTCGACGTGACGAGAGGGATGTATTGGATAAATCTGGTCCGAAAATAATTCTGCACAAACCTATCACTACTTTATTATCACCTACCGAGTTGGACCCCTACATCCCTTTACATATGGCTTCCGAAGACTTGGTCTATACAGGAATTCGAAACTGCTGTGAGATTCTCGAGAACGGGCACTCCAAATCAATCGGTTCATTCCCTGTCTCAATCCTCTGTCCATTTTCTGAAGACCTTGACTGCTCTGAATTTAATACTATTCTTAAGAGAATGAAACATAAAAAATTGAAGTGGGATAATTCTTTTAATGTCCGCGGCATTTCTACCAATTTGCAATCCCCTATATGGATTTTTTGGTTGAATGACGTTCTTTCCACATTTGTCCCTATTTTGAAGAAGTATGGGATTTATGCTGCAATCTATGTATCCCAATTTGCTTATGCTAGGAATGTCTCCCAGTTCAAAGGATTCTTAGAGCGGCGGTCACCCGACACCAATACTTTCCACTCCATTTACGGTGAACTTGGGATCTCTTTATGGGACCTTTATCACATTAGCGGGCTCCCCATACGTGGCGAGTTTTATGAAGAGTTCACCCCCTCCAATGACATTTTATATTCGTCCCAGACATCCAAGGCGTGCCGTGGGCTTTTCAACATTTATGCCAGCTCTTTTCAATCCAAGAAGTTACACTGCTGGACTTTCAAATTCATTGACGAATCCCCAACTTTGATTAGTGGTTTTCAACGAAAAGATAGAATCTCTGATGATGTGTATCTTTTTGGTTTTTTGGCGAGTTGGCTTAGCGGATTTGTCTTCCCTCACTCTTCCGGGGAAATTCATCCGACTACGTTTCATGCAGCCACCAAAATGGCCAGTGAAACCTTATTTAGCTTGGCCATCCCCGTCTTTGTGTACCTCTATCATTCTCTTGGTAAAATGGTATCATCACCTTCACCTGGGAAGGAAAATATTCATGGTCCTTTGCATTACCTTTTTGGATGGATTTCACTATATTTTGTTAAGACTTACTCTCATGGGGATCCTCAGTCGATTTGTCCGATTCCTGATATTCATTTCATGCCATATCTTGGGTTTATTGGAAACCAATCGGCTGCCCAGTTTTATTGATAAATTTCCATTTGTGGACTCTCTCCTAACTTATACGTACGAAGTGTCAGTTTAGGGCTTTTACCCATGAAGGTGAACCTTCAGGCATTCTGGTCGACTCTGAAAGGATATCCCTTTCCACCTTGGCTATCTTATATCTTTGAGGCAAGAGAGATTTTAACTGTTAAAATGAGTTTAATTTCATTTCTGAACCGACTCCCCTAACCGATATGGTCATCAATTTTGGTTTGCTCAAACGTGCCCTATACCGCTTAATGTATGTTGATAGCCCTCTGAGTGGTCTAAAGTTTATTACAACTGGCGCTATATGTTACGCTGCGGTACAAAAGTCTCATTGGAGTTACCAGGCTCCCGATCTACTTCTCACGTAACCATGCCTTATGCCAATTGATAGTTGGGAACTTCCTTTACCGTGCTCCAATATGTTACTCATACCCAGCCGAAATCTTCACGCAAGAGAAAACTGGATATGTCAATTAAAGATCGAAAGACGAAGAATCCTTCTTACTCTAGAGCTAGGTCATCATCTTCACCTATTGCTCTGGAAGCGTCATCACCTCAAAGAATGGATAATAGTCGACCACTTATTGCTCCTTCCCGATCTAGTTACTCGGTTTCAGATCTCCTTCATCTTTTCGAGGATATGTGTAATTCTCAATTTAAAATGAGATTTAGCTTTGAGCAAGTAGATTCTGGCCCTCAATTTTCTAGTCTAGCAAAGCTTTTTTCAGAGACTATGTCTATCAGTGATTATACAGGAACTTCCCAACCAACAGTATCGACCAAAACCCAATGGACCAATTTCGCACATACCTGTACTCTTTTCTTGAAGATAAAGATGGAATATGATTCAAGAACTCTTTGAGAGAGATGGGTATGAATTAACTGCCTTGGATCGTATTCGCATTGAGAGTGTTGAAATTCCTTCTCCACCAAATCTTTTGAACGTTCTCTTAATGGGAGTAGCGAGAGTGAAGATGAGTTTTATTACTACACCCCTCTTTTAGATGGCATACCGACTAAGATGAGTAAATTGCCCCCCGGCAAATGCAGCTTTTTCTTCTCCTTCTTCGAACAAGCCATCCAAGCTATTAGAGAAAGGTATAATTATTTTATTTATTTTTTTGAATACCTTTCATTTTCTTAGGCACTGTGCCTCGGACTTCCCCAGCTGCCTCGCATATGCCATTGGCTACCTTTAAGGGTATTCTTATTCATTTCTTGTATCTCATTTTATTTCATCATGTATACATACTCAAGGAATCTTTTCTCTTTAGATCATGCCACATTGCAAAATTCGTGGTCCACTTGTGGGAATCACAACTTGTCTCCTCCCCCACCTAAGTCTCTTCAAGCCGTACATCAAGGTATACTTCTCATCTATATATATATATTGTTTTTACTTTCTATGTTTTCATTGAGTATCTCCTTCTATTTTCACAGAAATTACTTCTGACACATTGGAAGAGATAGACGAAATTACTTCTGATATCTCGGAAGAGGCCCAAATTCTTGCAGACTTACTTGAAGCAAATGAGGTTAACACATGATTTGACAAACTTGAAGCACCCTTTGCTCCATCTAGCCTTTTTTTGGGAACTTCCTCTAACGAAGCAGCCACCCATATTCAGAAAGGTTTTACTATTTCTCTCCAATCAATGACGGATGTTAATGGCATGATTGCTGTAGCAAACAACGTTTTCATGATTTTGAAGAGTTTGGGTGTAGACTTCACCTC
Organism: Camellia japonica; assembly: GCA_030407325.1. Lineage (NCBI taxonomy): Eukaryota > Viridiplantae > Streptophyta > Magnoliopsida > Ericales > Theaceae > Camellia > Camellia japonica. The sequence continues at coordinate 15,262,830 of JAPPVO010000036.1, forward strand.
CTTTTACGAGAAAGTGAAGATATTCCTTGGGTGCTTTGCTTTGAAAACCCAACTTGCAGATTCTTCAAACTTGTCTACTGCAAAATTTGAGGCCCAATACTATGAGAAGAAGCTTCATTTTGACAGTTTTTGGCGAACATGAACAGTTGTTTGCTTCAATTATCAAGTCGGATGAGCACATTACGGGTCTTAATCAAATGATTATTCAAACCAAAGAGTTACTCAAACAACTTGAAGAGGAATTGTCATCTACCTAAGCGGAACATGCATCCTTTATGTGTGATTTTGCACAATCTTCCGAGAGTGTTTCTAAATTAGAAGAAGACGTGCAAACTACTCTGAATGTTTTGAGCCACCACAAGAAGAAGAATGGACAACACAGTGTTGTGGAACGTGCTTTTGAAAGGGCTAAGGCTTCTCTTAACGAATGAATGCACTTTTATTTTGTTATTCATCCGAACATAATGTATTTATGAAATTTCGCTCAGTGAAAGATTTATTTGTTATATGAAATTTCTTAATACAATACATTGATTTGTCTTATTTTAGCCGTTCACAGTTTATACTCTTGTGGGCCAAGAGTATCCAATGTTTTATCACCTTAGATTTCGGTGAGGTATTTTAGCAGTTTGACCGCATACAATACCGTTGGTGGTATTCGACTTTTGTTTGGCCGTACACAGTTTATAATCTTGCGGGCCAGGAGTATCCCATGTTTTACCACCTTAGATTTCGGTGGGATATTTTAGCAGTTTAACCACATATAATACCGTTGGTGGTATTCAACTTTTGTTTGGCCGTATACAGTTTATACTCTTGCGGGTCAGGAGTATCCAATGTTTTACCACCTTAGATTTCGGTGGGATATTTTAGCAGTTTAACCACATACAATACCGTTGGTGGGATTCGACTTTTGTTTGGCCGTACACAGTTTATATTCTTGCGAGTCAAGAGTATCCAATGTTTTACCACCTTAGATTTCGGTGGGATATTTTAGCAATTTAACCACATACAATACCATTGGTGGGATTCGACTTTTGTTTGGCCATACACAGTTTATACTCTTGCGGGTTAGGAGTATCCAATGTTTTACTACCTTAGATTTCGATGGGATATTTTAGCAGTTTAACCACATACAATATCGTTGGTGGTTTTTTTTATTTATTTATTTTTATTTTATTATTTTTTTTTTCCTAGGCCGTAACTTTTGCTTAGGCCGCCCTTTCAGGTTTTCAACCTAGCAGGCTTTTTTAAGGAAAATATCTTTCAAGAACCTTGCATTAGTTGGGGGAATGATTCTGTCACCATCCATCGTTATCAACAAATAGGCCCCATTAGAATAAACCTTTTCAATCACATGAGGTTCTCCTCATTTGGGTTCAAGCTTTCCTTTGGTTCTTCATGAGACTACTATGGGTGTTCTAACCATTAGTACCAAGTCTCTTTTTTTAAAGGAGTGAAGCCTCACCCTTTTATTATTGAACGCATTTGCCATCCTTTGTTGGTAGATCTCCAAATTCTGTTGAGCATACAACCTTCTTTCATCTAGGGTCTCGAGCTCAGCCAACCTCACTCTTGCACTTTCATCTTCTGTTAAGGACTCTTGTATTGCCACTCGCAATGATGGTATTTGAACCTCAAGTGGTAACACTGCTTCTCTTTCAAAAACCAATGAATAAGGAGTTGCTTGAGTAGGAGTTCTGTGCGAAGTCCGATAAGCTCACAAAGCTTCTTGTAACTTTTCGTGCCAAGCTCTTTTGTTTTTATCCACCATCTTCTTGAGAATTTTGCACAATGTCTTATTGAAAGCTTCTGCTAAACCATTGGCAAGTGCATGATATTTTGATGAATGGTTGCTTTTGATTTTGTACTTGACAAATAACTTGTTCAAAGCATCACTCCTGAATGGATGTCCATTATCCATGATGATACTTTCTGGAATCCCAAACCTGTAAATAATATGGGTTCAGATGAACTCAAAGACAACTGTGCTTTTTATATCCTTTAAAGCCACGGCCTCTGTCCATTTTGAGAAATAGTCAATTGCAGCTAGGATGTATCGATATCTTGCTGAAGATGGAGGTACAAAAGGACCAATAATGTCCATACCCTATGCTGCAAATGGCCAAGAACAAGTTGTTAAATGTAAAGGCTCTGGGGGTTGGTGGAGAAAGTTCCTATAGAATTGGCAGACTTGGCATCTTCGAGCATAATTTATGCAATCTGCAATCATAGTCGGCCAATAATATCCCAACCGTTTTAGCTACATATGTAATTTAGGACCACTTTGGTGTGCCCCACACACACCTGCGTGTATTTCTGCTATTACCTCTTGAATACGCTCCTTGGCTATACACCGCATGTACATTCCATCCAAAGACCTTTTGTATAACCCATCTTTCCACAGGACGAATATGGTAGCCCTACGTCTCACTTCAATTCTTTTTACTTTATCTTTAGGTAGCCTACCATATTGAAGGTAAGCTATGAATGGTTCCCGCCAATCCTCCTCGCTTTCTCTTGTCGTAGTGACGACCAAGATTGGAACCAAGTCAAAAACTTCTTTTAAAGGTTGTAACACCCTTTTTTCACCTACTATGATAGTAATTGTTTTGCTATCTGGTAGGGTCAATGATGCAGCCAAACTTGCAAGTGAATTAGCTCGAGCATTTGTTTTTCTCTTCACATGGAAAATACGTGTTTTCCTGAATTGTAAAATCAATTCATCAGCCTTTTCATGATAAGGGATGAGACTTGTTTTCTTAACAATGTACTCTCCACGGAGTTGCTTCACCACTAGTTCTGAATCTCCATAAATTGAGATTTTTTCAATAGGAATTTGTAATGCCAATTCTAATCTAGCAATTACAGCTTCATATTCTGCTTCATTATTGGAGCATCCTTCACTTAGGGCGAAAGAATGGGTGATTATAGCATTATCTGGAATCACAAACACAATTCCAATTCCAGCTTTATTGTTTTTAGGATTTTCTTGCTTCTTGCCATCTGGACGCCTTGAAGCTCCATCGAAATACATCTCCCATCCTTTCTGGATTTCTATTTGCACAACCTCTTCATCTGGTAAATCAATTACTAGAGGTGAGTCATCAAGTATAGGATGTGCTGCCAAAAAATCTGCTAGAACCAACCCTTTTATAGCTCTTTGGGGAACATATTCAATTGCGAATTGTTGGAGAATTACAGCCCACTTTGTAATTTTCCTTGAAAGTATGGGCCATGAAAGTATATATTTCAAGGGGTCTGCTCTTGATATCAACTTGACTTCCTGTTCCAGGACTGTTGGCACATAAATTTCAACTAAATTTATGACACGTATAGAGCCTATGACAGGAAGGTTGTAGGTAATCACTTCCTAAAAAAAGATCAACATGATCCGTTGCAATACATAAACAAAACGACGTTGTATCTCAACAATGACACGTGGAGCCTACGAAAGATGACACCTGTAGAGCCTACAGCAAGGACACCACACAGGATGAAACCCCAAAGATCAATCCGGTTAATCAGATATACGATTAATCAGATAGCGCTATTATTCAAAATTCAAATGGCGCTATCATTCAATTTGAAATTCAAATTGAAGATGAAGCATTCCTATCACCTGATGGCCCTCTATAAATATGAGGACCATCACACAAGACGGAGGATCAAGAAAATCAAAAGCAAAAAGATCAGAGAGAGAGAGAGAGAGAGAAAGAAATTGAGAGCTAAAGAAGTCGTTACAAGAAAGAAGAAGAGAAGCCTAGAGAACTCAAGAGCCTACGCTAATGGCGATGAATAGGTAAAGGGTTCCAAACCCAAGAATTGTATTTTTGTATTCGAGGGTTCAAAACCCATAACAATTTCAATAAAATATTTATTTTCCTTAAATTGTCTTTTGTTTATTTTGTTCTTCATTAATGGGAGGTTTCATTTGTATAAAATGTATAATTAACGATCTGAAATACAAATCGGAAATAAGAACCTGCTATTCAAATAATCAACACTGTTTAGTCCAAAAACTAAACAGTGGACATTTGTAACATAAATTTTGAAATTTGTTGAAACACTTCATGTTTTAAAATTTGTGTCTACAAATTTGGCACGCCTAGTAGGACTTATTTCTCCTCCCATCTTTTGAAGAACAAAAAAATATATATATAGTTGAAACTTATTGATGTATTCTTTTGTTATAAGAATGCTGAAGCAACTGTTAGGAGACAAACCTACACTCCAGTGGTTCTAAAATCACCAAGGGTGGAGATAGCACCCATCACCCAAGGGGCTCCGGAGCGAATGCTCTTGGCTGTCCCAAAGGTAGAACCAGCGAAATCCTAGAAAGATGCACTTCTTTCCCCTATCACCCAAAGGGCTCCGGAGCAAAAGCTTTTGGCTGTCCCGAAGGTAACTAGTGTGACGAAGAAAGTCACACTTCTCCAGAAAGCTGAAAGTTTGAGAAAGATTACTGAAGATTATGTGAAAGCGTCAAAGCAGTACGCAATCGTGAGGGCCACAGCCAGAACGAAGAGCTTTCTAACTCAGGCAAAGGAGGCTAATCAGTTTGCAACGACGACTTTTGTTGCAGCTTCAATGGGGGCAACAAAAAATGTTGTGACCCAACTACTTAAAAAGGTAGAAGACTCCATTAAAATGGTGGATTCTGCCCAGAAGAAAGCCTTGCTGAAAACATGGCCATCATTAGGGCCATTGGAGGAGGGTAATGACCCAAACTCCTGTTGATGGAAAAAAGGCCCTTGTTGTTAAAAAAACAGTTTCGGCCTACGAACCGATAGTTCTGTTCAGAGCACAAAATCGGTCAAACCAAATCTCAGTCAACTCTCAGGAGCCAAAGGAACACTCGTTGGCTCGACAGGGTTCGAATAAGGAAAACCCGTTGGCCCGACAGAATAAGGAACACACGTTGGCCCGACAAGGTTTGAATAAGGAACACCTGTTGGCCCAATGGGATTTGAATCAACATCAATTAGTCCGCTCTAAAAATGTAGGGACTGTTTTGAAAATTCATGAGAAATCTGCAAAAACGCAAATGGTTCCTTCTATGCCCCTAGGGGCTCGACTTGATATGTCATCCAGTTCAGTTTCGAAAAGACAAATGAGAAAAAGAAATAAGGCCTTAAAGAAACTGGAACTAAGAACAGTGATAACAAATGTTATAGGAGCTATTGAAAGGGCTCTCTCGAAAGATGAACCTCAAAAGCAAATTGAAAGTCCTGTCTTTGTTGGAAAATCCAAGGTGGAGGAGGGTAAGCAACCCTTGGGAAATATTTCTACTTTGGTTGAACTATCTATGGATGGAATAAGAAAAGGGCCTGTAACAAGGTCCATACGCAGTCAGGTGCTTCAAATATGAGTAATATTGTGGGGGTTGATAATCCTTTATACGAACAAGATGATTCTATCTCGTTTGTTTCAACGAATATTGGAAACAATGAATTGAAAGATATCAACAAAGTCGCAGTTATGATGACTGAGGTTGAGAAAGAAGGTGAAAATTCGCAGGTCCAACAAGACCAAGGTCTCAAGGAAAAAGTGGTGGCCCTACAAGAACAACTTGAGAGAAGAGAACGGGAAATGGCTGCTATGTTGGAGCAAATGCAACAGTTGCAGGCCCAAATGACAGGACCAGGAAGTGCACCCAAACAAATGACACAACCTGTTGTGGGGACATCCGTAGGCATACAAAGCACACTAGCCCCAGGGGGCAATGGTCCTTGTTACTCTGATCTAACCAGTGGTGGTATGAATCCAATGCTCATGGCCATGATTGATGATATGGTGAGGAGACAAGTAAAGAAAGTCAAAGAAAAAGATGATGAGAACTTTCGAATAATTACAAAACCTTACCCAGCATGGGTAGATGCTGTTCCATTCCCTTCTGGTTTTTCCCAACCAGATTTCAAAATGTTTGATGGAACAGGAGATCCAAGACAACATGTGGCTCATTTTCTTTCAAGGTGCGGGCCAATAGCCTAAATGAGGCCCTGTGCTGCAGCTATTTGTTCAATCACTTGAAAGTTCTGCATTTACTTGGTATGCTAACCTTCCTGAGGGATCAATCCTAAATTGGGATTCCATGGTGAAGGAGTTCCTTAAACAGTTCTGCAACACACAAAGGCGAGTTGGAGTACCAGAACTGATTGAGACCAAGCAACGTGACAATGAGTCTGTTACAGATTTCATTGCAAGATGGCGAGCTTTGACATTTGCTTGTCCTCAAAAGTTTACGCAATTAGAGTTAATTCGGATGTGCCTTAACAACTTCCGACATGAGCTCTCTACGGCTCTTATGGCTCAAACTTTTGAAGGATTCAATGATCTATGCACTAAAGCTCATGATATGGAGCTGCATCTAGCTAAACGAAGGAGGCCTAGGGCCGTTGAAAGGGTTGAGTCCTCGACTGCAGCTACAATCGAAACCAGAAAGAAGGGTCCCATTGTAGTAGGGGCTAAAAAGCCCAAGGAATTTAAAAAGGTGACTATGAAAGAGAGGTTGGAGAAGAAATATTCTTTCATGGATGATCTGGTCGAAGACCTATTTGAAGATCTGTTGGAGCAAAAGTTGATTGCTCTCCCTGAGGTGAAAAGACCACATGAGGTAGGAAAGACCAACGATCCAAAGTATTGCCCCTACCATCGTTTGATTAGCCATCCGATAAAAGAGTGCTTTGTTCTGAAAGATAAAATTCAGGAACTTTTGGACTCTAAGATTATCGAGCTCCCTCCTCAAGAGAAAGCATCTGCTAACCCAATCACTATCGACAATGATAATGAAGGTGAATGGGTTGTTTATCAGTCAAAAAGCATGAAGAAAAGACAAAATGCCACAGTGAAAGCTAGAAGTGTGGTTGATTCAACAACACAAGGGCCAAAAGTTTCCAAAAAGCAAAAACCAAAAGTTTCTAGGAAACAGAAAAAAGCCAAAGTAAGTAAGAGAAAAGGAAAGAAGAACCCAAAGAAGGAAAAAGGGGAGAAATTGGTCCCTGATGAGCAGTTAGAGCAAGGTCCTCTTGTCCCAGTCACATTGGAGGAATTTCTACCTTCAAAATTTCAATCTGTGGAGTTGCAGACATACTTTGATAAAAGAAGGGAGGAAAAGTTTACTTTGGCCCCTTGCCTAACCATCATTGTTTTGAGTGATGACGAGGAAGATGAGGGTGAAGTTGGTTCAAAAGTTAGGGAAGGAGATTGCATTACATCTCCTATCTGCATACCTGACTCACCAGAGTATACACCAACTTCTCCAGAATACACACCAGCCTCTCCAGAGTATACACCAGCTTCTCCAGAGTATACACCAGAAGCCTTTTCTCCAGAGTATTCGCCAGTACCACCAATGTACTATCAAAGTACTCCAGAATATGTAAGGGAAGAACAAGGAGACACCGGTGTAGGTCCGACTCTGAGCTTGTGAAAAAGGCGAAAAAACGACTACACTTCAAGGATGATGAGGTGAATGGCAGGTGTATGTCGGATGATGAAGTATGGAAGCATTCAAGTAAAACAAGCAAAGTCATCTCAAGTTGAGGATCCTAATGAAGATTGGGAACTTGACTTTTCTCCTGATGGTTCACCATACACATCCCCAGCTAGGACATACGATGGAGAAAGTGTATCAAGTGACCACTTTGACTTTCCTTGTAATGTCATCACTGTGGATGTAAATTTTGAAGAGCGAGAAATACATATCATTCGCAATCCAGGTGATGATGAGAAAGCAAAAATTGAAGCTAGAAGGGAAGCGGAACATCAGGCAAAAGTAACAGTCTCTTTGAAAGATGAGGGTTTTGAAGCCCATCAAAATTTGATTATTGAAAGAAATCAAATTTCTGGACACCCTTTCCCTAATTGGGTCGAATGGGTTCAGTTCCCACGAGGATATGCAGTACCTCGTTTTCCTTTATATAATGGGACAGGTTGTCCAAGGCGCCATTTGGTTCGTTTCCTTGCACAATGTGGAAACACAGTAAAAAGTCAGGCGTTACTTCTACGGCAGTTCGTTCTTTCTTTGGAAGGATGGGCAGCAGATTGGTACTTCAGCCTGCCACCTAATTCAATCCCAGATTGGGACACCATGGCTGATCGATTCTATAGGACATTTTATAAACCATGGCCAATAGAAATTGAGATGTCAGAACATTTGGATGACGAAGGTACATCTTCTCAAACATATGATTTCATAGAAGGCACAATTGAGGAGAAGATTGAAACTGCCCTTGACCTTCGAGAGATGGGCACTTATCGCCCAAGGGATTTGTTCCCTTTATGGGTAGAGCAAACACCATTTCCTGAAGGATACGAACTTCCAAATTTTGTCCTATATGAGGGGTATGGAGATCCTCAAAAACATATTAGGCGTTTTTTGAAACAGTGTGGGGAAACAGCTCAAAATCAAGCACTTTGCCTAAAACAATTCCCCCTTTCCTTAGAGGGGATCGCCTTTGACTGGTATTGCTCCCTCGATGGAGTCGTGGTGCCTAGTTGGGAGGCCATGAAGAATGGTTTTGAAGAATCTCAATGCTTTTATAGGCGTGACTCCCGGTACCTAAGAAATGGGAGAAGAATGCAGCTCCAGGAAGATGGAGAAGTGACTGATGATGATGATCACCCTGCAGCTGGACCAGTTAACATGGTCCAAATAAGTGAGGGAATAAAAGAAGTTGAGGTCAACGAAAAGGCGGTTGCTGAAGTATGCCAGACTTACTTGACCTACCGGAGGAAATTACGAAATCCTCAGGACCCTCAAACGTCAGAAGTTCCACAGGTTTTGCTGGAGGAAGAGCAAGTGAAATATGATGTACTAGCTCATCTAAAGAAAATTCCAGCATTGTTGAGTGTATATGATGCACTGAAAATGTCTCCAGAGCTTCGAAAGTCTTTAATATATGCCCTGTCCAAGCCAGAGGATTTCCACAAAGAAATCGAGGGTAGAAATCAAGAGAAGGCAACTACATGCATGGCCATGGTAACCTTTGGTGACAAAGACATGTGTGCTGAAATGACAGACCATAATCGGCCTTTGTTTATCACTGGGCTTATCCATGATGTGAAAATTTCTCGAATTCTGGTTGATGGAGGATCTGCGGTAAACCTCCTGCCTCGAGGGCCTTAAACTTATTAGGGGTTCGAATTTCACAACTTCGCCCAAGTCGTTTGGTCATTCAAGGATTTAATCAGAATGAACAACGCCCAATGGGGAAATTGAATTGCGAACCAAGTTTGGGGATATTGAAGAAAGCACTGAGTTCTTGGTCATTGATGTAGACACCTCTTACAATGCTTTGCTTGGGAGACCATGGATGCATAATCATCATGCAGTGCCATCAACTTATCACCAATGTATTAAGTACCCGTTGCCTTCACCCAAAAAAGAGGGGACAATTGTGCCTGACAATGATCCATTTGGAGAAGTAGAGGCCTATTATGCTGATGCTCGCTTCTATATAAAGACTTCACAAAGAAAGGAAAAAGATGTGAAAAAGTCTGAAGATACTCCGAATGTCAAAGACGCTCTAAAGTCTACTCCAGTTTCAACAAAAAGAACTTTTCGATATGTGCCAAAGTTCGAAAGGAAACCGGGGGCAAAGGCTCTAGCCCCAATAAATCCAATTTTGGATCTCAAAGGTGAGTTCACGTTGCCATTAAGGAGGACAAAATGCACCTATGTGGAGAAATATAATAAATTGTGGTCCCTTCTAAAGGAAAAGGGTCGAAACCCATCATATTCCACTCACTTGGAGATGTTGAACAGAAAGTGAAAGTTGAACAAGTGCCAGAAGAAAACATCTCGAGTTTTGAGAAGCCTACTTTCAGTGCAGAAATTACACAGATGTTGGTGAAAGTTGGTTTAGATCCTGAAAAAATACCAGAACAATGACACCATTTGACTTTGCATTAACACCTTCGCAGAGGCAGGCTATCCAGCAAGGCGGTATTATCACCGCTAGGACAGAAGGGTTAGGCTATCGGGGGATGAGGAAAAATTTCCAGTAAACATGACTATCACTCAAGATGTGTTGGAAGATGTTGACCAAGATGAAGCTCAACCTGCACCAACAGAATTTGAAGCAGGAGGCCAAGCCACTGTGGATGACCTTCGTGAAAATCTGGGTGATGAAGGAGAAAACAAACCAACCTTCATTAGTGCAAATTTAAAGGAAGAAGAAGCTCGGCAATATATTTCCTTTTAAGGGAGTATCGTGACATATTTGCATGGAACTACAGTGAGATGCCTGGTCTTAATCCAGAGATTGCAGTCCATAAGCTTGCAATTCACCCTGAGAAACGGCCAGTTAAACAGCCTCAGAGGCGAACTCGACCAGAGCTTACAGCCCAAATTGAAGCTGAAGTCGACAAGCTTATCAATGCAGGATTCATCAGGGAAGTCAAATATCCAACCTGGCTAGCAAACATAGTGCCGTCAAGAAAAAGAATGGTCAAATCAGGGTTTGCATTGATTTCCGTGATCTCAATGAGGCTTGTCCTAAAGATGACTTTCCTTGCCCATCACTGAACTTCTTGTAGATGCAACTACTGGGTATGAAACCTTGTCTTTTATGGATGGATACTCAGGATACAATCAAATCCGAATGGCACCTGAAGATGAAGAAATGACTGCATTCAGGACTCCGAGAGGAGTCTTTTGCTATAAGGTAATGCCCTTTGGCCTGAAAAATGCTGGGGCCACGTATCAAAGGGCGATGACTGTAATTTTTGGTGATATGCTCCATGACACCATCGAATGCTATGTTGATGATCTTGTCGTCAAGACAAAGGAAAAAGAAAACCATGTGGAAGATTTGAGAAGAATCTTCGAACGTTTGAGGAGGTACAAACTCAAGATGAACCCACTAAAATGTGCATTCGGAGCTTCCTCAGGAAAATTTCTAGGGTTTGTGGTTCGAAACAAAGGGATTGAATTGACCCTACTAAGACTAAAGCCATTGCTGAAATGCCTCCTCCGTGAAATTTAAGGAAATTGAAGGGGCTACAAGGGAGATTGGCCTATATCAGAAGATTTATTTCTAACTTGGCTGGTCGATGTTGCCATTCTCAAGATTGATGAAAAAGGGTGTTCCATTTGAATGGGATCAGCAGTGCCAAAATGCTTTTAATAGTATTAAGGAGTATCTTTTGAAGCCTCCAGTACTCATGAGCCCAATAAAAGGGAAACCACTCTTGTTGTACATAACAGCCCTGGATGGTTCGTTAGGGGCACTGTTGGCACAACACAATGAGCATGGGAAAGAAAATGCCTTGTATTACTTGAGTCGTACTTTGGTTGGGGCAGAAGTCAATTACTCTCCTATCGAAAAGACATGTCTTGCCTTGGTGTTCGCCTTGCAAAAACTAAAGCACTATGTCTTGGAACACGAAGTCAAGTTGATATCAAGAGCAGACCCCTTGAAATATATACTTTCACGGCCCATACTTTCAGGGAAAATTGCAAAGTGGGCTGTAATTCTCCAACAATTCGCAATTGAATATGTTCCCCAAAGAGCTGTAAAGGGGCAGGCTCTAGCAGATTTTTTGGCAGCACATCCTATACCTGATGACTCACCTCTAGTAACTGATTTACCAGATGAAGAGTTATGCAAGTAGAAATTCAGAAAGGATGGGAGATGTATTTTGATGGAGCTTCAAGGAGTCCAGATGGCAAGAAGCAAGAAAATCCTAAAAACAATAAAGCTGGAATTGGAATTGTGTTTGTGACTCCAGACAATGCTATAATCACCCATTCTTTCGCCTTAAGTGAAGGATGCTCCAATAATGAGGCAGAATATGAAGCTGTAATTGCTGGATTAGAATTGGCATTACAAATTCCTATTGAAGAACTCTCAATTTATGGAGATTCGAACTGGTGGTAAAGCAACTCCGTGGAGAATACATTGTTAAGAAAACAAGTCTCATCCCGTATCATGAAAGGGCTGATCAATTACTTTCACAATTCAGGAAAACACATATTTTCCACGTGAAGTGAAGAACAAATGCTCAAGCTAATTCACTTGCAAGTTTGGCTACATCACTCACCCTACCAGATAGCAAAACAATTACTATCATGGTAGGTGAAAGAAGGGTGTTACAACCTTTAAAAGAAGTTTTTGACTTGGTTCCAATCTTGGTCGTCACCACGAAAGGAGAAATCGAGGAGGATTGGCGGGAACCATTCATAGCTTACCTCCAACATAGTAGGCTACCTGAAGATAAAGTAAAAAGAATTGAAGTGAGACGCAGGGCTACCAAATTCGTCTTATGGAAAGATGGGTTATACAAAAGGTCTTTGGATGGAATGTACATGCGGTGTATAGCCAAGGAGCATATTCAAGAGGTAATGGCAGAAATACATGCAGGTGTATGTGGGGCACACCAAAGTGGTCCTAAATTACATATGCAGCTAAAACGGTTGGGATACTATTGGCCGACTATGATTGCAGATTGCATAGATTATGCTCGAAGGTGCCAAGTCTGCCAATTCCATGGGAACTTTCTCCACCAACCCCCAGAGCCTTTACATTTAACAACTTGTTCTTGGCCATTTGCAGCATGGGGTATGGATATTATTGGTCCTTTTGTACCTCCATCTTCAGCAGGATATCGATACATCCTAGCTGCACTGACTATTTCTCAAAATGGGCAGAGGCCGTGGCTTTAAAGGATATAAAAAGCACAGTTGTCTCTGAGTTCATCCGAACCCATATCATTTACAGGTTCGGATTCCAGAAAGTGTCATCATGGATAATGGACAGCCGTTCAGGAGTGATGCTTTGAACAAGTTATTTGCCAAGTACAAAATCAAAAACAACCATTCATCAAGATATCATGCACCTGCCAATGGTTTGGCAGAAGCTTTCAACAAGACATTGTGCAAAATTCTTAAGAAGATGGTGGATAAGAACAAAAAAGCTTGGCACGAAAAGTTACAAGAAGCTTTGTGGGCTTATCGAACTTCGTACAGAACTCCTACTCAAGCAACCCCTTATTCGTTGGTTTTTGGAGGAGAAGCAGTGTTACCACTTGAGGTTCAAATACCATCATTGCGAGTGGCAATACAAGAGTCCTTAACAGAAGATGAAAGTGCAAGAGTGAGGTTGGCTGAGCTGGAGACCCTGGATGAAAGAAGGCTGTATGCTCAACAGAACTTGGAGATCTACCAACAAAAGATGACTTTCCCTTGCCCAACACACAAGTCAAAAACCACCAACGGTATTGTATGGTTAACTGCTAAAATATCCCACCGAAATCTAAGGTGGTAAAACATTAGGATACTCTTGGCCCGCAAGAGTATAAACTGTGTACGGCCGAACAAAAGTCAAAAATCACCAACGGTATTGTATGTGGTTAAACTGCTAAAATATCCAACCGAAATCTAAGGTGGTAAAACATTGGATACTCCTGGCTCGCAAGAGTATAAACTGTGTACGGCCAAACAAAAGTCAAAAACCACCAACGGTATTGTATGTGGTTAAACTGCTAAAATATCCCACCGAAATCTAAGGTGGTAAAACATTGGATACTCCTGGCCCGCAAGAGTATAAACTGTGTACGGCCAAACAAAAGTCAAAAGTATAAACTGTGAACGACTAAAATAAGACAAATCAATGTATTGTATTGAGAAATTTCATATAACAAATAAATCTATCACTGAGCGAAAGTCATAAATACATTATGTTCGGATGAATAAAAAAATAAAAGTTCATTCATTCATTAAGAGAAGCCTTAGCCCTTTCAAAGGCACGTTCCACAACACTGTGTTGTCCATTCTTCTTTTTTGTGTTGGCTCAAAACATTCAGAGCAGTTTGCACGTCTTCTTCGGATTTAGAAACACTCTCGGAAGCTTGTGCAAAATCACACATAAATGATGCATGTTCTGCTTGGGTGGATGACAATTCCTCTTCAAGTTGTTTGAGTAACTCTTTGGTTTGATTAATCCTTTGATTAAGACCCACAATGTGCTTATCCGACTTGATAATTGAAGCAGACAACTGTTCATGTTCGCCAGAAACTTTGTCGAAATGAAGCTTCTTCTCGTAATATTGGGCCTTAAATTCTGCAGTAGATAGGTTTGAAGAATCTGCAAGTTGGGTTCTCAAAGCAAAGCACCCAAGGAATATCTTCACCTTCTCGTAAAGGAGATGAAGTCTACACCCAAATCTTCAAAATCATGAAAACGTTGTTTGCTACAGCAATCATGCCATTAACATCCGTCATTGATTGAGAGAAATAGTAAGACTTTCTGAATATGGGTGGCTGCTTCATTAGAGGAAGTTCCCAAAAGAAGGCTAGATGGAGCAAAGGGTGCTTCAAGTTTGTCAAATAATTTGTTTGAGAAATTTCAACACTCTTAATGCGAATACGACCCAAGGCAGTTAATTCATACCCATCTCCCTCAAAGAGTTCTTGAATCATATTCTCATCTTTATCTTCAAGAAAAGAGTACAAGTATGTGCGAAATTGATCCATTAGGGTTTTGGTCACTACGGTGGGTTGGGAAGTTCCTGTACAATCATGATAGACATAGTCTCTGGAAAAAGCTTTGCTAGACTAGAAAATTGAGGGCCAGAATTTACTTGCTCAAAGCTAAATCTCATTTTAAATTGAGAATTACACATATCCTCAAAAAGATGAAGGAGATCTGAAACCGAGTAACTAGATCGGGAAGGAGCAATAGGTGGCTGACTATTATCCATTCTCTGAGGTGATGATGCTTCCAGAGCAATAGGTGAAGATGATGACCTAGCTCTAGCATAAGAAGGCTTCTTTGTCTTTTGGTCTTTACTTGACATATCCAGTTTTCTCTTGCGTGAAGATTTTGGCTGGGTATGAGTAACATATTGGAGCACGGTAAAGGAAGTTCCCAACCACCAATTGGCATAAGGCATGGTTATGTGAGAAGTGGATCGGTAGCCTGGTAACTCCAATGAGACTTTTGTACCGCAACGTAGCATATGGCGCCAGTTGTAATAAAATTTAGACCACTCAGAGGGCTGCCGACAAAATATAGGCATGCTTGAGCAAACCTAAATTGACGACTGTATCGATTAGGGGAGTACGGTTCAGAAATGAAATTAAATCCCATTTTAAAAGTTAAAATCCCTTGCCTCAAAGATATAAGATAGCCAAGGTGGAAAGGTGATATCCTTTCAGAGTCGACTAGAATGCCTGAAGGTTCACTTTCATGGGTAAGAGCCCTAAACTGACACTCCGTATGATAAGTTAGGAGAGAGTCCACAAATGGAAATTTATCAATAAAAAACTGGGCAGCCGATTGGTTTCCAATAACCCCAAGACATGGCATGAAATGAATATCAGGAATCGGACAAATCGACTGAGGATCCCCATGAGAGTAAGTCTTGACAAAATATAGTGAAATCCATCCAAAAAGGTAATGTAAAGGACCCTGAATATTTTCCTTCCCAGGTGAAGATGATGATGCCATTTTACCAAGAGAATGATAGAGGTATGCAAGGACGGGGATGCCAGGCTAAATAAGGTTCTACCTGCCATTTTGGTGGCTACATGAAAGGTCGTCGGACGAATTTCCCCGAAGAGTAGGGAAGACAAATCCGCTAAGCCAGCTCGCCAAAAAACCAGAAAGATGCACATCATCAGGATTCTATCTTTTTGTTGAAAACCACTAATCGAAATTGGGGATTCGTCAATGAATTTGAAAGTCCAGTGGTTAAACTTCTTGGATTGAAAAGAGTTGGCATAAATATTGAAAAGCCCACGGCACGCCTTGGATGTCTGGGACGAATATAAAATGTCATTGGAGGGGGTGAACTCTTCATAAAACTCGCCACGAATAGGGAGCTTGCTAATGCGATGAAGGTCCTATAAAGAGATCCCAAGTTCGCCGTAAATGGTGTGGAAAGTGTTGGTGTCGGGTGACCATCGCTCTAAGAATCCTTTGAGCAGGGAGACATTCCTAATATAACAAATTGGTACATAATTGCAGCATAAATCCTACATTCTTCAAAATAGGGGCAAATGTGGAAAGAACGTCATTCAACAAAAAATCCATATGGGGGATTGCAAATGGGTAGAAATGCGCGGACATTAAAAGAATTATCCCACTTCAGTTTTTCATGCTTCATTCTCTTAAGAAGAGTATTAAATTCAGAGCAGTCAAGGTCTTCAGAAAATGAGACAGGATTGAGAAGGGAATGAACCAATTGATTTGGAGTGCCATTTCTCGAGAATCTCACAGCAGTTTCGAATTCCTGTATAGACTAAGTCTTCGGAAGCGGTATGTAAAGGGATGTAGGGTCTAACTCGATGGGTGACAATAAAGCAGTGATAGGTTTGTGTCCGAATTATTTTCGGACCAGATTTATCCAGTACATCCCTCTCGTTACGTCAAAGATATTCAAGTGTCTTTTCCATGCCTCCTAAAAATAAAAATAAAAAAAAAATAAAAAAATGGTTAGTGAAGGAAAAATGTTATAATATAAAGAAATTGACAAAAGCCCCTTGACCAAGGACTCAAGCCATTGGGGTGATGGACACAATCACTGCCAAGGTCTCAAGCCATTGGAGTGATGGACACAATCACTGCCAATGTTTCAAGCCATTAGGGTCAAGGACACATTCACTGCGAGGATTCAAGCCATTGGGGTGAGGACACAATCACTGCCAAGGACTCAAGCCATTAGGGTGAAGGACACATTCACTGCCAAGGACTCAAACCATTGGGGTGAAGGACACATTCACTACCAAGGTTTCAAGCCATTGGGGTGAAGGACACAATCACTGCCAAAGATTCAAGCCGTTGGGGTGACGGACACAATCACTGCCAAGGTTTCAAGCCGTTGGGGTGAAGGACACAATCACTGCCAAGGATTCAAGCCGTTGGGGTGACGGACACAATCACTGCCAAGGATTCAAGCCCTTGGGGTGAAGGACACAATCACTGTCAATGATTCAAGCCTTTGGGGTGAAGGACACATTCACTGCCAAGGATTCAAGCCATTGGGGTGAGGACACATTCACTGCCAAGGTTTCAAGCCGTTGGGGTGACGGATACAATCACTGCCAAGGATTCAAGCCATTGGGATGAATGACACAATCACTGCCAAGGATTTAAGCCATTAGGGTGAAGGACACATTCACTGCCAAGGATTCAAGCCATTGGGGTGAGGACACAATCACTGCCAAGGACTCAAGCCGTTGGGGTGACGGACACAATCACTGCCAAGGATTCAAGCCGTTGGGGTGACAGACACATTCACTGCCAAGGATTCAAGCCATTGGGGTGAAGGACACATTCACTGCCAAGGATTTAAGCCATTGGGGTGACAGATACAATCACTGCCAAGGATTCAAGTCATTGGGGGTGAAAGGACACAATCACTGCCAAGGATTCAAGCCACTCATTGCCATTAGGCTAGAAGGGGCAATGATACCTGCAAACAAACTCTGACGCCTTGTGTGTTGCCTGCAAAAGAGATAAAAAGACATGAAATAATTGTTAACCAAAAAAAAAAAGAAAAGGAAATTAGTCATCATGATTCGTACAATTAAAATTCACTTGTACGAATCACGATGGGGCAAGGCTGATTTTCAACTTTTAACAAAAAAAAGAAAAAATAGGCCAAGGACCAAAACAAATAAATAATCTCATTTTGTTTGGTCTATTTAGATTCATGGTCTACCAAAAAAAAAAAGGTTTGCTAAACAGTTTGAAAAAAATTTGAAACCTTTTTTAAAAAAAAAGAAAAAAAAATAGGCCAAGGACCAAAGCAAATAAATAATCTCATTTTGTTTGGTCTATTTAGATTCATGGTCTACAAAAAAAAAAGGTTTGCTCAACAGTTTGAAAAAAATTTGAACCCTTTTAACAAAAAAAAAAAAAAAAAAAGAAAAAAAGAAGAAGAGTTCTGTGATAGGGACTTTGTTTGGTCTATTTAGATTCATGGTCTACAAAAAAAAAAAAGGGTTTGCTCAACAGTTTGAAAAAAAATTGAACCCTTTTAAAAAAAAAAAAAGAAAAGAAAAAAAGAAGAAGAGTTCTGTGATAGGAACTTTGTTTAGTCTATTTAGATTCATGGTCTACAAAAAAAAAGAGGTTTGCTAAACAGTTTAAAAAAAAAATTTGGCCTATTTAGATTCATGGTCTACAAAAAACAGTTTGAAAAAAATATAAATAAATAAATAAAAAGAAAAGAAAAAGCTAGTGTGGGAATTAAAAAAAAAACCTGTGTTGGTTTGTTCTTCAAAAAAAAAAGAATAAATAAATAAATAAAACCAAGTTACTAAACTTGTTCAGATTTTCTGGTCTTTACACAAGCAATTCTTCTTAAGCAAAAAAATAAATCTAAGCATCTCATACTTGTTGCAGTTGATTTATATCTGGTGAAGTTTTGATTAAATGAAAAAGTTCTAAAGCTAAGCAAGTGCTCATACGATTAATTTTTGTAGAAACCAGATGTGAAAGAAAATTCATCAAATAGAATAATGAATCCTAAACACATTTTAATGAATTATAAAGCTTACTTGAATTCGATGGCAGGAACAAAGTGGTAGAATTATCTTTCATAAATAAAAAAAAAAGGGGCAAGACAAGTAGCCTAGTGAAGGACATCTGCCTTCCCCATTTATGATGCTCAGAAAACAAAAAAAAAGTCTGTGTTCATATTTGGGTTCAAAAAAAAAAAAATTGCTAAATACATGCTGTTATAAAAGAGAAGCAATAAATAGAGAAGCATACCTGATTAAAAGGAATTTGAAGGAATTCTTTGGTGCCTTTTTTAAAGGACAAGAAGAACAGCTTTTGTTGGAAAGAAAAAATAAAAATAAAAAATAATGGCTGGAAAGTTGCTGGAAATTTTCTGAAAAACAAAAAAAATCTGCTGAATCTGCAGGGGAAAAAAAAAGGGGCTGCAGGAAAAAAATATATGAATAGGTGTTATATAAAGCAAAAAAGTCTTGCTTAAAAAAAGAGGTAGTGGTCTCCTAAAATACTTCAAAGAAGCAAGAGTTTATGTAGGATTTGAAATACTCCATAGAAGAGTTTGTGTAGGATTAGAAATCTTACCAATGCCAACCCATCTTATTACATATAGACAAACTCCTAAAATATATATAATAATATATATATGTATATATATAAATAAATCTCCTAAAAAATAATAATAATAATAATAATATAATAAATAAATAAAAAAATAAGGAAAAAACGGCAAGTTGGAGGCCCATAAAAGAAAAGGCTCAATTAAAAATGGTGGCCTAGAAAAGGAAAGGTCCATGATGGCCTAAAAACAAATCTGCTGTAAAAAGAAATGGTGGCAAGTTGGAGGCCCACAAAAGGAAATGTCCAATTAAATCTTGGACCTTACTTATGACCCTTCAAAAAAAAAAAAAAAAGTCCACAAAAAGGACCCATGCAACAAAAGTAAAAGGGCCTATAAAAAAAAAAAAAAAGGAGAGCCCATGGACTATAAGGAGCAGTCAACCAAAAAAAAAAAAAAAGGCCAGGGACCAAAACAAAGAAATAATCCCATCAAAGACTTAAAGATCATCCAGATAAAAGTGCCAAATTGTCGTAACTCGCACAGTTAAGAAAATTCACTCGTGCAAGTCACGAGGGGCATTTGTTGGCACATAAATTTCAACTAAATTTATGACACGTATAGAGCCTATGATAGGAAGGTTGTAAGTAATCACTTTCTAAAAAAAGATCAACATGATCCGTTGAAGTACATAAACAAAACGACGTTGTATCTCAACAATGACACGTGGAGCCTACGAAAAATGACACCTGTAGAGCCTACAGCAAGGACACTACACAAGATGAAACCCCAAAGATCAATCTGGTTAATCAGATATACGATTAATCAGATAGCGCTATTATTCAAAATTCAAATGGCGCTATCATTCAATTTGAAATTCAAATTGAAGATGAAGCATTCCTATCACCAGATGGCCCTCCATAAATATGAGGACCATCACACAAGACGGAGGATCAAGAAAATCAAAAGTGAAAAGATCAGAGAGAGAGAAAGAAATTGAGAGCTAAAGAAGTCGTTACAAGAAAGAAGAAGAGAAGCCTAGAGAACTCAAGAGCCTACGCTAATGGCGATGAATAGGTAAATGGTTCCAAACCCAAGAATTGTATTTTTGTATTCGAGGGTTCAAAACCCATAACAATTTCAATAAAATATTTATTTTTCTTAAGTTGTCTTTTGTTGTTTATTTTGTTCTTCATTAATCGGAGGTTTCATTTGTATAAAATGTGTAATTAACGATCTGAAATACAGATCGGAAATAAGAACCTGCTATTCAAATAATGAACACTGTTTAGTCCAAAAACTAAACAGTGGACATTTGTAACATAAATTTTGAAATGTGTTGAAACACTTCATGTTTTAAAATTTGTGTCTACAGACACATAGTGCTTTAGTTTTTGCAAGGCGAACATCAAGGCAAGACATGTCTTTTCGATAGGAGAATAATTGACTTCTGCCCCAACCAGAGTACGACTCAAGTAATACAAGGCATTTTCTTTCCCATACTCATTGTGTTGTGCCAACAGTGCCCCTAACGACCCATCCAGGGCTATTATGTACAACAAGAGTGGTTTCCCTTTTATTGGGCTTATAAGTACTAGAGGCTTCAAAAGATACTCCTTAATACTATTAAAAACATTTTGGCACTACTGATCCCATTCAAATGGAACACCCTTGTTCATCAATCTTGAGAATGCCAAGCATCGACTAGCCAAGTTCGAAATAAATCTTTTGATATAAGCCAATCTCCCTTGTAGCCCCTTCAATTCCCTTAAATTTCGCAGAGAAGGCATTTCAGCAATAGCTTTAATCTTAGTAGGGTCAATTTCAATCCCTTTGTTTCGAACCACAAATCCTAGAAATTTTCCTGAGGAAACTCCAAATGCACATTTTAGTGGGTTCATCTTGAGTTTGTATCTTCTCAAACGTTCGAAGATTCTTCTCAAATCTTCCACATGGTTTTCTTTCTCCTTTGTCTTGACGACAAGATCATCAACATAGCATTCAATGGTGTCATGGAGCATATCACCGAAAATTACAATCATCGCCCTTTGATACGTGGCCCCAGCATTTTTTAGGCCAAAAGGCATTACCTTATAGCAAAAGACTCCTCTCGGAGTCCTGAATGCAGTCATTTCTTCATCTTCAAGTGCTATTCGGATTTGATTGTATCCTAAGTATCCATCCATAAAAGACAAGGTTTCATTTTTAGGACAAGCCTCATTAAGATCACGGAAATCAATGCAAACCCTGATTTGACCATTCTTTTTCTTGACCGGCACTATGTTTGCTAGCTAGGTTGGATATTTGACTTCCCTGATGAATCCTGCATTGATAAGCTTGTCAACTTCAGCTTCAATTTGGGCTGTAAGCTCTGGTCGAGTTCGCCTCTCAGGCTGTTTAACTAGCCATTTCTCAGGGTGAATTGCAAGCTTATGGACTGCAATCTCTGGATTAAGACCAGGCATCTCACTGTAGTTCCATGCAAATATGTCACGATACTCCCTTAAGAAGGAAATATATTGCCGAGCTTCTTCTTCCTTTAAATTTGCACTAGTGAAGGTTGGTTTGTTTTCTCCTTCATCACCCAGATTTGCTTCACGAAGGTCATCCACAGTGGCTTGGCCTCCTGCTTCAAATTCCGTTGGTGCAGGTTGAGCTTCATCTTGGTCAACATCTTCCAACACATCTTGAGTGATAGTCATGTTTACTGGAAATTTTTCCTCATCCCCCTGATAGCCTAACCTTTTTGTCCTGGCGGTGATAATACCGCCTTGCTGGATAGCCTGCCTCTGCGAAGGTGTTAATGCAAAGTCAAAAGGTGTCATTGTTTTTGGTATTTTTTCAGGATCTAAACCAACTTTTACCAACATCTGTGTAATTTCTGCACTAAAAGTAGGCTTCTCAAAACTCGAGATGTTTTCTTCTAGCACTTGTTCAACTTTCACTTTCTGTTCAACATCTCCAAGTGAGTGGAATATGATGGGTTTCGACCCTTTTCCTTTAGAAGGGACCACAATCTTATAATATTTCTCCACATAGGTGCATTCTGTCCTCCTTAATGGCAACGTGAACTCACCCTTGAGATCCAAAATTGGATTTATTGGGGCTAGAGCCTTTGCCCCCAGTTTTCTTTCGGACTTTGGCACATATCGAAAAGTTCTTTTTGTTGAAACTGCAGTAGACTCTAGAGCGTCTTTGACATTCGGAGTATCTTCAGACTTTTTCACATCTTTTCCCTTTCTTTGTAAAGTTTTTGTATAGAAGCGAGCATCAGCATAATAGGCCTCTACTTCTCCAAATGGATTATTGTTAGCCACAATTGTCCCCTCTTTTTTGGGTGAAAGCAGCGGGTACTTGATACATTGGTGATAAGTTGACGGCACTGCATGATGATTATGCATCCATGGTCTCCCAAGCAAAGCATTGTAAGAGGTGTCTACATCAATAACCAAGAACTCAGTGCTTTCTTCAATATCCCCAAACTTGGTTCACAATTCAATTTTCCCCATTGGGCGTTGTTCATTCTGATTAAATCCTTGAATAACCAAACGACTTGGGCGAAGTTGTGAAATTTGAACCCCTAACAAGTTTAAGGCCCTCCGAGGCAGGAGGTTTACCGCAGATCCTCCATTAACCAGAATTCGAGAAATTTTCACATCATGGATAAGCTCAGTGATAAACAAAGGCCAATTATGGTCTGTCATTTCAACACACATGTCTTTGTTACCAAAGGTTACTATAGCCATGCATGTAGTTGTATTCTCTTGATTTCTACCCTTGATTTCTTTGTGGAAATCCTCTGGCTTGGACAGGGCATATATTAAAGACTTTCAAAGCTCTAGAGACATTTTCAGTGCATCATATACACTCAACAATGCTGGAATTTTCTTTAGATGAGCTAGTACATCATATTTCACTTGCTTTTCCTCCAGCAAAACCTGTGGAACTTTTGACGTTTGAGGGTCCTGAGGATTTCGTAATTTCCTCCGGTAGGTCAAGTAAGTCTGGAATACTTCAGCAACCGCCTTTTTGTCGACCTCAACCTCTTTTGTTCCCTCACTTGTTTGGACCATGTTAACTGGTCTAGCTGCAGGGTGATCATCATCATCAGTCACTTCTCCATCTTCTTGAAGCTGCATTCTTCTCCCATTTCTTAGGTACAAGGAGTCACGCCTATAAAAGCATTGGGATTCTACAAAATCTTTCTTCATGGCCTCCCAACTAGGCATCACCACCCCTTCGATGGAGCAATACCAGTCAAAGGCGATCCCCTCCAAAGAAAAGGGGAATTGTTTTAGGCAAAGTGCTTGATTTTGAGCTGTTTCCCCACACTGTTTCAAAAAATGCCTAATATGTTTTTGAGGATCTCCATACCCCTCATATAGGACAAAATTTGGAAGTTCGTATCCTTCAGGAAATGGTGTTTGCTCTACCCATAAAGGGAACAAATCCCTTGGGCGATAAGTGCCCATCTCTCGAAGGTCAAGGGCAGTTTCAATCTTCTCATCAATTGTGCCTTCTATGAAATCATATGTTTGAGAAGATGTACCTTCGTCATCCAAATGTTCTGACATCTCAATTTCTATTGGCCATGGTTTATAAAATGTCCTATAGAATCGATCAGCCATGGTGTCCCAATCTGGGATTGAATTAGGTGGCAGGCTGAAGTACCAATCTGCTGCCCATCCTTCCAAAGAAAGAACGAACTGCCGTAGAAGTAACGCCTGACTTTTTACTGTGTTTCCACATTGTGCAAGGAAACGAACCAAATGGCGCCTTGGACAACCTGTCCCATTATATAAAGGAAAACGAGGTACTGCATATCCTCGTGGGAACTGAACCCATTCACCCAATTAGGGAAAGGGTGTCCAGAAATTTGATTTCTTTCAATAATCAAATTTTGATGGGCTTCAAAACCCTCATCTTTCAAAGAGACTGTTACTTTTGCCTGATGTTCCGCTTCCCTTCTAGCTTCAATTTTTGCTTTCTCATCATCACCTGGATTGCGAATGATATGTATTTCTCGCTCTTCAAAATTTACATCCACAGTGATGACATTACAAGGAAAGTCAAAGTGGTCACTTGATACACTTTCTCCATCGTATGTCCTAGCTGGGGATGTGTATGGTGAACCATCAGGAGAAAAGTCAAGTTCCCAATCTTCATTAGGATCCTCAACTTGAGATGACTTTGCTTGTTTACTTGAATGCTTCCATACTTCATCATCCGACTACACCTGCCATTCACCTCATCATCCTTGAAGTGTAGTCGTTTTTTCGCCTTTTTCACAAGCTCAGAGTCGGACCTACACCGGTGTCTCTTGTTCTTTCCCCTTACATATTCTGGAGTGCTTTGATAGTACATTGGTGGTACTGGCGAATATTTGGAGAAAGGCTTCTGTTGTGTACTCTGGAGAAGCTGGTGTATACTCTGGTGAGGCTGGTGTGTATTCTGGAGAAGTTGGTGTATACTCTGGTGAGTCAGTATGCAGATAGGAGATGTAATGCAATCTCCTTCCCTAACTTTTGAACCAACTTCACCCTCATCTTCCTCATCATCACTCAAAACAATGATGGTTAGGCAAGGGGCCAAAGTAAACTTTTCCTCCCTTCTTTTATCAAAGTATGTCTGCAACTCCACAGATTGAAATTTTGAAGGTAGAAATTCCTCCAATGTGACTGGGACAAGAGGACCTTGCTCTAACTGCTCATCAGGGACCAATTTCTCCTTTTTCCTTCTTTGGGTTCTTCTTTCCTTTTCTCTTACTTACTTTGGCTTTTTTCTGTTTCCTAGAAACTTTTGGTTTTTGCTTTTTGGAAACTTTTGGCCCTTGTGTTGTTGAATCAACCACACTTCTAGCTTTCACTGTGGCATTTTGTTTTTCTTCATGCTTTTTGACTGATAAACAACCCATTCACCTTCATTATCATTGTCGATAGTGATTGGGTTAGCAGATGCTTTCTCTTGAGGAGGGAGCTCGATAATCTTAGAGTCCAAAAGTTCCTGAATTTTATCTTTCAGAACAAAGCACTCTTTTATCGGATGGCTAATCAAACGATGGTAGGGGCAATACTTTGGATCGTTGGTCTTTCCTACCTCATGTGGTCTTTTCACCTCAGGGAGAGCAATCAACTTTTGCTCCAACAGATCTTCAAATAGGTCTTCGACCAGATCATCCATGAAAGAATATTTCTTCTCCAACCTCTCTTTCATAGTCACCTTTTTAAATTCCTTGGGCTTTTTAGCCCCTACTACAACAGGACCCTTCTTTCTGGTTTCGATTGTAGCTGCAGTCGAGGACTCAACCCTTTCAACGGCCCTAGGCCTCCTTCGTTTAGCTAGATGCAGCTCCATATCATGAGCTTTAGTGCATAGATCATTGAATCCTTCAAAAGTTTGAGCCATAAGAGCCGTAGAGAGCTCATGTCGGAAGTTGTTAAGGCACATCCGAATTAACTCTAATTGCGTAAACTTTTGAGGACAAGCAAATGTCAAAGCTCGCCATCTTGCAATGAAATCTGTAACAGACTCATTGTCACGTTGCTTGGTCTCAATCAGTTCTGGTACTCCAACTCGCCTTTGTGTGTTGCAGAACTGTTTAAGGAACTCCTTCACCATGGAATCCCAATTTAGGATTGATCCCTCAGGAAGGTTAGCATACCAAGTAAATGCAGAACTTTCAAGTGACTGAACAAATAGCTGCAGACACAGGGCCTCATTATGGGCTATTGGCCCGCACCTTGAAAGAAAATGAGCCACATGTTGTCTTGGATCTCCTGTTCCATCAAACATTTTGAAATCTGGTTGGGAAAAACCAGAAGGGAATGGAACAGCATCTACCCATGCTGGGTAAGGTTTTGTAATTATTCGAAAGTTCTCATCATCTTTTTCTTTGACTTTCTTTACTTGTCTCCTCACCATATCATCAATCATGGCCATGAGCATTGGATTCATACCACCACTGGTTAGATCAGTAACAAGGACCATTGCCCCCTGGGGCTAGTGTGCTTTGTATGCCTACGGATGTCCCCACAACAGGTTGTGTCATTTGTTTGGGTGCACTTCCTGGTCCTGTCATTTGGGCCTGCAATTTTGCATTTGCTCCAACATAGCAGCCATTTCCCGTTCTCTTCTCTCAGTTGTTCTTGTAGGGCCACCACTTTTTCCTTGAGACCTTGGTCTTGTTGGACCTGCGAATTTTCACCTTCTTTCTCAACCTCAGTCATCATAACTGCGACTTTGTTGATATCTTTCAATTCATTGTTTCCAATATTCGTTGAAACAAACGAGATAGAATCATCTTGTTCGTATAAAGGATTATCAACCCCCACAACATTACTCATATTTGAAGCATCTGACTGCGATGTTTTGTTTTGAGCCTGACAGGTTATGGACCTTGTTACAGGCCCTTTTCTTATTCCCTCCATAGATAGTTCAACCAAAGTAGAAGTATTTCCCAAAGGTTGCTTACCCTCCTCCACCTTTGATTTTCCAACAAAGACAGGACTTTCAATTTGTTTTTGGGGTTCATCTTTCGAGAGAGCCCTTTCGATAGCTCCTATAACATTTGTTGCTACTGTTCTTAACTCCAGTTTCTTTAAGGCCTTATTTCTTCTTCGCCTTTGTCTTTTTGAAACTGGACCAGATGACATATCAAGTCGAGCCCCTAGGGGCATAGAAGGAACCGTTTGCGTTTTTGCAAATTCCTCATGAATTTTCAAAACAATCCCTACATTTCTAGGGTGGACCAATTGATGTTGATTCAAATCCCGTTGGGCCAACAGGTGTTCCTTATTCGAACTACGGGTGTTCCTTATTCGAACCCTGTTGGGCCAACGGGTATTCCTTATTCGAACCCTGTCGAGCCAACGAGTGTTCCTTTGGCTCCTGATAGTTGATTGAAATTTGGTTTGACCAATTTTGTGCTCTGAACAGAACTATTGGTTCGTAGGCCACAACTGTTTTTTCAACAACAGGGGCCTTTTTTCCATCAACAGGAGTTTGGGTTATTACCCTCCTCCCAATGGCCCTAATGATGGCCATGTTTTCAGCAGAGGCTTTCTTCTGGGCAAACTCCACCATTTTAATGGAGTCTTCTACCCTTTTGAGTAGTTGGGCCACAACATTTTTTGTTGTCCCCGTTGAAGCTGCAACAAAAGTCGTAGTTGCAAACTGATTAGCCTCCTTTGCCTGAATTAGAAAGCTCTTCGTTCGGGCTGTGGCCCTCACAGTTGCGTACTGCTTTGACGCTTTCACATAATCTTCAGTAATCTTTCTCAAACTTTCAGCTTTCTGGAGAAGTGTGACTTTTCTTCACACACCAGTTACCTTCGGGACAGCCAAGAGCTTTCGCTCCGGAGCCCCTTGGGTGATAGGGGAAAGAAGTGCATCTTTCCAGGATTTCGCTGGTTCTACCTTTGGGACAGCCAAGAGCATTCGCTCCGGAGCCCCTTGGGTGATGGGTGCTATCTCCACCCTTGGTGATTTCAGAACCACTGGAGTGTAGGTTTGTCTCCTGACAGTTGCTTCAGCATTCCTATAACAAAAGAATACATCAGTAAGTTTCAACTATATATATATATTTTTTGTTCTTCAAAAGATGGGAGGAGAAATAAGTCCCACTGGGTGCCAGAATTTGTAGACACAAATTTTAAAACATGAAGTGTTTCAACACATTTCAAAATTTATGTTACAAATGTCCACTGTTTAGTTTTTGGACTAAACAGTGTTGATTATTTGAATAGCAGGTTCTTATTTCCGATCTGTATTTCAGATCGTTAATTACACATTTTATACAAATGAAACCTCCGATTAATGAAGAACAAAATAAACAACAAAAGACAATTTAAGAAAAATAAATATTTTATTGAAATTGTTATGGGCTTTGAACCCTCGAATACAAAATACAATTCTTGGGTTTGGAACCCTTTACCTATTCATCGCCATTAGCGTAGGCTCTTGAGTTCTCTAGGCTTCTCTTCTTCTTTCTTGTAACGACTTCTTTAGCTCTCAATTTCTCTCTCTCTCTCTCTCTCTCTCTCTCTCTCTCTCTCTCTTCTTCTCATCTTTTCACTTCTGATTTCCTGATCCCCCGTCTTGTGTGATGGTCCTCATATTTATAGAGGGCCATTAGGTGATAGGAATGCCTCATCTTCAATTTGAATTTCAAATTGAATGATAGCACCATTTGAATTTTGAATAATAGCGCTATCTGATTAATCGTATATCTGATTAACCGGATTGATCTTTGGGGTTTCATCCTGTGTGGTGTCCTTGCTGTAGGCTCTACAGGTGTCATCTTTCGTAGGCTCCACGTGTCACTTGAGCATCTTGAATAACGTCGTTGAGATACAACGTCGTTTTATTTATGCACTTCAACGAATTATATTGATCTTTTTAGGAAGTGATTACCTACAACTTTCCTATCATAGGCTCTATACGTGTCATAAATTTAGTTGAAATTTATGTGCCAACAGACATGCTGTCTAAAAACTTGTATACAAACCCAAATAAATTCGCAGAGTTTGCTGAAGAATTACTAAACATTTTTAGGGTAAATTACACTAACCACCCATGAGGTTTGGAAAAAATATAATAAACCCTACAAGTCTGGCATAATTACACTGATTTCCTTTCTAGTAAGGCTACAATGATTGAAATTAATGCACATGGTGTGTAGACACTTTACTCTAAGGTAAAAATATATATTTTAGTGTAAAAGAGATGAAAACATTATGTTTCCATCAATACGATGAACGAATGATTGATGAAAAGGGGGAAAGTGTTATGTGAATTAAAATCTTAAGGGAGCACAGTATAATTATGTTAAAATTGTGGAGTTTGGTGTATTTTCTCAAACCTCAAAGGAGGTTAGGGTAATTTAATTTACCAAAATTTTAAGAATCAAGTATCAACATATGATTGTGATGCATTGCAAGCATACACAATGGAAAGTAGAGGAAGATAATGTGTTTTGACATGAAGGATCACATAGAAACTCAAGTCTCATTAGCTGAAATGCCGAAGGCAATTCTGTAGAAAATGGTATGTCCATTGTCCAGGCCTTACCGCATCAAGAATCACACAATTATCTACAGATCTGAAGGACAACGTTGAAGAAGTCTATTGGCATGGAACATTCAAACACAACCTTTGGAGGTATTATTTTTTAACTGACCAAAGATAGTACCATAGTTGTTTGGTTCATTTTTTTTGTAGAGCAGTATTATGTTACTTTTGGAGAGGATGTCCATGACTTTTCATGTTTCTTTTCCCCTTAAATATGTATTTATTCTCATTTGTTAATGAATTTTCATCATAGAATGCTGATATTCTGTTTTTATGGTTGACATATTAAATGAATATAATTTATTAGAGTTTATAAGTTTTCATATAGATCATTTGGATGCAGGGTGTTGACAGCCTAATTGTGTTTTTTAGTTGCTTCCCTGCATTTCTTGATTTACTTGGTTTGCCTTTGGTTCAATTTTTAGATGTGCTGATATATTACCTGACTCTCAAACCAATTAGGACTAGCGTAGTTGGTCAGAACTCTTGCACTTCAGTAGGAAGGTCATGGGTTCAAGTGACAAGACTCCCCCTCACTTAGGCTACGTCCTATGTCCTAAAAAGAAAATTAAAAAATCAGAAGGATTGCATTTGAACCTATAGAATCTATCTTCGTCTGAACCTTTTAGAAGAAAAACAAAACTCAGTTGAGCACTATTTGATTTCCCTATAGCCTTATCTTTGGCATAGGAGTAGGATATATTGAATAAAACAAAGAAGAGGAAAAGGAAGCTGAGCAGGGGCGCCACTTAGAGAGTGGTATCAACTAAACTTCTGAAACAAAATATTTTTCTGTGTATCTCTCTTACAAAAAATACAATTTCCACTACTCAAGAAATGGCTTTGTATCCCCATATATCTATATTACATTTTATGGCTTTTGAAATTGTCTTGTCTATGGTTTGTAGCTGAGATTGTTCCATTAGAGAACTCAATGGTTAGATTTGTTTGCTCCAAATTTAAACAGGCTCTGCAACAACAAACCAGAACATCATAAAATCTATGCCCAACAACTTGCTACTACACTACTCACACATTCATCAACTTTGAATCTGCATTGCTCTAATGCCTTGACATCTTCAACAAAACAACAAATTGATATCCCAATTAGAAACTCATTAGTCCCTGTACTGAATTTCTTTACACTCATGTAACAGTAGCTTCAGCCCCTACTTGTTCAATCATAATCAAAAGAGCCATTTGTTCTGCCAAGAATAAAATAAAAGAAAATGCTATTCAGTGTGTTTGATTACAGTTTTCTGAAAATTGAGTTTTTTGTTTTTCGTAATTTTTTTTTAGTGAATATTTTTTAAAATTTTACGCAAATTTTTCACTTTTTTAGATACACCTTGCTTGGATGTATCTAAATAGTAAAATATTTGTGAAAAAATATTTTTAAAAAATTAATTAATACATAAAAATACGAAAAATGTATTAATTTTTTTATTTTTTGGTATTTAGTGTATTTTCTAAAGATTTTTTTTTCCTCAAATATTATACTTTTTAAGTGTATTTATATTAGATATGTCTAAAAATTAAAAAAAAATGCTTAAAATATTAAAAAAAACTCATTGAAAACATTAGAATATGAAAAAAAAAAAAAGGTTGAATTTTTTGAAAATTGTTTTCTGAAAATGGAATCAAACAAAGTGATTATTATCTTTCAGATCTTTATGGCTTTATATTTTGAGGTGATAAGTCCACACAACTTACCATATCATTATGTATAAATTTTTTTATTTGGAATTCATTATGTATCTTAAAATAAAAGCATGTATTAAGCAACATCATCATTGTTTTCCTCATTTTTTGAATCTTCAAAGTTCAAACTTCTTCCCCTATATAATTCTGATTATATCATTAATGGGCAAGAAGAGAGAGGGGAAGAAAATAGTAAGAGAGGGGTGATTTCTAATTTGTTAAAAAGTGCGTGAATATGAATAGTCAATATTACCCTCAAGAAATAGACAGGTGACTATTTTACATATAAAAAAAAGAAAAAGAAAAGGAAAAAAAAATTAGTGTTAAATGTCAATTGAATAAATCAACAATCAGCAAATTTCAAGAAATGTGGGGGTGGGGGTGTAACTTACCCTTTCTTTTTATACCACAAAGTTGTAATCAACTGTCCACGAGAAGTTAAGTAGTGGTTTAATAACGAAGTTATCTTTTCTTTTCTTTTTTTCTTTTTTTTTAATGATACCAAAATTAAATTTATTTTGTGTATACAAATATTTTAAAATAAATAAAAATAAAAAATAATTATGTTTTACTGGAGAGTGGAAGGTGTCGGGTCACCCATGAAAAGCGGGTCACATCACATATATTTGAGTTGTACTGTAACAAGACTTCTAGGCTTATAAAAATACTATTTACTTGAAATTTTATCCTCAAATGGGATGTATGATATAAATTTAAAGTTAATAAGGTGCATCACACACCCATAATAAATATAATCCATTGCGTATGAAGTAGCAACTTTCAAGATTGAAAGGATATCGTGAAAAATAAAAAATAAATTTAGGGTTCTAACTTTTAGGGAGGTCTAACAGTGGCTGCTTCCATGGGCGATGATGACAAGAGTCTTACACAATACAACCATGACCATCCCAAGAAATTGAGAAACATGGAGCCAAAGCTTGAACCAGATCAACCTGATCAGCCTCACTACATTGCCCATATACCAGAAGATATATTGTCTTATGTTATATCTCGAATGCCATGGAGGTCCATATGCAGACTCAAATGTGTGAGCATGTACTGGTATTCTCTCATCAACTCTAAAACTATAGCTCCCTCACCCTCCAGATCGTCTCTATTTAGTACTAACAACAAAGAACCAGACCTGTTTGCTGGTGTGTTTTATCAGAATTTCAATTCTACTGAGCCTTGTTTTTTTAGTGCTGATAAGGACATAAAAGTTGAGTTCATCACATTGGGATCTAGATTGGAACTAGAAGTAGGTGAGTTGATTGAGAGGGGTTTGTATGCAGTAGATGAGAACATGCCTTTAATTCCATTCAATTTTTACATCGAGGCATGTTGCCATGGCCTGCTTTTGTGTTCTCAACCCAAGCCATGTAAGCAATGTAAATTGCGAAATTGTCAGGTTGATAGGCACTATGTTTGCAACCCCATCACCAAGAAATTCATTTGGCTTCCAAAGCCTCCTGAGTACCCTCATCGGACTGTGAAAACTGGTTTTCTTGTTGATCAAGAAAGCGGGCACTACCAAGTCATGCAAATCCCGGTTAATTTTTATGCAGACCCCATCGCCAAAGAGGGTTTTGTAATGGTTGATTCGTACTCATCTTTGTCGCGTACTTGGAGAACTGAACACTTTGAATTTCATCCTCGCTCACACGAAAACCCTAGTCCTACTGTTTTCTTTTCTAGTGTTGTGTTCACAGGGCCGGCAGTTCAAATGAGAGGATCGCTGTATTGGGTAGCTACAAGGGATGTTGTAATGTGTTGTAACGTAGAGAAGAAATTTTGTTTCATAAAGCAGCCGAATTTCAAGATATTTTCTGTGATGATCAACACTCCATGTTTGGGTGAGTTCAATGGCGTGCTCCGGTACTTGGCGAGTGATTCTAGGATGGTGTGTTTATGGGATCTTCAAGCTGGGGAATGGGAACTTGTGAAGATGGTTCCTATTGACACAATTGCAAAATCGTTGTCTGATAAATATTGGATGCTTGATGACTTTACTAATGTCAGGCCTTTGGCTCTCCAATGTTCAAATCCAGAAATGGTGTTTCTGGCATTCCCACATAAGTGGATCATGTCATACAATTTTGTCAGCGAGGAGGTAAATCTGATTGAAAGGATCGAAATGTCATACCTAATATTGACTCCTATGATTTTGATCCCATTTGTTCTTCCAAAGATACCACTCCCAGTATTTTAGTGGCTAGAGAGAGAGATATGTTGGTATTATTAGTTAGTTATTAGAGGCAATCCACATTCATGATATTTAGAAGAGCATTTTTTGTTTTTTTTTTTGGATCAATGGAGTTTGAACTATGAAGTACTACCCATTTGGTTATGTTTTCATTTTCCTATTTTTCGTACTCGCTTTTTAGAAAACACGTAAATTGTTTGGCCAACAAAAAAAATATAGGAATACTAAAAACACAAAAACAGGGGATTCTTCTTTTTGGACTTCGGTTCTGTATTCTTGAAAGCAGTAACAAATGAAAGTTTGAAAATACCCAACAATTATTTATTTATTTATTATTTTTTTTAATCGTTCTTAATATGTAGAGGTTGTTTTCATAAATGATGTTTTGAAAATTGTTTTTGATTCACCAAACAAATATTTGTGTTGTTCTTGAAAAATAAAACCAGAAAACAGAGTTGTGCTTTGTGTTGCAATGGGACTAAAGGAGAGAACTGATGCCAATTGGATGAACCTTGTATTATTAATGTTGAAATATTTTCACTAAATCTCTGTGTAATTAAAAATCCCATTCTGAATTCTTTTTTCTTCTTTCTTTTTTCTACACAAAATTGAGGCAAATAAGGCTAAAGATGGGATTAGTTTCATTGTTGCAACTTCAATATGTTACATCAGTATGCTATTTTTAAACTTGTTATTTAATTATTTGAAAGTTACAGTATTAGGCTTATCAATGAACCTCTGAAATATCATATTCCTTAATGACAAAGAAAGATATTAAAAAAAAATATGTTAGTGTATGAATTAGTTGATATTTTTTTGAAGTCTGATGCAAAGTTACAAGCATGTGTGGTTTTTCAGTTCTTTATTCATCCCCTTTTTCCTTTTTTGCTTTTCCTGTTAGGCTATAGTTTGTTTGAACAATGAGTTAGTGGTACTAAAAAGGTGAGAGAGCATATATGCTATCCATTTGTTTTAGTTTAGACCTGCCAGGAAAGAGAGAGTGGCCCTGTTGTCATCTACAAAGAATATAAAAGGATCATAATAGAAATGTCCTTATCATACTATCTCATCTTAAACAATAATGTTAACTACTCAAAAAAGTATTTACAAAAAGGGTTAGTTTTCAAATTTGAACTAATTTGAGAGACCTATGAGCTCACTACAGGTCCATGATCCACATTATTTAACACCATTAAATCTTTTCACAATAAATTTCATGGTTACATTTTGAGGATGCATTAGTACCACTTTTTGGCTATCATGTGCTTTTTTTTTAATTGATTTTTTTTGACTATTTTAACTTCTGTTAAAAAGTTCGTTTAGGTTAATTTTTTGACTTTTGTGAAAAAAAAATAAAACGATTATAATTTGAATGTGACATTTTATCGTATTGAGTTTTTAGTTTTTTTTTTTTTTTGTGTGTGTGGCTAATTTAGCCCAAAAAGTCAATGCCAAACATATGTTTGACAATGATTTAGGGGTGTTTTGAGAAGATGATTAAAAATTGACTTTTTGACCTTTATTTTTTGTGAGAGAAAAAGTGAGTTAAAGTTGAAAAGATTCCAAAATAGTTTTAATGGGAGTTAAATTTTACGTTACCTTAAAGCCAGATAAAGTTAGATTTTAATAATTAAGCAATATGCTCAAAAAAAATAAATAAATAAAATAAAAATAAAAATTTGAGCAATATATATATGCTTGATTGATATTATTAAAAAAACAAAAAAGAGTATAACTTTTCCACCCAACTTTTTCAATAACCAAAAAAGAATATGTTTTATCACTTGAAAAGGCATGATCTTTTTTAATTATTAATTTTTTTTAAACATTAAATCTACTTAAAAAGTATTTGTCAAATCCACTTGAACTAAAAAAACGTTGTTAGGCCAAGTCTAAAAAATCAATTTTTGAAAGACCTTTTTGATAATAATTTGAAGTTTTTGGTCATTTATTGCGAAATGAAAAATTACCCTTAATTATTGTGTTATGAAAGCAATATCTTGCTATTTGGAACTCAAAATCATAAATGATCAATCCCACCTAAAAAAGTCAATTAAAGAAAAAAGTCAATTAAAGATATAATAATGATTTTTGCATTAAAATCTGGAAGGAGCCCAATGCAGTCCCCCAGTTTTGTTAAAGAATAAGTTTATATACAGAAAAAAAAATCATTTATAAAATGACAAGACTGGTAAGAGATCTGTGTCTCATTCTGTGAATGATTTTTGTGTTTAAAATTTATGTTTTCAAAAAAAATTAAAATAAAATTGATAATTTTATAAAGGGAGGAGCATTAAAATCATTAATCATTTTTACTTCAATGGGGATTCAATAATACTAGAGATATCAAATTTTTTACTAAAAAATTTATCAAATACTCACATGGTGTGAGTCTTACATCTATGTGAGTGATTTGATAAATTTATTAGTAATTTTGTTGATATTCCTAGCATTTTTCATTGAAATTATCAAACATCTAAATTAGAACCTCAAAAGTAGGTTGCAATAATTTTGAGGATATCAGAGTACATAACAAAGCAAATGTTAATAAAGTATTTCATATATATTGTGGGTGTTTGGAAAATTATTATTTTAGAGTATCTCCAATGGTTGTTATATTGGATTTGGGGATGCTGCCGTGTAGCAGTATGTTATGTTTCCAGTAGAGCTGAACTTTAGTTGCAATTAGTTGAATAAGTCTTTACTTGACATTAGGAGAATTTAAATTTCAACTTCAAGTTTATCAGCTGTTAGGTTGTTCCTATTTTGTTGGGTTTGTTGCTATTTTAGTGTGATAGTGGCAGCTGAACTTTAGCAGAATGGTTCACTTTATTTTCTATATATTGTACTGAACTCAGTTGGAAATAAACATCCAGAATTTTATTCCACACTTGTGTGATATTGGAGGATTGGGTTTCCCTCGAAGCAAACCCCTTTTCTTTTGATTTCCCTGTTCCCAACTCTCTCCTAGCAACTCTGTTTTTGTTGTCTATCCTTTCTAGCAAAAATAGGTAAACAGAAGAACAAGAACACCAGCTGTGTTGCAGCCGCACATAGCTTGGTATCAGAGCCAGGCATGGAGGAGCAGCGGTTGGGGCAATTGGAGACTGATGTCAACTCTTTAGCAACTGGGCAGGAAAGAATGATGAAAGAGATGCAAGAGATGTTCGCAGCCATGAATGCCAGGTGGACCATCACGACCAACCCAGTTCGTGACCCTGGAGAAAGTTCTCACAACCAAAAAAATCAAAGTGTTGGAGGACGAACCCTTGGAAGTGGAGGAACCAACCGCGAATACTAGCAACTCTGCCCCTCAATATTTGCCGAAGACGGTGAAGCTTGATTTTCCACGCTTCAATGGAATCGAGGATCCGACAAGTTGGGTTTGCCGGGCTGAACAATTTTACGATTTTCATCAAACGCCTGAAGCTGATAGAGTGCCACTAGCATCCTTTAACCTTGAAGATGACGCCCAACTTTGGTACCAATTGTTGAAAGAAGAGACTCCGATCATATCGTGGGAAGACTTTAAACAAGGACTACTTAACAGATATGGCCTACCCAGTTTCAAGACTTCTTTGGTGAGTTAACAAGCTACAACAAACTGGTCGTAAGAGAATACCAAGCCCAGTTTGAGAAGTTGCTGGTTCGAGTAGGAGGTTGACACCATCGCATCAAGTTGGTTGTTTCATAAGCGGGCTGAAGGAAAGTATCAAGGCTGATGTCCAAGCTAGTCGACCTGCCACACTCTCTGCTGCTATTGGATTAGCAAGGCTATATGAGGCGCGTTGTTACTCCAATCGTCGGACTGTTCAACCGGAGGCACGCAAAACAATTCCTAATCGTTCTTCAATTCCTAACTCAAGTCCCTTGCCTATCAAAAGACTTAGTCCGCTGAACTCAGGATAGAAGAAGCAAAGGTTTATGTCAATTGCAATGAAAAGTTCAGCCCAGGACAATCGGTGTAAAAAATTATTTCTCATTGAAGGGAGTTGGTCAGATGAGGAGGATGATGATGTAGACATGGAGGTGATAGAACTCAAGGAAAATGAAGAAACTCCAGGAATTTCGCTTCATGCTATCTATGGTGCACGAGCTCCACAAACCATGAAGGTACGAGGTCGGATTGGCCAACATCAAATAACACTTTTGATTGATTCAGGAAAGTACTCATAATTTTTTGAATAGTAAGGTTGCCCGTAAGCTTGGTGTTTCACCTAACTCGGCGGGAAGATTTGAAGTTGTCGTTGCTAATGGAGAAAAGATTAGCAGCTCCGGCCTTGTAAGGAATTGCACAATTATTCAAGGAGTTCGTATTACAGCAGATTACTTCTTGCTTCCATTAGAATGTTGATGCTGTTCTTGGTGCCCAATGGTTGAGTACGTTGGGACTATTATCTGGGATTTCTTAAGCTGCAAATGAAGTTTTGCCATGAGGAAAAAGAGGTGGTGTTTACTGGCTTAGCTGCTCCAGAAAACAATGTTGTGGGTGAAAAGGAAATTACCAAGGAATTCAGAAAAAAGAAGGCAGGAGCTCTGTTGCAGATTTTATTCTCTCTCAGTGCAGACCACACAAGGTAATCTCATACACACTTGGCTTTGGAATTAAATACACTAGAGTTGCAGCAACTTGTGGAGCTATTATCAGGATGTGTTCAAGGAGCCCATGAGTACCTCCTCCTAGACCCATGATCACAAAATTCCCTTGAAGCAAGGAAGTGAAGCAGTTTAGCTTGAGACCATATAGATACCTCTCATTATCAAAAAAATGAGATTGAAAAAATTGGTGGCTGAAATGCTAAACTCTGGGGTGATCCGACTACGTCCAAAGTCCTTACTCTGCCCCAGTATTGTTGTAAAAACATGATGGGTCTTGGAGGCTCTGTGTTGATTACAGAGGTGAACCAGATACCATTAAAGATAAATTCCCTTTATACCAGTCATTGATTGATTGCTAATAACATCCATGGAGCAAAATTTTTTTACCAAGTTAGATCTACGATCTGGTTACCACCAAATAAGGGTGCATCCTGAAGACAATTACTAAGACAGCATTTCGAAACACATCAAGGACAATTATGAGTTCCTTGTAATGCCCTTCGGCCTTACCAACGCCCCCTCTACCTTTCAATCCTTGATGAATGAGATATTCAAGATCCACCTCCGTAAGTTCATCCTTGTATTCTTTGATGATATTCGATTACAGTAAATCATGGGATGACACATGAAGCATCTTGGTATACTTTAAACTATTTTGAAGACTAACCAGTTAATTTTGTGAAAAAGAGAAAGACACATTTGCTCAACAGAAGTCAAATACTTGGGCCATGTAATAACCACTGAAGGTGTTGCTGCAGACCCCGAAAAAATTGCTGCTATGCAAGAATGGCCTAAGCCAAAACGGCTAAGGATTAAGGGGTTTTCTTGGATTGACTGGGTTTACAGGAAGTTTATTGAACACTATGGCAGGATGCTAGACCTTAACTTCAGATTGCTAAAAAAGGTGCTTTGAATGGAATTCCATGGCAGAAGAATCCTTCGAAGAACTAAAGAAAGCAATGACCCGAGCACCGGTGTTGGCCCTTCCAGATTTCAACCATCCGTTTATAGTCGAATGTGATGCATCGGGATCTGGAATTGGAGGGGTTCTCATGCAAAACAAGAGACCCATCGCATTTTTCAGCCGTGCTTTGCAAGGTAAAAATTTACTTTTATCTACCTATGAAAAAGAGATGTTGGCACTAATTCTTGCAGTGCAAAAGTGGAGGCCATACTTATTGGGAAGGAAGTTCATTGTTCGAACGGATCAGCGTAGTCTCAAGCATTTATGGGAACAAAAGATCACCACTGCAGCACAAGAGAAGTGGTTAGTGAAATTGATGGGGTTTGACTTCTCCATCGAATATAAAAAGGGGAACGAGAATTGTGTGGCTGATGCACTCTCACGTAGAGACGAGGCAGGCCAATTACTTGCTTTGTCGGCGCCGATCCCTACATGGTTGGAGTCAATAAAAGAAGAGGTCGGTAATCACCCTAGCTTGCAACGATTAGTTAAGCTATGCAAACAAGGAGAAGCTATCGGGCCATGGGACTACAAAGAAGGTATCCTTTACTTCAAGAATAAGATTTATTTAGCAGCTGATTCTGCTTTGATTCCTCTTATTGTTAAGGAGATGCATTCCAGTACTCATGAAGGGTTTCACAAAACTTTGCAAAGAGTAAGGTCTGTTTTTTATTGGCAAGGCATGAGAAATTTTCTGCGAGAGTATATTCGGAGTTGTGAAACTTGCCAAAGGAACAAGGGAGAGAATCTCAAGCCCGCTGGATTCTTACAGCCACTTCCAATTCCTATGCAAGTATGGTCAGATATATCAATGGACTTTGTGGAAGGTCTGCCTAACTCAAAGGGGAAGTGTGTTATTTTTGTGGTAGTTGATCGGCTCTCCAAATTTGCACACTTTATTCCTCTCTCTCATCCGTACTCTGCTGCCTCAGTAGCTCAGGTTTTTTTTCAACAAATCTTTAAATTGTATGGCATGCCTAAAAGCATCGTATGCGATAGAGATGCCACCTTCACTAGCATTTTTTGGAGAGAGCTTTTTAACTTGCAGGGAACCAAATTCAACTTTAGTTCTTCTTATCATCCGCAAACTGACGGGCAAACCGAAGTGGTCAATCGAACAGCCGAGATGTATCTTCGTTGTTTCACAAGTCATAGGCCGAAAGAGTGGGTTCGCTGGATTCCTTGGGCTGAGTACTGTTATAACACCAGCACACATTCTTCTACCAAGAGAACCCCTTATGAGATTGTGTTTGGCAAACCTCCACCCACACTTCTGTCATATGTTCCAGGCACTTCACAAGTAGAGGCTGTGGATCAAGAGTTGCGAGATAGGGAGCCAGTTATCAAGGAGCTACGAGACCAATTGAATGAGGCTCAACAGCGAATGAAGAAGTTCTATGATGCTCACAAAACTGACAGAAATTTCAATGTTGGAGATTTTGTATATCTCAAGTTACAACCATATAGGCAAGTGTCCTTAGCCCTTCGAAGAAATCTCAAGCTATCACCCAAATATTATGGACCATTCGAAATTCTTGATAAAATTGGACCAGTGGCATACAAGCTCAAACTACCAGAAAACTCAAGGCTTCATCCGGTGTTCCATGTCTCTTTGCTGAAAAAGAAGGTGGGGATGAATGTGGAAACTTTGGATTCTCTTCCCATCATTCCTGAAGAGGGTAATACAATTGTCCCTTTGCCTCAAGCCATCCTAGATCAAAGAAAGAAGAGAAACAGAGAAGAAGTTTTGGTTCATTGGCAAGGATTGTCACCTTCCGACGCCACATGGGAAAATCTGGCTGAGCTCCGTTTACGATTTCCTGAAGCTACCCTTGAGGACAAGGGTGTTGTTTAGGGGGAAGGAATGTTATGTTTCCAGTAGAGCTGGACTTTAGTTGCAATTAGTTGAATAAGTCTTTACTTGACATTAGGAGAATTTAAATTTCAACTTCAAGTTTATCAGCTGTTAGGTTGTTCCTATTTTGTTGGGTTTGTTGCTATTTTAGTGTGATAGTGGCAGCTGAACTTTAGCAGAATGGTTCACTTTATTTTCTATATATTGTACTGAACTCAGTTGGAAATAAACATCCAGAATTTTATTCCACACTTGTGTGATATTGGAGGATTGGGTTTCCCTCGAAGCAAACCCCTTTTCTTTTGATTTCCCTGTTCCCAACTCTCTCCTAGCAACTCTGTTTTTGTTGTCTATCCTTTCTAGCAAAAATAGGTAAACAGAAGAACAAGAACACCAGCTGTGTTGCAGCCGCACATAACACAGTACCTGCTGTACGCTCAAAACGACGTCGTTTTGTGCTCCAAGATTATTTCAAAAATTTCCAACAATTCCAACGGCACTGAGGTTTAATCCCTTGACCATCCCACAGATGCAACGCTCTTACCACCGCGCCACTTTGTGTCCTCAATATTATAAAGGACACATATATTATTTATACCTTATAACATATATTATTTATACCTTATAAATATACAGTACGCAACAGTTACGTTTTGGAAATTTTATAGCAGTTCCGTTTTGGAATTTTGTTTTTTTAAAAAATCTTAAAAATCAAAACTACACTATTTAAGATCTTACCATTTATTTTACTCTAATTTATTTTTATAAATCTCAAACAAACTCTCAACTATCAATTTCTCAAAACCCTAAAAAGTTTGTTCTCATCGGCTAACCATCTATCTGCCTTCGTCGGAGAGTCTCTATTGCTTGCACCATACTATTCAAGTTTGTACGAATACAACATATTTGCTCTTTGAATATTGGTAGGCCTCAACAAAAAACATATAATTTTCTTCAATATTGTGATTATGATTGGTTGGTTTTTTTTCCCTGTAGAATGTTATGAGTTATTTTTTTTTCTTTGTCTTCAGAACTATTGCTTTCGTTATTAATACTAGATGCTAGATGTGTCTACCTTTATTGTTGCCCCTTTGTGCGTTGCTTTGTTTAGCCTCTACAGTTTATTTATTATTATTTTTTTTTGACATCAATAAAGTGAACAATAAAATATATAAATAAATTAATACAAAATATTCTAAAATTAATGAATGACTAGATTTAAGATTTTTTATTGTTTAACTTTTATTTCATATTTTCAAAACTAAGAACAATAATGTTACATCTATCATATTGTTATACCGTATTATATTTATCATTTTATTTGTTAACAACATATTGTTGTAATTATGAATTTTGTGGAATAAAAAAAAGATGAATCTTAATTCTTTCAATTGGTCAATTGGTGATTGCTCTTTATCAATTTTTTCTCTGCCATTAAATGTTAGGTCATTTTGAGGTTAGAAACATTGTTTTTTTAATCAAAAGGCATTATGTTCTAGAGAATATGTTATGCTACTTCAAAATTAGAGAAGACAATTCTAAAAAATTTATTAGTAAAACTTGGCATCTTATTAGATAAGTAGAATAAAAAATTATAAAAATTATAAACAAAGACTAATAATATATATATATATATATATTTTTTTTACAGTGACATCTATATAAATTTTATGTCATGACAATCTCAAAAAATCTTACCTTACTTTTATATTTGTTCTCAATTTTTTTAGATTTGTTGGTGTTAGAATGGAGAATGGTGGACATGAGGGTTGTAGCAAAGATATGGGGGAGTTGACCAAAGATAAAACACCATGTCTTGGCATGGAATTTCATTCAAAGGAAGTCGCATATCAATTCTATAATGAATATGGAAGGATTATGGGGTTTGGCATTAGAAGAGATTATCATAGCAAAAGTAGAAAAGATGGTACTATGATTAACAAGAAGTTTGTTTGTTTGTTGTAAGGAGGGAGAAAAAGAAAAAGATAAACGGTACATGATTGTAAATCATCCTAAACATGAGACAAAAACAAAGTACAATGCATTTATGTATGTATCTTTGGGTCGAGACTTGTCAAAGTGGATAGTGAAAAAGTTTGATGACAACCACAACCATCCTTTGCATCTTCCTCAGTGCACACATTTGATACCATCTCAAAGAAAGTTATGTCAGGCTCAAGCTTTGAATGTTGATATAGCTGATGACACTGGTATCTCTCTTAAAGCATCACATGATCTCATTAGTGTCTTAGCAAGTGGAAAAGAAAATTTAGGATTC
This sequence comes from Camellia japonica, assembly GCA_030407325.1. Lineage (NCBI taxonomy): Eukaryota > Viridiplantae > Streptophyta > Magnoliopsida > Ericales > Theaceae > Camellia > Camellia japonica. Next base: position 15,305,524 of record JAPPVO010000036.1, read on the forward strand.
ACGAGAGAAGACCAAAAAAGCTACTTGCGTAGAAAAAGACAACGAAATTTGCAATATGGAGAAGTTGGGAGTCTATTAAGATATTTTCAACAAGAAGTAGCTGAAAATCCATATTTTTACTATGCAATTCAATTGTATGTGGATGAGATGATTACTAATATTTTTTAGGCTAACCATGAGATGATTACAGATTATGAACTTTTTGATGATGCCGTATCATTCGACACAACATTTCGCACAAATAAGGAGTATTGGCCACTAGCTTTATTTACTGACTTTAACCACTTTAGAAAGACAGTGATTTTTGGTGCCTCATTATTATATGATGAAACTACAGCTTCATTTGAGTGGTTATTTGAAACCTTCTTGCATGCAATGTCAGGGAAAGAGCCTACCAGCTTTTTCACAGACCAAGATTAGGCAATTACTAGGGCAATATTTGAAGTCATGCCTAAGGTTTTCCATGGATTATGCACTTTTCACCTAATGCAAAATGCTTTGAAGCATTTAGGGTACTTGTATAAGAGTGGTTCAAAATTTGGTAGTGATTTCAAAGGTTGTATTTTTGGATGCGAGGATGAACACGAGTTAATTGAAGCTTGGGATTCTTTAATTGATAAATACAACTCGTATGAGAATGCGTGGATGAAGAAGACTTGGGAAAAAAGAGAGTAATGGGCGCACGTATACATGAAATACTTGTTCACTCCAGGAATGCAAAGCACCCAACTTAGTGAAAGTCTGAACGCAACATTAAAAAGGTATTTGCAAGTTGATCATAATATTGTTCAATTTTTTACCCACTTCAATCGGATTGTTGTAGATAAGCGGTACGAAGAAGTAAAAGCTATATATAATTCTAGACAACAATTGCCGAGAATGAAATTGAAAAGGTCTCCAATTTTGAACCAAGTTGCGAATTTGTACACCCCTCCTATCTTTGACTTATTTCATAATGAGTTGGATATGTCTCTTTCTTGTTGAGTGAAGCAATGCCATGAGCTAGAAGGAGAAATTCGGTACATGATTAGCTTGTATGGTGATGATAGAGAGTATATTGTGGAGGGTAATATGGAAGTCAATGAGTTAGGAGGAGAAAAAAATTGTCAAAAAATTTGTTGCACTTGTCAAAAGTTTGAAAACATTGGAATTTTATGTGGTTATGCAATTAAAGCACTTGATAGAATGAATGTTATGGAAATTCCTGAGAGGTACATATTAGGTCGATGGAGATTAGATGCCAAGAGTGGTGAAATTAAGGGAGAAAAAGTTGAAGTGGATGAGAATGATCCCAAGTTAGAGATATCAACATGTTATAGGGATCTTTGTCCTAGGATGGTAAAGCTAGCAACTCAAGTATCTGTTTATAAGCTTGCTTATCAATTGGTTGATGAAGGAATTAAGGAACTGTGTACAAAAGTGAATAAAATAATGGTATCATTTAGTGATTTGGGTGATTGTTGTCATGACCCGAACCCTCCTTCATGGGTTAAGGACATAACCGGCCAGTAATCACGAGATTACCTACGGCCTTTAACCAAATCACTAAATGATACCATTATTTTAACAGAGTTAAGGGGGCCAAACGGAAGCAATTTCAAACTTTTGTCCATAGAGCTATGCTTATATGGCACGTCATAACATTTCACAAACATACATTAATAACTCACATCAAGGAAAGTAAACATATAAGCTTTACACAATAGGATCATTCAAGTCATGGTCAGCCAATCAAAACTATATACAACGTAATCCAAAGTTCTCGCCAACATGGCAAAATATAACAAAATAGCAAAAGGGCAAAAACAAGTCTCGTGCATGAGACGTATGGGCTGACTCTTCAAAACCTTGACTGTTTCACACAAACTTCACTGAGGCTAGGTTTGGACCTCCCTTGGCTCACCTATAGACACATGAATGAGCGTGAGCAAAAGCCCAGTGAATAATATCAAATAAAGAAGATACACGAACGGTATTTAGAACAACATACATCAGACAGCCTTGGGCCCAATTCATATTTCTATCTAGTATATATATATATAGGTCAAGTGACTGCGGTTCCAAACATATCAAATGGCCTCGGGCCCAATTCATTCATATCCGACGGCCTTTGGCCCAATCATTCCTGTCCGACGGCATTTGGCCCAATCATTCATGTCAAATGGTCTTTGGCCCATTCATTCATGTCAAACGGCCTTCGACCCATTTATTCATTCATGTCAAACGGCCTTGGCCCAATCTTTCATGTCAAACAGCCTTTAGCCCAATCATTCATGTCAAACGGCCTTTGGCCCAGCATTCGTGCATGTCAAACGGCCTTCGGCCCAATCAATTGTACCCAACGACCTTTGGCCCAACCATATGGCATAACAAACATTTGTCCACAATTCAAATTAACAACTTATAAGACTTATATGCGAATAAGCAATTGGACAAATAACATACTTCAAAATATTTTTACTAACATATTACTCACAGTGTTCTGCCAGCGGATTTGCCCTGGAACTCGACCCTACACGTTTCATGAACACAATGGATCACAAACAATTCAATCTGTTCTTAATTCATACATCTCTCTTAGGCTTCTTTTTTATCCTTTTAACTCATTTATGATGCTCAATGCATGCCTAAGAGTGCTTAGAAATGAAAGAGAACGGAAAATGAAACACAAAACACCTTTACAAAATTTTTGAAACAGGGGTCCTCGCTCGAGCGTGGGTTCCGCCGCTCGAGCGGACCCTCATGGTCTGCAAAAGTACTGGTTGTCTCATTTTTACGCTCGAGCGTGAATTCGGATGCTCGAGCTGAAGGTCACACTACATGGCTCCCGACTCAAGCGTGAATATCCTTGCTCGAGTGGACATCAATGTCTGCAAAAGTTCTGGGAGCTCGCATTTCACGCTTGAGCGGCGCTTTCCCCGCTCGAGCGGACATGCCAAATTCTGGGTTTTCTAGAACTATTCTTGAAGTTCAATTTTGATGTTCAAAGGTTCCAAACTCATGATTTCGGTTCAAAAACATGTAAACACATTATATTACATGAGAATATAAGAGTATGACACCAAATTGTTCAAAATCATCATCTAATGCTCAAATAACCTTCATTTCTTTTGTATGATCAAAACCCATGCATTCAAACTTCATACCAAATTCATATCTCTATCAATTCAACATGCATGTTAGTCTTTGACCCCAATTCCATTTCAAATAGCACCAATGATGCTTATAACCATGAAACTCAACAAAACCATGCTTGCATGTATGTGTAGACGTCCCCGAACGCATCCCGGGAAAGAGATTGCAAGTCCCCCCCCCCCCCCCGTTCTGGTTCAATATTGGGTCACTACAGTTCGAAGGACTCAAATGTCACAGTTCTCAATCTTGAACCAAAGAGTCCAAATCTGGCAAATCGTTTGGAAAACAGATTTTTTGAAAGAAGTGCCAAACATGGACTGCTTTGCCAGATACAGAGTCGCCACCTAAATATTTTTTAATGGGAAATTTAGGAAACCCTGACTCGGTGCCAAAGGCCACGTGTCCGTCATCACCAAAGTTGCCTCGGCTCGGGAACTTGGGTACGATTGGGGAAGGTCACTTCGTGAGCACCCCCGCTCGCCCGGTCAAAGACCGGCCTCTACTAACCATGATATCTGTTTTTGAAAACATTGTGTGTCTTATTCCGGTTATTAGCCTAGGTTACTATGTGATGCTCGCAGCAAACAAGTATAGACTGGGTCGCCTGAACTGGAACAAAACATTTATGTTTGTTTGTTTGAAAATGGTTTGATGGTGCTACCCGCAGGTAGGCTAAGACGTGATTTGCCACCCTCAGGTGGGCTTTTAGAAAACAACATGATTTTGCCACTATCTAGTGGGCTTAAAACAAACATTTGATGAATTGTCCAATCCAAGTAACTCAGCCTCCACCCACAGGCATTCAAGGCAGTTATATCACATAAGCATATAGCCTCATGGTAAGCATGCTATTCATGGCAACATTCACACGCATGCAAGGATGCTAAAGCATAACACTCACCGAGTACTCCAAGCCAAAACAGAAAACCGATTAGAAATCATGCATGATCCTAGATACACAGAATTGCCTAATGCAACACATGCAAAAATGCAACTATAGCAGGCTCGGCTATTCTAAACATGGCATATGGAATGCTACAGCTAACATGTATTCAACTTGGAATTGAAATACAAATGCAGTTTGTATGATGCGCCGAGCCCGGTGCGTGCAAAACAGATGAGTGATGCAAACATGTTGTCATACTGTATGCTAATTGAAATATGCCCTATATCTAACCATCGTAAGCGGGTAAATAAAAGGGAAGAAAGACGTGGGGTTGGGAGACATACATCACACTCACCCACACTTATTACAATTATGCCCTCGCACAGAGGGTCCGAATAAATAATACAGTCCGAAATGAAAGAATAATACAGTCCGAAATATACAGTCCGAATAATATACAAATTCCTAATTAATTAACAAATTAACTAAGAAAAACTGTAAACTGGCATGCAAGCCAGGGGCTGCCTCACTTCCGCTGAATGATGTATGCTGGGCTGCCTTTTTGGAAATCCACTGGGATGCCCCAATTAGCCTCTGTTTGCAATGTTCCTCGAAATGCGTGCCAAGCCTCGGAAGACTGCTGATTCTTGATATGCTGCAACAGAGAGCAGGAAAGGGGCATAGCAATGTATTTCACAAATATATGCATGCCTCGATCCTCGTGCCACCAATCACGCATCTCGATGCATGATGGCCGAGGAGTTGGATTGCACAACTCAATATAGGATGAATGCAGATGAATGCTACAACAAAACCTAACTCCATCATGGGTAATCCGGAGTGTCGGTGACTTGGGAATTGAGACCCGTTCCGTTACTCGGAGTACGGAACGTGCCTCATTTCCCGTGCTCGGGCTAACTCCTATCCCGAACACGATGCAATATGCATGATATGTATGAAATGCAACTAAAATACAATCCTAACATACACAATGTTATGGAATGGCATACACGCTACACGAGGTAATACACAACCGGGCATACACAATGCTATGGATGAAATGGCATACGCAATGCAATAATGGGCTTACACTAACATGAGAGAGCCTCAGCCACACTCACATAAGAGGCCGATAGATGAAAATGAGATGCTTCGAAATGCGTGCACACGGGCACGCAAATCGAGGCAATGGCATACGAAATGCAAAATGGACTTACACTAACATGAGAGAGCCTCAGCCACACTCATATAAGAGGCCGATGGATGAAAATGAAGTGCCTTGAAATGCGTGCACACGGGCACGCAAACCGAGGCAATGGCATTAAGGCATGAAATGACATAGAAAATGATATGCAAACATGCCAATGGAATTTCAGCACTGAAATATGGGGGAAAATAGTCCCGAAAGATGGTGAAATGACACCAAATGCAAGGAATGGTCCCGAAATGCGAATTTAGGCACCCAAAATGGCCTATAGCTATGCAATGCATGCACAATCTGGACATGGAATGAAAATACAGTAGCAAGGTAGCCCCAAAACAAGCATTTTCCAGTCTAAAACATGGCCAAACAGCAAGCATAGATAGGGCAACAATGGCATACAAAAATGGCTCCGCAAGAGGGGTATTGAAGCAAGTGATACATGCGATGCCCAAATGGAAAAATACCCTTCTACAACACTGATGAGGGACTAAAAATATGAACATTTACATGACATCCCCCAACTCAGTATGCAAACATGCTAAAAATGTCATGCAAGAACTAGGATACATAAGGCTATAACATGAGGTACCCCAAACATTCATCAAACCAGCAAAGACCCTTAATGAAATATGTCAAGAAGATCAAAATATGACTCTTTCCAGCTCTAATAATGGCCGAAAACAGAAGCTAGATAAGCTTAAAAAAGCATGCAAAAATGGGGGTCAAAAGGGGGTATAATGACAAGTATAACATGGAGGCCCCCAACAGGGTTGATCCCTTCTACAATGTTGTAGAGGGACACAAAATAAGCTTACTCACAGTTCATGACATGCTCCAAAACAATTTACATATAGGCCAAACAAATCATGCAAATTTACGGTAAATAGGAGAGATTATGAAGCAAGTGCAAGATAGGGGGCCCAAACAGGGTTGAGCCCTTCTTCAATGTTGAAGAGGGGCTCAAAATAGGCCCACTTACAGTTTACATTATGTTCAAAAACAGATCACTCATAGGCTAGAAATTTCATGCAAAAAAATGGCATATAAGATGATATTGAAGCAAGTGCCAAATGGAGGGCTCAAACAGGGTTGATCCCTTAAACAAACATGAATATAAGCTCAAAAGAGTGACCCTTTCAGTTAGGGTTGGAGCCTAAAACAGTGAGCAAATAGGCTTAAGAAAAGAAGCAAGAAGGAGACTTACCCTTGTAGACCTTTTCTTTTCTACCTCTTGGCTTGAGGAATGTTGCTTCTAAGCCCCTGAGAACCTCTCCTTGCTGCTGGAATGGAAATGAGTGGTGACGGTGGTGCTTGATGATGATGAAGAAATGGCACCAAACTTGAGAAGAATCAAAGAGATGGAGATGTATATGTGTTTTGTAAGCTTGAGGCAAGTGTTTTAACTCTTAAGGAAGAGAGAGAGAGATGTATGCATGCAAGGATGGTGTGTCAAAGTGTGTGAAAGAGTGTAGGCCTTAAGGGATTAAGTTCCCTTGCTTACAAAATATCCCCCGAAATCAGATATTTTGGGGGATAAAGCTATACAGCTGCCATGCACACCTCCTAAGGAGCATGGCCGGCCAGCCATTTTTGTTGCAGGTGGCCGGCCGGCTACCCCCTATGGCCGGCCGGCCAAGGGGCAAAAATGAAAAACTGATTTTCTGGCCGGCCACCACATATTGGTGGCCTCCCATGTGTACTCAACAAGACTCTATGGTTGGGAATTGGCAACTATGAAACAGGAGAAACAACAAGCCACTTTTCAAAGAGGTTTCAAAATGGACAAAAGAATTACTGGCCGGCCTGCTATTTTTAGGGTCCTCCCATGTGTGTACAACACAAATATGTGGTTTTGGCTCGAAGAAAATGGCCCTAGGGTGTTCAACATTAGCCCGGAAGTGAGAAAAACGGGCGCCGGGGGGCGCCGGAGGAGCATAACTGGTTGCTGAGACAATTGCTGGCCTCCCACCCTCCAGTGATCTTTGGTGATAAAACAGAGGTACCTGCCAAAAATAACAAAAACCGATGCAAAACGAATGCTCGGGGGCCAAAACGCGCAGTTCGGGATCCCGAAAATAGGCCGTTAAGCACCGAAAGTGGCATTCGGCCACGAAGTGGGTATCTAAGACCCCAGTGTCCTCGAAAGGGAGTAAATGAGATGCATGCCAAAAACCGGAGGAATCGGAGATGGTTGGGTGGTCCCGAACCGAGGCACACGGCCTGACGGCTCCGAAAACCGGGAACCGGGCTCCGAAATGGGCAAAATGGCCTACGGCCACGAAATGTAGCCCACGGCCACTGAGAGATGGTCTACGGGACCTCTCCTTCCCCTCAGGAAAGAAAACAGAGAAAACCGAGTCTGGTTCGTGAACCGAGGCAAGGCACAGAAGAGAGTTCGGAAGTCCGGAGGCAGGGCGCACGACCGCGACTCTGAGACTTCTGAACGAGCACAATATGCAACATCACCGAGCGCTCAATCGGTGACGTCTGAGTCTTAAGGTCGGTCAAAAATGGGGTGTCTACAGTTGCCCCTCTTTGACAGAACTCGGAAGTCACAAGTGACGGGAGTGAATGTTGAAGCCCAGAGAGGACCCATTTTTGACAAGGCCGAAGACTTGGACAAACAAACAAAAATATAGATAAATAAATGGTTGTGCCCGCAGGCTGCCTACGTATCCCTTTGCAAGGAATCAAACCAGCGTAGTTCAGGGGCAGGATGCAAAATGATATGCAGGAAGATTTTGATAATTGGACTTATACGCTACGCGAAGCCGGTTTGATGATTGGACTTATACGCTACGCGAAGCCGGTTTGATAATTGGACTTATACGCTACGCGAAGCCGGTTTGAAAATTGAGGATTCATGCAATGCACTGTAATGTAGTGGCTAAAATGCAATGTGATAGCTAGGAAAAGGGAGGTACCTTACAGGGGCAATTGGCAATGACTTACCTCGGCAATGTCCTACCTTATGCTGATGTAAGAATCTTCCGCTTCTTCTTGGTTGAACCACAGGTACTACTTTTCTCCCTGACTATGGTCGCAGCTTTCCCTATTCTCCAACAGGGTGACAGACTAGGTTGATTCAGTATCCAGAATTGAGGCGCATACGCATGCTATCTCAATCTATGGGGCTGCCGTACAGATTTCAAGCCGAGGATATACCCCTGGGTATTTAAACCAGACTTTAGTCTCGGAAATCCGAACCTTCGCATTCTAGGCATAAGCCATTCGAACTCTAGTTTCCACCGTCTCAGTTGGTCTCCTAGGAACTCACCGCTAACACAGGCAGGTGGCTATACCAGACCACTGGAAGTCGTTCGGGCACGACAAACACCAAAGGAATTGCACCTTTAGAGGATTTAAGGTCTCCTAGACCAGAAAGTGCACAAGACGGTGCGACGAAATGCAAGTAAAATGCAAGTACGATGCGCAAAACAGCGCGAATGATAATGCAGGATTTAAGGTCTCCTTAGACCGGACAAAAAACAGATATGATGCAATGGATGTGATAGATGTGATGCAATAGATAATAGATGCGATGCAACCGAGAGTACAATAGATGCAAAAAGGCGAAACGCTAACCACGCTGGACTCGTGAATGGAGGAAGAACAAAGAAAATCAACCAGGAATGCGTTCCACGCAATCCTAAGATAAACTCCAAACATGCTGAAATTATGTGAGGAATGGGAGGCTCCAATCACGCTGAAATCGTGAGAGAAGGTGAGCAAAAACAACCCGCCCAACGCGTCTACAACGTAACCGGAGAAGGTTTTAACAATGGAGGATAACAATGGTGTAACCAACAGGCATATCTCAACGTATTTCATACGGAGATAGGGAAGGTTTTAACCGGGGAAACAAAGGTGTAACCAACAGGCGTATCTCAACGTATTTCATACGGAGAGAGGGAAGGTTTGAACCGGGGAACAAAGGTGTAACCAACAAGCGTATCTCAACGTATTTCATACGGAGAGAGGGAAGGTTTTAACCGGGGAAACAAAGGTGTAACCAACAAGCGTATCTCAACGTATTTCATACGGAGAGAGGGAAGGTTTTAACCGGGAAACAAAGGTGTAACCAACAAGCGTATCTCAACGTATTTCATACGGAGAAATGGAAGGTTTTAACCGGGGAAACAAAGGTGTAACCAACAAGCGTATCTCAACGTATTTCATACGGAGAGAGGGAAGGTTTTAACCGGGTAGCATATCACATGCGAGAGAGGAAAGGTAAATTTCTCAGCGTATCACACGCAAGAGAAGAAAAGCGAACGAAGACTGGAACTTGTCCAAATGTTCAAAACTGAAGATGTCCTAACGCGTCGCATGCGAGAGGAGAAAAGACGATAATTGCAAGTGAAAAGGTGCATAACAATATAGGTGAAGTGTGCATAACAATGCAAATAATGAGCATAATAATGCTAGACAGATGTGCATAACAATGCAACGAATGAGCATAACAATGCTAGATAGATGTGCATAACAATGCGAGACTTGGCACACAGCTTACGACATAGCACTCCATTCATTTGGCACACAGCTCACAACACAACACTTTGTTCGTTAGGCGCGCAACTCGCAACACAAAATTCTGTTCAATCTGGGCACACAGCTCTTTTGGGCACACAACGCATTTCAGGCACGCAGCTCATCTTGGGCACACAGCGCATTTCAGGCACACAGCAGATCTCGGGCAGATAGCGCATTCTTCAGGCACACAGCTCATTTGGGCACATAGTATATTTCCGGGCACACAGCTCGTTTTTCGGGTGCACAGCTCATTTTGAACATACAGGATGCAATGACGGAACTTGCAGAAGTTGAAACAATCTCAGATGCCCAACATTTTCCCTCTTTTCTTTTGCTTTGCAGCCTGGAACTTTCACAGCTTCAGATAGGTCCTGGTTTTACTGTTCTCATATGACCTGGGTTGAACCCTGCGGTTTTATGAAAGAACAAATTCTGTTTTGCACAAATGCGGAGAACGGCACAGCACGGCACTCGGAGCACAAAACGATTTTATTTTTGAAATTGAGAGATGAGTTTTCGATCAGGTATTGAGCCTACGACTGGACACAGCAAAACGACTCAACACGGAAATAAAAGGCACACAACCTAGACACATCGAGTAACACTTGAAACGACTCAAAACAAGAATCGAGATAAAAAAGACACGACACTCAGACATGCACAGGGAGCCTGTTTCACCGGGTAGTGTTTCCCACCCTTTCTCATTTGTGGTTCTCACATCACTCGGCCTCAAGCTCTGTTTTTCTGAAAAAGCCCTTTTCTCACTTTTTCTCTCATCGACATCTCTATTCTTCAATCTCTCATTTTTCAATCCCTTCCCTGGGTGGTTGATGGATAAACAGCAAGTTGAAGGCTCTCGTCCCCAGCACTCAGCTAGATTCTTTTTCCGCTCACAGCTAGTGAATTCCTCCCATAGAGGGGTTGCGTTACAACTGGGTGTGTAGCAAATCTGCAGCTAGCATCGGTTGATGATGCTTTGCTGGGGAGTTTGGACGTGATAAGATCTGTCCAGATGATGGAGTGGAATATCTTGCCTCATTCCAATTCGTGCTTCGCACTTGGCTTGATACCTCGTTGCTTGGAGGATACGAGAGCTTTCAGTCCTTTGTCGTTAACTTCAATTGCGCCCTTCTTGGCAGGTAGAGTGCCCTTCTTGGCAGGTAGAGTGCCCTTCTTGGCAGGTAGAGTGCCCTTCTTGGCGAGTAGGGTGCCCTTTCTGGCGAGTATGTTGACAATGGGGAAAAGACAGAACACCTGACTCAAATGTGCCCCTAGTTCATTATTTCGACCATTTTTTGTTTTTGCTTTCCACTAAAACAGTTTTGACCAAAATGAGAGTTAGATCAACATGCTTGTTCTATTTTTGATTTAAAATCATGCAAGTTAGGCTATGAGCACTGAAAATTTTCCTTTTTTTTGGGTCCATGAAAAGGGTCCAGTTTTGGAAAAGATAGAATGATTTTCGAGAAAATAGTCAACCTCAGTAAAAATTCTCAAAAGCTGTTTTTGCAATCGGCCACTGCTCAACGAGCATAGAACCACTCTCGAGATGCACAACCTCAGATCCGAAGGAAATTGCCCCTTGTTTGAAGAAAGTTGCACAGCAACGGAAAGTTGCCCCTTGTTTGAACGGCACCGCGGCGCATTGAATGGCAACGGAAAGTTGCCCCTTGTTTGACTGGCGCCGCAGAAACTGAATGGCAATGGAAAGTTGCCCCTTGTTTGGATAGCACCGCGGCGCATTGTAGTCAGTCCTCAGAGTGACGAACACAACCAAATCCTCAGATACAGAGAGGACAAAGATGACCAGAACCATCGCATGACACAATCAAATTGAAGGTTTTACGGCTGGACTTTAGAATGAAGGTTGCCTACGTATCTCAAACATGGGAATCAAGCCTACGTAGTTCGGGGGTAAGGTACACTCAGGTATTTAACCTCTCATTTTTATGCTCTAACTTTTGCCAAGGCGCCTGTCGCAGGTTTTCGACCTTGCGAGCTTTGTTTTTCTTCTTTTTCATTTCTTTTCTTCTCTTTTTTTTTCTTTTTTTCTTTTTTTTTTTTTTTTTTTTTTTTCTTTTTTTCTTTTTTTCTTCTTTTTTTTTCTTTTTTTTCTTTTTTTCTTTTTTTTCTTTTTTTTTTCTTTTTCTTGCTCTAACTTTTGCCTGGGTCGCCCTTCCGGGTTTCGGCCCAGCGAGCCTCTCAAAGGGTAAAAGTGTAGCTTGGTCCATGCCAAATGGTTGTAAGGTTTTGAAGCCATCCGTATCCAGGAGAGTGGCTGTTGATTTGCAAGAGGACTCATCTTCGACTCTTCGAGCACATGACATTTTTTGCCCCTAGTTCGAGGGGTGCTTCTGATCTAGCTTTGCAAGCTTCTTCTGATCTCTGATCTTCTTGATTGACTTTGGCCCTTGTTCGAGGGCTGCTTCAAATTTGGCCACACAGGCTCACATGTAGTTGACCGTTGAACATTCTGAATTCAAGTTCAAGGTTTGGAAGCAAAGGGGTTGAGTCTCGAGGCCGAGAGCGATCCTAAGCTGCACAATCTCAAGAACGATTCCACACATGTCTTCGCAGGACCGCGCAAAACATTTTTTGAAAGTTTTTAAGAAAGCGACAAATCGCTCGCGCTGAAGACAGTGTAGGACCAATCTGGATCAAAGCTAGGGTCCTTCTCAGTACTCACACTAACAAGCATGATTTCATTCATTAAGGGCTTAGCACGCCTCTCTTTCTCTCAATTGATCAAAATTTTGCAAAACCCGAGGAATTCCTTCCTCTTCGTTTTCACCGCAGTGTTCAAAAAAAGTTTTGAAAAACTCAGGTCATTACAATGACTTCAAGGCACAAGAGAGCAGGTGGAATGCACTGCCATTTCATTCAAAATCCCGGCACAACTAGCACACGGCAGAAGCAAATGCGAGAGTGTGGAAATCACTGCTGTTTCATTCAAAATCTATTGGCACAACTAGCTCCCTGGCAGAAACAGATTCAAAACAAAACAAAAAGACGAACGCAAAACAAAATGGTGACGCCCGAGGTAACACCCCCGGAATCACCCGACTCCTATACAACAGGACTGACTCGATACAACAAGACAGACCCAAAACAAAAGAGATGACTCAAAACAAAAAGACGACTCAAAAACAAAACAACAAAACTGACCCAATACCCAAGTCAGAAAGCACAAAAACTGGTATTTGCACATTGCTCAGAACAATGCGTGCCATTCCCACGTCTGGAGTAAATTGAGCGCTGCCCGCAGGTGGTTCATCCCCCGTTCACATAACATTATCCCCCAAGTTCACTGACCCAGTGCCGATAGACTTTGCTGAGCTCGGCGGGAGGATGACTCCGTTGTCAAATAGATCCTGTACTTCATGGCGAAGACGGAAGCAGTCGTCGGTAGTATGGCCAGTTTGCTGATGGTATGCGCAGTACTGGGTAGCATCATGCGTAGCCGGAAGAGGGTTCGGGAGAGACCGAGGCTCAAGGGGTTTGAGATGGCCTTGTCCAACAAGGATTTGGAAAGCTTTGGACAAAGGCATGTGGAGGGCATGGAAGACCCTTTGACCTCGGGGTTGGTACTTCAAGGCTTGTGGATTTTTGCTGGGCGCACCCGCAAAGGGATTGGTAGGTGCTGGCCTAGTTTGCTGATCTCTTCTGAGTGGAGGATTAGAGCTAACAGGATCGTATCTGGTATGACGGCCCTTCTCCCGGTTTTTCCTTTGGTTCGGACTGCCCCTGACTTGAGTAGCGAAAGTGTCATTCACAGTTTTTACAACAACTGCGAGGACTTGCTCTTTGTTCAGTCCCTCGGCTTTCAAAGCCTCAACAGCAAACATAAGATGTTCATGGGGATCCATGCCCGCCCCTGCCTTGTTCTTTCCACTTGCCTCCACTTTGCCAAGGGATTGGCATTCCTCAAATGTAGCCCGTTCCAAGACTGGGGAGCCTTTTGACATGAACTCCCTGGTATGTGATGTGGTTGATGACGGAGCCAATGTCCCGGAGGCCAAATCTGTCATAGTTCTCTGAAGATCATCGATCATTCTTTTCAGCTCAGAAGTAGTAGGCTCACGGGTTTGAGATGATTGGGGTTCGGGTGCATTCATCATGCATAAGTCCATGCTTTCTGGGATAAACATCTCGGGCTTGGGTATATGGGTCGGGGGGTATATGCTGGGGTTGTAGGTGGGTGGCAGTGTATGGCTGAGGTTGAGATGTGGATGAGGTACTTGGTCCTTGGGGTTTTGAGGTGGAACTATTGTCCGGTTGTCAATGAGATTCTGGATCTCATGACGAAGGCGGTAGCAACCATCGGTGCCATGGCCGCGCTGTTGATGATATACACAGTATTTGCTTGGGTTATGTTTGGTAGGGAGTGGATTTGGCAAAGGTTGAGGATTAAGGGGTTTGAGATGCCCTCTTTCCCTCAGGACTTTGAATGCGCTGGTTAGGCTCATATGGAGGGGGTGAAAAATCTACCCTGAGCTCGGGCTGGGCTGGCTATTTGTAGGCTGGCCTTGGCAAAAGGTCGGCTATGGCAACTGTGTTGACTTTAGTGGGTTTGGAAACAGTGCTACCGCCAGCATTGGTACTCTCGACTGGGAGTCTTACGGCAACCTCGGTGGACCCATCCTCGATGTCGTGAATAGGGCTAAGGCCTGTGCCCTTTTGAATTGCTCTCAAGGTTTGCAATTTTCACTGCAGTCGAACTGAATTCATTGACATCAGAGGGACGAAGCCTCTCAGTAGGCTGCACCAAGGGTGTGGAAACTCGAGCTTGAGTCAACCTTTCTTGGGGATCTGGACCCTGCAAATCTTCAGCTGGCAGAAGTGGGTCAAAGTTCGGCTGGGGGCCTGAAGCTGGATACGGAGCAGATGCCCCAGATGGGCATTGCGTTTCAGCGCTAGTCTTATCCTGCATTGCAGTTCCCTGATTTAGCGCTGCTATCATGGCCACAAATTCTTCCGAACCCTGTGCCATCACGGGTCTGCTGATGATGTGACTGGTGACTGTCGGATCAGATGAACAAATGAACCCTGTCTGGCCCTCCTTTGCCTTGCCTTAGCCAAAGAACACTGGTTGCCCTTGAATTGAATTTCTAACCTAACAAAGTCTATCAGCACTAGTCCAAGGTACCCGGGGGATATCAGAGCCTTCCGAAGCTATGGTTCCAAGACTACCTAGCAAAAGAGAAAACATGCAGCATCTCAGCCTGATGTTTACCAAAACAGATACGGGCCTAGCAGGATGACTGTGCCCTCTACTGAATTCTGCCCCAAATTCTGCCTCAAAACTGAATCTGATACCCGCAGATAACTGATTCTCAGATACTGACTGATGCCCGCAGGCCTGATGCCCAAACTCATAGACTGATACATGCATTCCTGTAGAGACGCACTCTAACAAGCATAGCAGATAAGTGAGAGCCAAACACCCCTATGTTGGGGTAGGGTTTCCCTGTCCTATTTTGTCAGGAACTAGGGTTTCACTACGCACGCAGCGGTTTCAAACAACCTATAAACGGGTAAGCAACCTGTCCTAGTTTGGAATGGTCACTATGGATCCGAATATGCACTAGGTCGAATGGTCAAAAAGGGTGCCCCGGTAAAACCGGGGTTTGTGTTCCCATGCTGTCAGAGCCCAGAGCCGATCAGCCTTATGGACATGCCTTGACAAGACAAGCCTCCGGCAAACGTCGGAAATGCATATGGCAAACACGGTGTCCTAGGCGCACCAATGCAAATGCAATGCAAAGAAACACACAAGTGTAGTCAAAAACCAGATATCATGAGTTCGAGTCAAGTTCTCTAAATCCCCAGCAGAGTCGCCAGAAACTGTAGACCTCCCCGAACGCATCCCGGGGAAAGGGTGCGAGTCCCCCCCCCCCGTTCTGGTTCGATATTGGATCACTACAGTTCGAAGGACTCAAATGTCACGGTTCTTAATCTTGAACCAAAGAGTCCAAATCCGGCAAATCGTTTTGAAAACAGATTTTTTGAAAGAAGTGCCAAACATGGACTGCTTCGCCAGATACAGAGTCGCCACCTAAATGTTTTTTTTAATGGGAAATTTAGGAAACCCTGACTCGGTGCCAAAGGCCACGTGTCCGTCATCACCAAAGTTGCCTCGGCTCGGGAACTTGGGTACGATTGGGGAAGGTCACTTCGTGAGCACCCCCGCTCGCCCGGTCAAAGACCGGCCTCTACTAACCATGATATCTTTTTTGAAAACATTGTGTTCTTATTCCGGTTATTAGCCTAGGTTACTATGTGATGCTCGCAGCAAACAAGTATAGACTGGTCGCCTGAATTGGAACAAAACATTTCATGTTTGTTTGTTTGAAAATGGTTTGATGGTGCTACCCGCAGGTAGGCTAAGACGTGGATTTGCCACCCTCGGTGGGCTTAGAAAACATGATTTTGCCACTATCTAGTGGGCTTAAAACAAACATTTGATGAATTGTCCAATCAAGTAACCAACCTCCACCCACAGGCATTCAAGGCAGTTATATCACATAAGCAATAGCCTCATGGTAAGCATGCTATTCATGGCAGTCACACGCATGCAAGGATGCTAAAGCATAAAACTCACCGAGTACTCCAAGCCAAAACAGAAACTCATTAGAAATCATGCATGATCCTAATACACAGAATGCCTAATGCAACACATGCAAAATGCAACTATAGCAGGCTCGGCTATTCTAAACATGGCATATGGAATGCTACAACTAACACGTATTCAATTTGGAATTGAAATACAAATGCAGTTTGTATGATGCGCCGAGCCCGGTGCGTGCAAAACAGATGAATGATGCAAACATGCTGTCATACTGTATGCTAATTGAAATATGCCCTATATCTAACCATCATAAGCGGTAAATAAAAGGGAAGAAAGACGTGGGGTTGGAAGACATACATCACACTCACCCACACTTATTACAATTATGCCCTCGCAGAGGGTCCGAATAAATAATACAGTCCGAAATGAAAGAATAATACAGTCCGAAAATACAGTCCGAATAATATACAAATTCCTAATTAATTAACAAATTAACTAAGAAAAACTGTAAACTGGCATGCAAGCCAGGGGCTGCCTCACTTCCGCTGAATGATGTATGCTGGGCTGCCTTTTCGGAAATCCACTGGGATGCCCCAATTAGCCTCTGTTTGCAATGTTCTCGAAATGCGTGCCAAGCCTCGAAACTGCTGATTCTTGATATGCTGCAACAGAGAGCAGGAAAGGGGCATAGCAATGTATTTCACAAATATATGCATGCCTCGATCCTCGTGCCACCAATCACGCATCTCGATGCATGATGGCCGAGGAGTCGATTGCACAACTCAATATAGGATGAATGCAGATGAATGCTACAACAAAACCTAACTCCATCATGGGTAATCCGGAGTGTCGGTGACTTGGGAATTGAGACCCGTTCCGTTACTCGGAGTACGGAACGTGCCTCGTTTCCCGTGCTCCGGGCTAACTCCTATCCCGAACACGATGCAATATGCATGATATGCATGAAATGCAACTAAAATACAATCCTAACATACACAATGTTGGAATGGCATACACGCTACACGAGGTAATACACAACCGGGCATACACAATGCTATGGATGAAATGGCATACGCAATGCAATAATGGGCTTACACTAACATGAGAGAGCCTCAGCCACACTCACATAAGAGGCCGATGATGAAAATGAGATGCCTCGAAATGCGTGCACACGGGCACGCAAACCGAGGCAATGGCATACGCAATGCGATGAGACTAAAATGACATACAGAATGCAAAATGGACTTACACTAACATGAGGAGCCTCAGCCACACTCACATAAGAGGCCGATAGATGAAAATGAGATGCCTCGAAATGCGTGCACACGGGCACGCAAACCGAGGCAATGGCATTAAGCATGAAATGACATAGAAAATGATATGCAAACATGCCAATGGAATTTCAGCACTGAAATATGGGGGAAAACAGTCCCGAAAGATGGCGAAATGACACCAAATGCAAGGAATGGTCCCGAAATGCGAATTTAGGCACCCGAAATGGCCTATAGCTATGCAATGCATGCACAATTGGACATGGAATGAAAATACAGTAGCAAGGCAGCCCCAAAACAAGCATTTTCCAGTCTAAAACATGGCCAAACAGCAAGCATAGATAGGGCAACAATGGCATACAAAAATGGCTCCGCAAGAGGGGTATTGAAGCAAGTGATACATACGATGCCCAAATGGAAAAATACCCTTCTACAACACTGATGAGGACTAAAAATATGAACATTTTACAGTAGACATCCCCAACTCAGTATGAAAACATGCTAAAAATGTCATGCAAGAACTAGGATACATAAGGCTATAACATGAGGTACCCCAAACATTCATCAAACCAGCAAAGACCCTTAATGAAATATGTCAAGAAGATCAAAATATGACTCTTTCCAGCTCTGATGATGGCTGAAAACAGAAGCTAGATAAGCTTAAAAAAGCATGCAAAAATGGGGGTCAAAGAGGGGTATAATGACAAGTATAACATGGAGGCCCCAACAGGTTGATCCCTTCTACAATGTTGTAGAGGGACACAAAATAAGCTTACTCACAGTTCATGACATGCTCCAAAACAATTTACATATAGGCCAAACAAATCATGCAAATTTACGGTAAATAGGAGAGATTATGAAGCAAGTGCAAGATAGGGGGCCCAAACAGGGTTGAGCCCTTCTTCAATGTTGAAGAGAAGCTCAAAATAGGCTCACTTACAGTTTACATTATGTCAAAAACAGATCACTCATAGGCTAGAAATTTCATGCAAAAATGGCATACAAGATGATATTGAAGCAAGTGCAAATGGAGGGCTCAAACAGGGTTGAACCCTTAAACAAACATGAATATAGCTCAAAAGAGTGACCCTTTCAGTTAGGGTTGGAGCCTAAAACAGTGAGCAAATAGGCTTAAGAAAAGAAGCAAGAAAATGCTACAAAAGAGGGAGATGGAGACTTACCCTTGTAGACCTTTTCTTTTCTACCTCTTGGCTTGAGGAATGTTGCTTCTAAGCCCTGAGAACCTCTCCTTGCTGCTGGAAATGGAGTGGTGACGGTGGTGCTTGATGATGATGAAGAAATGGCACCAAACTTGAGAAGAATCAAAGAGATGGAGATGTATATGTGTTTTGTAAGCTTGAGGCAAGTGTTCTAACTCTTAAGGGAGAGAGAGAGAGATGTATGCATGCAAGGATGGTGTGTCAAAGTGTGTGAAAGAGTGTAGGCCTTAAGGGATTAAGTTCCCTTGCTTACAAAATATCCCCCGAAATCAGATATTTTGGGGGATAAAGCTATACAGCTGCCATGCACACCCCCCAAGGAGCATGGCCGGCCAGCCATTTTTGTTGACACATATTGGTGGCCTCCCATGTGTACTCAACAAGACCCTATGGTTGGGAATTGGCAACTATGAAACAGGAGAAACAACAAGCCACTTTTCAAAGAGGTTTCAAAATGGACAAAAGAATTACTGGCCGGCCTGCTATTTTTAGGGTCCTCCCATGTGTGTACAACACAAATATGTGGTTTTGGCTCGAAGAAAATGGCCCTAGGGTGTTCAACATTAGCCCGGAAGTGAGAAAAACGGGCGCCGGGGGGCGCCGGAGGAGCATAACTGGTTGCTGAGACAATTGCTGGCCTCCCACCCTCCAGTGATCTTCCTGGTGATAAAACAGAGGTACCTGCCAAAAATAAACAAAAACCGATGCAAAACGAATGCTCGGGGCCAAAACGCGCAGTTCGGGATCCCGAAAATAGGCCGTTAAGCACCGAAAGTGGCATTCGGCCACGAAGTGGGTATCTAAGACCCCAGTGTCCTCGAAAGGGAGTAAATGAGATGCATGCCAAAAACCGGAGGAATCGGAGATGGTTGGGTGGTCCCGAACCGAGGCACACGGCCTGACGGCTCCGAAACCGGGAACCGGGCTCCGAAATGGGCAAAATGGCCTACGGCCACGAAATGTAGTCCACGGCCACTGAGAGATGGTCTACGGGACCTCTCCTTCCCTCAGGAAAGAAAACAGAGAAAATCGAGTCTGGTTCGCAAACCGAGGCAAGGCACAGAAGAGAGTTCGGAAGTCCGGAGGCAGGGCGCACGACCGCGACTCTGAGACTTCTGAACGAGCACAATATGCAACATCACCGAGCGCTCAATCGGTGACGTCTGAGTCTTAAGGTCGGTCAAAAATGGGGTGTCTACAGTATGCTTCAATGCTCAATCTTTCATAAATCACATATTACATGCTAGATTATGTAATTTCATAGCAATTCTCTTCATGCATGAATACATAGACTTCAATCTCAACTTAATCAATTCAATTCATGATCTAACTTACCATTTAATCTTCAATTCACAAAATCACAACTCAAACTCATGAATTAAGGGTATATTACTCACCTAGGAGCTTCAAACACCAATTCCTTTTGAGTTTAGCTTCCAATTCTTAAGCCTTGAGCCAAAATTGCATAATTCTTCCTCTTTTCCTCTCTAGAGCCGACCTTCTTCCTCTCTAGAGTGTAAAATCTAATTTTGAGCTCAAACTAAAGGAATGTTGGTGTATAGTGCCCCTTTTAAAGTCTCCCTTAATCATATTCCATTAACACTAATTAATTGAGTACTATTTCATCAATTTAATCTAATTAATCTGATCCGAATAAATTTTCAATTAAATTTCACCGTAGGCTCTAAAAATTATGCCAATCATAATGGCGCAGTCAATTTCGGGTTTTGTGGCCGTTAGGGCCTTCAATTTAAATTCTAAAGCAGAAAATCAAATAGATTTTCCTACGGTGAACAGATAAAAATTCAAAATCACATATAATCATATAAATAGCACTCAAAATCATATTAAACACATAATCACAAGCATAATTAGGATCAATTAGCATTGAAAAATCTAGAAATTCCCTAGATATTGATTTGTGATTATGTAACAATTTTAAGCAGTATATAACAATCACAATCAAACAATCAAGACAAATCAACACAACGATTTTAACGTGGAAAAATCACAATTGGACACCTCTAACTGTGATTAAAAAACCACGGGCAACAGTCACAAAACAATCCACTAAGAAGATTTAAAGGAATTACACATGTATACTCTCAATTACCTAGCGAATCCACGCCTAATTGAACCAACCTCTATGTGTCTCTTCCAACCCCGTCTTCACCTCGGAATTGTCTTTACGATGAGCCACTCCAGAATCCACCGAAGCTTCAAGTTCGAATTCTTCAGAATCCACCGAAGAACAACTCTCTCTCTCTCTCTCTCTCTTGTGTATAACAAACAAAACCTTTGATGTACTCTCTTTAAACCATGAATTGAATACTCAATAAAACATCAAAGAAAACTAACAAAATATCCCCAAATATAAACCTTTAGAACCAAAAAGAAGATCTGGAAAAAAGTACACTTAGCTTTGGGAGAAAACCAAGTATTTATAGAAAACCAAAAGTAATCCTAGATTTGGAAGAAAACCAACTCCTTAAGAAATCCGGATTTTGAAGCTCGCTCGAGCGAAACTTTTCTCGCTCGAGCGAGGAGCTTAGTTTTCATGATTTCTACTAGTGCCTTGGCTCGAGCGATGAATCCTTGGCTCGAGCGACCAATCAATTCTCTCAGGTTTTTGTGTGGACGCAATCCGTCGCTCGAGCGAGAACTCCTTGGCTCGAGCGAGAAAGCCTTAGCTCGAGCGAGCAACGGCGGACATATAATTTTGAATGCAATTTTGTATTTTGCTTTGGCCGCGAGCTGACCGTTCAGCTCGACCCCCGTAATAATCAGCGAAGTGGCAATCTTGAAAGCATTGACATCATAAACTTCTCTGCAAAGCACGATTCGGGTTGGATTCGCCTCTAACAACTCATAGCCTCACTGAAATAAAAATGCGAATAAAATTACAACTCAAAGGAGTTTTGTCAAACGGAGTTGCCAATTATAAAAACCTAACAAGCATAATACGGAACGGAGTTATCACAATTGTGGTAGTGGAAGCAACATTGATGTGACTTCTAATCCTAACTTTGCACGAGTTAAAGGCTTAAAAAAAAAAAGGTGGACAGAAGGGTGGAGGTAGATTAAAACCTTGGCATGAGAAGACTAATAAAAGGAAAAAAATTATTTCACAACCTACCGACCTCAGTAAGGTATTGTTCACCTAATTGATTTTAATTTTTGCTTTCTTTTAGACTCATACAATGTATTGATAAATGTTATAATTTGTTTAGAAAATTGGTCAATCAAGCAACACGTTAATTGTTCAAAGTTCCTCTTTATGCCGCTCACAGGTTAGATTTTATTTTTTATATTTAAATTTTCTTATAATAATATATTTATTTCTAACAGTATTTTATGAATTAGGATGTTGGGATATCCTATTGGCCACAATTGATGAATTATGGTCACAATCTTTTCAAGCTTGACGATACAAACATTGCGTGCTCATCAAGTTACCCACAGTCTACCCCTTTATCTTCACAACTATTAGTTAATCCACAAACTTCTCAGGTATGCAATTTAAGTTTGTAATGTAGTTTGTTTTTAATAAAAAAATAAATTGATTCCAATATATTCTCTCACACTTATTCATTTTTATTTTTTTAAGGGATGTCATTTGATGAAGGAGAGCTCAATCCCACGGGGGACGAGTCATTCTTAGATAATGAAACTTTTTTAAAATTTTGTAGTCATTCACAACCTCCCCCATAGAATTGAAATGTAGTATTTTTATTTTATTTTTTATCGTAATTCTTAGAGAATGATTTTTTTTTTTTTTTTGACATATTTTGAATATTTCAAATGGGTTTTATAGAATTTTATTTGAGCCTTGGAATTTTTTTTAGTGTTGTTTTGGATGGACATATTGTAGTTTTTGGCATAACTTGATAATTATTATTTTTTAATTATTGATTTGATGAATTATATTATTTATTCTTGAAGTAGTTATTTTGTAGTCATTTTGCTTCTTGTTTAGATGAATAAGTGCAAATATATATCAAATTGAGTGGCGTCGTCAATTCATAAAAAATATAAATTAAATTAAATGGACCTTATTTATTCTCTTACTATGAAATTAAGAACCACAAAATAAAGTGAGATTATGACATTCACCTAATTAGATTTATATACATATAGTTTTTTTCGTTTTTGATGACAGGTATACATTTGAATAATATAATAAATAATATATGTGTGCTTTATAATATTGAGGACACAAAGTGGCACGGTGGTAAGAGCGTTGCATCTGTGGGAGTGGTCAAGGGATCAAACCTCAGTGCTGTTGGAAATTTTTGAAATAACCTTGGAGCCCAAAACGACGTTGTTTTGTTTTGGGCGTGCAGCTGCGCAGCAGCATCCCCAAATATAATTTGGCAATGAATAGTGCTATTTTGTCAAATTATAGCAATGGTGCTTCAATGGTCATTTGTTATTTTGGCAAATCTCAACCAACTTTCTTATCAAATTTGTAGGTGTTATTTAGATATAGGTTTTTTGGTGATTTTATTTTTGTTTATTTTTTGTCTTTTGTGACATTTTTTTAATTGTTTGTAAAAAAAATTATATATTTATATTATTCCTGACTAGACAAATATAAAAAATTGTTGGTGTTTCTATTTATAAAAATTCAAAATATTACCGTTTCAATATAATAGCCGTTTGAAGACATGACCGTTTGACACAAGCTAGTGTTTATTTTAACTAATTTTTTTTTAAACCCAAACAGAGCACAACGGCTCTATCAACTGTCATCACCACCGTGTATGTGTTAGTCTTGAATGGTTGAGATGATTTGTGTGCAATCATCCAACATTTTCTTCCTCTCCCTCTCACTGTCTTTCTCATTCCTCTCACTCTCAGATTCATCCAACATTTGTGTAGAATCATTCAACATTTTCTCAGTCTCAGTCTCAGTCTCAGTCTCAGTCTCCGTCTCTCTCTCTCTCTCACTCTCACTCTTAGATTCATCTATTTTCTCTCTCTGTTTGATCGGCGATGAAAAAGATTGAATCTTTTCACTCTCGTTTCTCACTCTCACTCTCATTCTTTTCTCTCTCTCTTTGATCGGCGATGAAGAAGATTGAATCTTTTCACTCTTGCTCTCACTCTCTTCTCTTTCTCTCTCACAATTTCTTCCTTCCTGTCCTCTCAGTCTCCGTGTCTCTTTTTCTCACTTTCAGATTCATCTCTCTTCTCTCTCTGTTCGAGCCGCGATGGTGTCGATCCCTCTCACTCTCAGTTTCACTCTTACTGTCACCGTCTTCTCTCTTTCTTTGATTGGCGATGAAGAAGATTGAAACCCTCTGTTTCACTCACTCCTATCTGTCACTCTCTGTCTAACTCCTACAATGGATCGGCGACGAAGAAGATTGAAACCCTAATGATGAACACACAGAAGATCATCCAAAGAACAAAGAAGATCAACCCATTTCTGTCAGGTATTTTTTTTCCCTCACTGTGTTGATTTTCTAATTTTTTTTTTTAAATTTTCTGTGAAATTGTTGGTGAAATTGGTGAAATTGATTTTCTAATTTTCTATGTTAGGAAATTGTTGGGTGAATTTTGGAAATTTTGAAATTTGGAAATTTTGAAAATTGTTGAATTTTGGAAATTGCTTCAAATTGTTGAAATTAAGTTTTTTTTTGAAATTTGGAAATTGTTGGGTGAATATTGTTTGGAAATTTGGAAAGAATGATAAAACTGTGGAGTATGAATATTAAACCTATGTTTGGAAAGGATGATGAAAAAGGGAGGGAGGGAAGGAGGAAACGGTTGGTTTTATGTGACTTGGCAGCTTTGGCAGCTGCCAAAACTTATGTCATATTTGACACAAGTTTTGGCATTTGCCAAAGATAGCAGCTGCTAAAAGTTGCCATTGGAGCTGCCTTTCTATCCACTAGGTTATAATTTTTATGTTTAAGAAGATAGTAGTATTTTGGAAAGTTAGTAAAAAATTGACTTTTTGACTTTTTTTATGGCTTTTTTGGCAAAAAAACTAAAAAGCCAAAAAATTGGTCTTTTTAGCTTCTTCCCAAAGTGTCCCATAGTTGGATTTTTTTGTAATTAAATGTGATGTTTGTGAGAGAAAAAGTGAAATGAATACGGGTTTAATATGACATTTTGTCGTATTGGTTATATTAACCTATTTTGTTATTTTGTAGATTTTAATCCAAAAGTCAAAAAAAGCCTTTACCAAATACCCCATTGTTTAATATTAGAAAGCGTATATAAAATATCTTAAAAATATATAAAGTTATTAAAAAATATATTAATTTTAATAAAAATATATTGAATTAAGTGAAAAAGATCTTATACTTTTAAATTTTTTATTGGTATTTTAAGAACACTTTTTAACAAGATCCACGTAATAATAGCAAGACCCACATAATAATTGATTGTGATTGGTGGGCTTATCTTTTCCTCTGAATTTCCTAATTTGTAATTATATGAAAATATTATTATTTTTATATATGTACGTAGGTAGGCACTAAAATGAGTAATTTGAGAATTGAGGGAGGTATATTTTGGGAGGGAAGAGGAGAGGAGAGGAGAGGAGAGAATGTTTTTGTTAGTATATGAAAAAATTACTTCATTTGCTTTGAAGATGACTTGAATATCAATTAAAAAAAATAAATTACAAACACACTCTTTTTTTAAAATATGAATTATTTGTTATAATTTAAAAAATTATAAATATTTGATTGTCAATTTTTTTTATTTAACAGAATGAATTAAAAAAATAAAATTGATAATCATACTCTTATATAATAATAAAATTATATGAATTATTAATTGAAATATATTTTTAATATCATAAAAAATTATTAATTGACTTAATAATTTATTAATAAAAGGGGTTTTTTTTAAGGTCCATGGTATTAAGATTTTATAGCATAAAGGACATCTAATATTTTCATAATGTCTAAGGTCCCTTAATTTGATCCAAAGGAATTTTGTCCAGAGAAATTTGAATTTTCTCTAAGTTGAAGAATTTCTCTGGATTCAACCCAGAGAAAATTCAAATTTCTCTGGTCTAGAATTTCTCTGGAACTATAAAACTCTGATTTGATCAATTTGTCTTTGGTTCTACTGCTGTTGATTCAATCACAATTTCCTGCACAAACAAATTAATAGTTCTTCTATGAGTTTGTGATAGATTTTCTTTAAACTTAATACTATGGTTGATTCTTGGATTTATTTTGGAATAATATAGTTTAGCAACTTAATGTGTAAAACCTCGTACTTGATTGGCACTTGGAGTTTTTTCCTGTCCGGTGGTGCTAGCTGTGGCAATAGCAGCGGCTGTAACTTCCGGTTCAATGATTGCTGGCGCTGCTTTGTCAGCTTTCTCTTCGTTCACCTCCACGGACTCTACTTTCACAGGCTCAACAGTTGGAGCTTCCGGTTCAGCAGTGGCTGGAGCTTCTGGTTCAGCCACATCTTTGGCTTTCTCTTTGTTCACTTTCTATATTTTTTGAAAAACAAAATCAGAAAACAAAAAAGCAAGAGGTTTTGCTTAGTTGGTTGGCAATTCTTCGTGAGAGTGGCCAGCGAGCTGGATCGACGAGAGAGAGAGAGAGAGAGAGAAAAGAGCAGCGAGGAGAGAGAAAGAGGGGGTAAGGGTTTGAAGGTGTGAGATATCTCTTTCATTACTAAAAATGGGAGAGGGACCTTAGACTAATTTTCCCTTAATAAAATGATTCATTTGCTATAAAATTATAAAATTTAAGGACAGAATGTAATTTTGAAAACTATAAGAAACAATTCATATTTTAAACAAATTTTAGAGATGTATTTATAATTCATTTTTAAAATAAGGATTAGGTAAATTTTGGTATAAAATAGGGTTCATAGTATAATTTACAAAAAAAAAAAAAAAAAAAAACAACGATTAAGTAAAATTTGGTATAAAACATAGGGTTCATAGTATAATTTACCAAAAAAAAAAAAAAAAAACAAAATAATTCCTCTATTTTTATACAACGCACCTAAAACAAAAAACAACAACAAAAAAAAAAAAATAGAAAAACGAATATTAAACACCAGTCCATTTCACAATCTCTCTCTCTCCCTCTTTCTTATCTCTCTCTGTCTGTGCCTAATCTCCACGCTTTCGCTATGTGATCTCCGAGCGAAGCGAGTCTTCTCTCTCTACAGAAACCCTAATTTGGTCCACACTGCAAATCTTTGATTAGGGCTTTCATTCATTCTCTCTCTCTATGTGCGATATATACATACAATTACATATATACATACACATATACAACAATTATACATATAGATACGTATACATTGGGGATGGTTAGAGATGGGTCGAGACGGGTACATCGTGCCGGTGGATCCACAGGTGGGGCCGAAGAAGAAGACGGCCGGTTCGAGGAGCTGGATTTTGATGGACGCCACTGGGGAAGGCACTGTCTTGGATGTCGACAAGTACGCAATCATGCATCGTGTCCAGATTCACGCTCGTGATCTTCGCATTCTCGATCCTCTCTTGTCCTACCCTTCTACAATTCTTGGCCGTGAAAAGGCCATCGTTCTCAATTTGGAGGTGAATTTTTTGCAGTTTATTTGTAACCCTGTGTGTATATTCAATCGTGTTTGATGGGTTTTGTTTGGGCTAATTTTGTTTAATTTGGGTTTTGGATTCGCAGCACATTAAGGCGATCATCACTGCTGAAGAGGTAACCTTTAATTGTTATTGTTATTTGAACATGTATATACATATGTGTATATATATATATATTTTGGGTGTGAATATGTGTAAAGTTGAATTTTTGGTTGGCCTCGTTTGCCAAATGACTTTTTTAGTAAAAAAAAAGTCACTAAAAACACTCAAAAAGTCAATAATCCATATCAACAAGTCAAATATTTCATTTTTTTTCTAATTTTTACACATTTTTTCATAAAAAGTCAAAAAAATCATCCCAAATATAATAGATTTTTTTATATCACATTTTAAACCAAAAAATCAAAAAGTTACTTAAAAAAAGTCTGTTTCCAAAGGAGGCCAGCTAAAACAAGTAAAAGTTGCGTAATTATATTATGTGGGAATTTTACTATAAAGGGTATGGAGTGATGATTTTAGTCAGAGTGATGACTTTAAACTAGACTCATGGATTGTATATCTTATTGTCTTAATCTTAATAAACAAAAAGGTCAACTTTGGGCTTATAATTAGAGATTATGCTTTATGGGTATATTAAAGTTCCGAAGCAAACTTGGTCTGGGCTTATGGTCCAAGGCTAAAGCTTTGACTTGGATGCTAGGAGAGCCTTGTGCTCATCAAGAATTTTCTGCTTCTTAGATCTTGCAATTTCTGTTCTTAAAGTCAACGTTACGATTTTTTTTTTAATTATTATTTTATTTTGTCCATTACTTCTGATGTAACTTACAAAATGTGGGGCAAAAAAGGTCAATTTTTGCTGACTAATTTACATGGCTTATATTTTAGCTTTAGCTGTACATCAACTACTTATTGTGGATAATAGTATAGTTAAATCCCATGTTACATGGACTTTTCAAAATAGATCAAATATCCGTGTCAAACACCCGACAGTGGGACAAGGGTGTCATATATGTGTCCAATACTTTCTATTGGACACTTCTCATATATTTGTATTTAATGCTATTTTACATGTATCATGTGTTTTGCAATTGCTATAAAATACTTTTTTGACGTTGTATGTTACATATAGTACCATTTTAACTTAAATAATAGATGAAAAATATAAAAATATGACACTTTTTTCCTGAGTTTGCATGCCATTAAATTTAAGATTTGATGAGTCCGGCCTCTAGACCCGCACCCGCACCCGCACCCGATACTCGTACCTGAGTCCATGGAACATAGGTCAAATCAATGTTCTTGATTGAATTGGGTTATTTTGGTTATCTATCGAATAGGCATGTGGTCAGGTCCTTGTTACAAACCTCAAGCAGGAATACAAGCTTAGTTTTAAATTGAATAGGCTTATTTATGATCCCGTGTACATGTGGTGCCAGTGTTGGCCCCCTTCCCCCTCCCCAAAGTATTGCAAGTGAATTGGACCTTTCCAATATGTGGAAGCTAGCATTTAATTTATTTTGAAGGAAGGAAGAATTTTAGTTGGCCTCGTTTGGGAGCTAAACATTTTAGTCAAAAAGTCACTATAAATTGTTACATCACTCTCTCTACTTTTTTGCACATCTTTTCGTTAAAAGTCAAAAAGTTACTAAAATAATCTATTCCCAAATGAGGCCGAGTCAATTAGCAAATTGTGATATTGATTTTATGTTTTGAATAGGTATTGCTTCGAGATCCATTAGATGATAATGTTATCCCCGTTGTTGAGGAACTACGTAGGCGATTGCCTCCTATAAATGCCATTCGCGAAGTTCAATCAGATGGAAAGGAGTTAGGTGGGCAGAATGAAGTTGATACTGGTGAAGAAGATGGTATGCCCTATTGACATAGTGACCTTTAAGTTTGAAGGAAAGATAACTAGAATAACAAAATGAATTCCCCATTGTGGACTCTCCTAAAGATGTATTTTTCTCTCTAAAATGTTTAATTTTTTTTTTCCTTTCAATTTTATGTTTTCGGAATTACTTTTTCTATAATTTTGCTTTGTCTGGCTATATTTGTTGGCCTAATGATCTGAGTAATGTTACATAGAATCTCCTTTTGAATTCCGGGCCTTGGAGGTGGCTTTGGAAGCCATTTGTAGTTTTCTTGCTGCTCGTACGACAGAATTGGAGACTGCTGCTTATCCAGCTTTAGATGAACTCACATCTAAGGTGTGTATTTTTCATATCTTTGAACATTAATGTGTATGTTGGGGGTTTTGGATTGTACTTCTAGTCTAGGATTGCTTTCAAGCTCTAATCTTGGTTTAAAAATAAAGTTAATTGCTTTACTAAATTTGTATATTGTTCAGAAGTATTTGTTCCTTCACTCCACTCCTTGTATTTAAGGAGGAATTTGTGGACTTAGGATAGTTTGATTAACTTTTTCTGTTATATTATGAAATTTCATTAATTTTATTTTTTAGTTTTATGATTAGTAATGTTCTTGATGTATTTGGATTTCTTCTGGGGGTTATGAGTTCCATCCTCGTTATTTTTCTCTCAAAAATGGCTCAGATCCAAAAATCATTTAGGTAGCGTTTGGTAGAGTTTTTTAAATATGATTTAAGAATAGGAGTTGTATTTTGAGTTTGTGAGTTTTGAAATTATGATTTGAGTGTGAAAAATTTGTTTGGTGAATGAGTTTTGAATTAAGTGGGAAATTTTTGATGTGACTTGATATTTGATACAAAAACTTACAACTCATAACCAACACACAACTCAAAATTCTACTCAAAAACTCATAAAAAAATTTTTAAATTTTTTTTAATTTAAAATATGAAAAATAACAGGTGGCAAATGTAAAAAAAAAAAAAATAAATAAAAAATGCATTGTTCCGGTCAACCGGCCGATCAATTGGCCGGATGTCCGGGAGGATGACCGGTTAGTCCAAATTTTCCTGCCTTGGACAGAGTTTTCAAAAGTGAGTGTGAGATTAATTTTTGAAAACTGTAAACAAACATCACGTGCAAACCAAAGGGTGGAACTAAAGTTCCAAAGCTCTACCAAACAGAGCCTTAATTTTTTTAAAAAACTTTTCGGATACGATTCAGATATAGCTCGGATATAGAGGATACAACTCGAACATAGGAAGGATGAAAAGGATGTTGGAGCAAATAAAATAGGGGTTTTTGTTTAAATACTAATATGAAGGGTCATTAAAAATTAAAGCCCAATTTTGGCTTTAACAAAAGAAGATGAGCTAAATGATTTTAGGGCTTCTCTTTTGCCCTCTTTGGTTTTTTCAAATGATTGTAGCCCTAGAAAATTCCTCCACAACCAAAGAAAGCAATTGAATACCTAGCAATTGAATGTAAATCGCACTTGTCTTCCTCCTTTGCTCCAGGAACCCAGCTCTTTTTAAGTGGTAGTATAGTAGTAATCTGTTTGATGATTGCTAGAAATTGTTGATGATGGTGATCTAATAGTGATGGTTGTTGGAAAGCTAACATTGTGTTGTTGCCTTTGTTTACAAAATCCATAATTGTTGGAAAATGAGTTCAGAAAGTGTAGGTTCCACGAGTGAATATTCTTAGCTTATGGGAACTAATAAAACAAATATTTATTATTTATGTTTAATTTTTACAAGCGTATCCTAGCCAATAGCCATACTCGTATCATACTTTTTAAGTTGTATCAATATCACATTATAGCTTTACATTTATTATAAAAAAAAAAAAAAAAATCACGTTATGGCTTTATCCGTGCTTCATAGTTGCATTGTGTGGGTTTCCTAAGAATTCACCAGATGAATGTTTTTTCTGAAAGCCTTATGAGTTTTGTGCGCATAGAGTTCATACACTATCAACAGAACTAGAAGAAACCTCCTACCAGTAGAAATGCTTGACTTTACTATAGCCAAGGCTGGGGCAAAATTAATACATGACATATATTCTCTCCTTATCATACCCATTGGCCATTTTTGTGTATCCTATCTGCAGCAAAGTTTTGTGGTCTCTGAGCTCAGTTACTCTACATTATAAACAATCACTCTATGCTGGACCAGTGTTGAGCATCATTTATTGTGCTAAGATTTCACAACTTTTGCTTTGAAGTTCCTATTCAACTCCTGTGCTTAGGTCAGAACAGAAAAAAACATTTCTGCTTTAGACTAATTCCTTAACCAAAGTTTACAAAATTGTACTTCTATAAAGATGATGGGCTTGTTTGGTTTGTTTTTGGGAGAGTTGTTTTTGAAAAAAAAAATTTAGGAGAGAGTTTAGAATTTTTTTTGGTTTGTTTGGTTGTATATTTTGAAAGTAGTTTTGGAGTTTGGGATGATTTGATATTTTGTTGTAATTGAGTGGATGTATGTGAGAGAAAAAGTGATTGAGAAGGAGAGAGGAGAGAGAAAAAGTGATTGATTGATGTGTAAGAGAGAGAGAGTGATTTTGGAAATTTTTTGAGAAAAACCACAAATCGAACAAAATTTTGAAAAAAAATTTCAAAAACAACTCTCCCAAAAACAAACCAAACAAGCCCGATATTTGTATCTACATGTATTCCATTAGTATTAATCTTCATAAGCATTTTTAGTTGGGATGCTTTTATTAGTCTCTTTGCGTGCACTTTTTACTTGTTTCACCATTTCAATGTTTTGCAAATGACAACTCTGATTTGCAGATTAGTAGCCGTAATTTGGATCGGGTTCGTAAATTGAAAAGTGCAATGACACGGTTAACTGCACGGGTTCAAAAGGTATGGGTACTTCTTGTCAGAGCGTGGAAGCTTTTGTATAATCAAAATCCTTTCTTTTCTAAACATGGCCATTTTTGCATCGTATTATTTATTTTTAATGTTCTTATCGGGCTTCTCCACTATAAGTAGAGAAAGATGAGGCTGTTTTTGTTTTTGTTTTTGTTTTTGTTTTTGTGTGTGTGTACAAAGATTTGCATATACTATATATGTCTCTACGTAAAGATTAACTGTCTTCAAGAAGAAGAGGAAGATCAAGTATTGGGTAACATTAGTTGGGGCAACTTTGAAGTTGGCGTATCATCCTTTTATGCCCCATCGAAGCTTTATTTCATCGATTTGATGAAGTGAACAAATGCTACATCACAAAGTTCCATTTTCTATTCATTGCTCTTCAATCAAGATTCAAGACCCATGTTACATGGACTTGAGTATAGGTGTCAGGCCGCAGATATGTGTCTAACAGTGCATAGATCTATTCTCATGTGCAGGACTCTAGGACTAGACAAAATTTCATATTTTTGAAGTACTTCTTTCATTTATTTAGAGTAAATAGTGTTTACTAACTACACATAATGGGAGTCATATCATATGTATATGACATGCCTATTTACATGCACCCAACAAATATGTTTTAGGTGGTGTTTGGGAAGTTTTGTGTGTTGGGTTTTTTTTTATTTTTTTTACTAAAAGAAACTTTTTGCAAAAAAAAAAAAAAAAAAAAATCCAAACAAAATATCACATCCAACCCCATAATCATTTCACTTTTTCTTTCACAAACATCACATCCAACCACAAAAAAACCCAACTATTTTCCCAAACACCAAATTTTTTTCTCCAATGATATCCTACAACTAAAAAAACCTACATAAAAACTCACTTCCCAAACACCCACTTAGTAGTAGAATTTACTACGAAACTATGCATATGACTCCCATTATGTGTAGTTAGTAAACACTATTAGATACATATCCATAGTAAAGTGTCAAGTGTTCAGCTTTCAACATAGATACTTCATAAATTTAGAAAAGTTCATGTAACATAGATCATCATAGTCTAGGGTGGAAAGGGGGTCCTTGGATATACGGGGCAAATCTCAACCGGCGGGTCTTGGTGTGGGCCATCCAAGGGGGCCCCAAACGGGGCAGTTGGGCCTAGCAAAGGCCTAAGAAGCTGGGAATGGAATTGTGGGCCGCAAGGCTTGGGTTGTGGTAAAAAATAGAGGGGATCAAGGATAGGCCTGTGATACTAATGTGGGGGGATCTTCAGTTCGTAACTCACGCCCAAAGGGGACTGAATTGGGCCGACATGTGTTAACCCAAGTCAACTTTGATTTTACTGATGTGGGTCGGGTTGAAACGAGTATTGGTTGCTATGAATTGGACAACGTGAACCCAGGTGATCTAGGTCGGGCGGAGTCGGTCGATATAGATAATCAGCATCGTCGGTCAGAAACGAAGTTGGGGTGGGAGTTGGTGGCCCATCACGTTTTTGGTGGCGATGATCTTAGGTCGTAGCTGGTGATGGATATTGGTGGAAACAGTTCTCGGTCGGGGAGTTCGGAAGCTGAAGATGGTGAGGGCTATCTAGATGAGGAGGCGTACGGAGGTGTCTCCTGGGCTGACAGAGGTGGGCAGAGTGATAATAGTAGTGAAGAGGGTCTGCCCTTGGTATTGTGTCCATTAGCTACGGAGGAAGGAGAACCAGAGGATTTCTTTAGACAAAACCAAGATAGGTTTCAGACTAGTGGCAGGTTGGATAGGGCTGAGGTCCCATCGTCTGAGGCAGTCTCCGAATGGGTGTTAGAACGCATCGGGGAGGTTAGTCGCTGTTTGGGTTTGTCGTTTGAAGGCCATGAAGAGGAGGCTATGCGATTATTTGCGGCAGTAGAGGCATCCTGGCGGCAAGGGGCTCCAAGTAGGGGAGTAGGTACGACGTTTGTTACTGCTGGTAAAAGGAACAAGGAGCTCAAGAATTTGGAATGCACTGTTAATTATGATCATGGGAGGCAGAATGTGTGATGTGGTGTTAGAAGAGATCGTGGGGGTCCATTGTTGTCAAAATAAAGTTAAAAATTATATCTTGGAATGTGCGGGGTTTGCATGACAAGGATAAAAGGGTGGCGGTGAAGGCCGTGATGTGGGGTGTAAAAGCGGATGTTGTGCGTCTACAAGAAACAAAGATGGAGGAGTTGGGCTTGGAGTTGATCCAGGAAGTATGGGGGGGGCGCTTTATGGAGTGGGCATTTTTGCCGTCAGTCGGAACGGCGGGTGGGGTTCTTCTTTGCTGGGATAAGAGGGTGGTGGTGAGAGAGGAGGAGGAGGTTGGGGGTTTTTCGGTATCTTGTTTGTTTCGATGCGTGGAGGATGGCTTTTGGTGGGCCTTTACTGGGGGTATATGGTCCAGTGCAGAATTCGGAGCTGGGAGGGTTCTTGGAGGAACTGGAGAATATTGCGTTTCGATGGGATGTTCCATGGTGTGTTGGGGGTGATTTTAATGTTATCAGATGGCCATCGGAGAAGATGGGGAGCAGTCGAGTCTCGGGTGCTATGAGGTCCTTTTGCTCTTTCATAGA
Source organism: Camellia japonica (assembly GCA_030407325.1). NCBI lineage: Eukaryota > Viridiplantae > Streptophyta > Magnoliopsida > Ericales > Theaceae > Camellia > Camellia japonica. The sequence goes on from JAPPVO010000036.1 coordinate 15,340,219, forward strand.
TAATCTGCAGTCGGTTGATTTGCCTATTCAGGGGGGAAGCTTCGCTTGGTCTGATGGGCAGAGGTTGTCTCGAATTGATCGTTTTTTGATGAGTGGGGAATGAGAGGAGCACTTTTTGGAGGTTGTCCAGATACGTCTTCCTCGCCCAGTATCTGATCATTGACCCATTGTGCTTGATAGTGGGGGATTCGTCGTGGCCCCATGCCATTCCGCTTTGAGAATATGTGGCTGCAAATAGAAGGTTTTCTGGACTTGTTGCGTAGATGGTGGAGTAGTTATGTCATTTTTGGTACTTCTAGTGGTGTGCTAGCCTATAAATTGAAAATGATTAAGGGAGATTTGAAGAGATGGAATAAGGATGTGTTTGGTTGGTTAAAGAGCCAAAAGGCGGAGGTGGTGTCTTTACTCTAAACTTTAGATGAGTTTAGAGGTACAAGGGGGTTTATCCAGTGATGATAGTGTTCGGAAGGAGGCCGCAAGACATGACTTTGTTCATATTGCTCGTATGGAGGAGGTGTCCTTCAGACAAAAATCTAGATGCTTGTGGTTGAAGGATGGGGATCGAAACACAAAGTTCTTTCATCGAATGGCGAATGCACATCGGCGGGTTGATCAGATTAGTAGGATGTGGGTGGATGGTCGAGAACTATGTATGAATGTGGAGATTAGGGAAGGGGTTATGGGTTTATACCAACATTTGTTCCGGCATCAAGAGGGGGCATGGCGCCCAGGCTTGGCAGGGGTTCAATTTGATATGATATCGGGGGAGGATAGAGAGAGTTTGGTGCGAGCTTTTACGGAGGAGGAGGTGTATAGGGCTCTGCAAGCCATGAGTGGTGATAAAGCCCCAGGTTTGGATGGTTTCTCAATGGCTTTCTTTCAGCACTGTTGGAGCATGGTTAAGGGTGATGTGATGGCGACATTGGGGGCTTTTTTTTGTGTCTGGTCAATTTGAGAAAAGTTTTAATGTGACTTTTTTGGTTTTGATCCCTAAGAAAAGGGGGGTTAAGGGTGTTCGGGACTTTGGGCCTATTAGCTTGCTGGGAAGTGTTTATAAATTATTAGCTAAAGTTCTAGCAAATAGACTAAGAGGAGTTTTGCCAGCTGTGGTGTCTGAGTCTCAGAACGTATTTGTAGAGGGTAGTCAGATTTTGGATGCAGTATTGGTTGCCAATGAGTGTGTGGATTCCCGGATTCGGCAAAAGTGCCCAGGTTTGATATGCAAATTGGATATTGAGAAGGCATATGACAACGTTAATTGGGATTTCTTCCTGTATGTGTTGGACCGTATGGGATTTGGGAAGACTTGGTGCCAATGGATCAAGTTTTGTGTATCGACTGTGCGGATGTCTGTTTTGATTAATGGGACTCCAGCGGGGTTTTTTCCGATGCATCGTGGCCTTCGGTAGGGGGACCCTTTGTCACCTTTGTTATTTCTTTTAGTGATGGAGGCGTTGAGCAGGTTGTTGGATAGAGCTGTGCGTGGGGGTCTATTAGAGGGCTTTGTGGTGGGATCGTTGTCTGGGGCTTCTGTGGTGTATCTCATCTATTATATGCGGATGATGCTTTGATTTTTTGTGGGGCTGAAGTGGAGTAGGTGGAACATTTGAGATGTGCTTTGTTATGTTTTGAGGCAGTGTCGGGCCTCTAGGTTAGCTTGAGGAAGTCAGAGCTCATTCTAGTTGGGGAGGTGGACAAGCTATCAGTTCTAGCTGCAGTCTTGGATTACCCAAACCCGCCCCCTACAGGTTTAGTATTGTAATTGATCAGTAATCCGAAGATTACCTACGGCCGCAAAGACAAAATTCAAAATATTTAAATATAATCAGGGCCTGAAGCGGAAGCAAAACAAGAATAATAATGTTCATTGAGTTCTGTGTCATGATCAACTGTAGTAATTAAAACATTTTTAATACATTTTTATATATACATGTATGAAGACATATCTCATAACATATCTCACACACTACATGAAGGACTTTTAATAAAATACAAAGGTTAACTCAAGCCTGACAAAATAAAATAAAGCCTCTACACAGAGGTACTTCTTGGGTGACTTGACAAAGATGCAGACTCTGGGGCAAACTCTAATGTTGACACTTCAATTGCTCAACTACATATATATATATATGTATATAAAGAGTGAGTTAACGCCCAGTGAATAATACTAAAATAAAAAGGCTGTATGAATGAGATTCTTAATTAAGTAAAACACATCAATACATATTACATGTAAATCAAAATTAGAACGACTTCAGGTCCATCATTTCCACATTCATATCTATGTGCATAATCATATTCATGATCATGATCACCTTTTCATTCAAATGGCATTTGACCCATTACATTCATATTCAAACGGCCTTTGGCCCATCACAACATTCAAATGGCCTTTGGTCCATCATAATATTTAAACGGCTTTTGGCCCATCATTATATTCAAACGGCCCTTGGCCCATCATAATATTCAAACGGCCTTGGGCCCAAATCATATTCTTCATAGAGCGTTATACAAAAATTAGGCATATAAAATACTCATTCATAATTCAAATCAACAAATCCATGAGGCTTATACAGAAATAGCATTTGGAAAATAACATATTTGAAAATATCTTTACTAAAATATTACTCGTAGTGTTCAGATGCCTGGTTCACCTTTGTAGTTGATCCTACACAATTCATAACACATAGAAATCGGGTTACAATACAATTCATTCCGTTCTTTAATCCGTTTAATTCTCTCAGGCTCTTTCTAACTCTTTAGCTTATTTATAATGCTCAACACATGCCTAAGAGTGCTTAGAAGCTCTGTTATCAGAATCTTACGATTCGCAATTCGATTCGCGATTTGATTCGTAATTTTTGCAAAATCGATACGAATCTATGAGTGAATCTATTTTGGAAGTGAATCTCTAGTGAATCGCACGATTCTCAATCGATTCACAATTCGATTCACTTTTTACGATTCATGCAATTTTTGAAATTATTGCGTCCGACATATTTCGATTTTTTTTTTCTCCATCTTTTTAGTGAAAATGACATAATATAACTAGTAATAGCATTTAATACTAAGATAACCAACATATATACATGATTTATTGTTATTTTAGTGGTCATGAAGTTTTTAATAGAATCCAATCAGATTCAGTCAAATCCAACATATTTTTAACCTTTCTTCTCATTTCTTGCCCCTAAAAAATATAATATATCTTCTAAAGATGTTTAAGATTAAAGTTACACTATGAATTATCTATAGCTATTTTATTAAATTGAATATAATTGAATATTACATGTGCGAGGTTAGTTATACCTTTTAAAATGTTTTAGACTTTAAAATAAAAAATTCTTTCTTATTATTTGTTCACTATTACTTAGAAAAGTATGTATACTTATTATCCAAATATCAATATTATTGTTAATTATTGTTACCTTGAAAATTGATAATTTGTCTATTTGGTTATTATCTTTATTAAGAATAGTTGATAAGAAATATCTAAAAAAGAAAAAAGGTAAGATAGTGATCTTACATAGTAACCTTTGTTAACTTCTTACCTATTAAACTACGTGATTATCATTCAAAATAACATTTTCATTGATTAAAGTCTAATTATTTCATATTCATAAGTTATATTTAACATCTAAATGTGTAGATATATATTTTTAAGTAATTTAAAAAAGTGACCGAATCTTTACGATTCACGATTCGCGATTCGATTCGATTCGTGATTTGGTACGAGGCCATTTCGATTCACGATACGATCCCGATTTGACAACTATGCTTAGAAGTGAAAGAGAACGGAAATGAAGCATGGAACAGTTTTTCAAAATTTTTTGAAACAGGACTTTTCGCTCGAGCGCAACATTAGTCGCTCGAGCGGACCCCTTGGTCTGTAAAAATATTGGTTGCTTGGATTCTACGCTGGAGCGACAACTTTGCTCGAGCGGCGATGATGAATTTTGGGTTTTCTAGAATGTTGTTTAAACTTTAAAACACATTACCAAGGCTCCAAATTCATGCATGACTTACTCAAATATGTAGAAACATTCCCAATTACATATATTTGAAGTTAGTTCCACTCATACTTCAAAATTCCACGACTTTAATTGAAATTTAAGCCTTGGATTTCATGTTTTAAAAATCATCTTTTAATTCTTTATTTGTTTTATGAAACATAAAATTGAAGCTACAAACCCCCTTTCAAAAATATTTGCATAGATGAAGTTTAAATTAAAATCAAACTAATTGTTTGATGCTCAACATAAATTATAATTTATCTCTAAGTTTGTCAAATTAAATTTAATTCATTTTTTTCATATCAAGTCTAATTTCAAACCCACAAATTCTAAATCATGAATTGAACTTCCAAAGCTCTTGAAAATTCATGATGCATGTACAATTGAAACTCAATTTCATGTTAAGACAACTAAATTCAAACCCAAAGTGATTAATTTCTAAATTAATTTTCATAAATTTGAACCTAACTCTTTTGCATGGGTCAAATCTTCAATAAATCCTTATTGCATGTAATTTATAAAACTCAATTCAATAATGATTCTCAAAATTAAACTCAACCTTAACAAATTTATAGAATCATAACTCATATTCTTTAACCTAACTTGATTTTACATGCAAAACCCAATTTCTATCAATTTATATAATTAATCTTCAAATCTTTATTTTTAATCTTCTCAAAATCCACCTTGAATCAGTTTTCGTTTAGATTATTTAAACAATTCTAGAAAGAGGATGGAATTTCTTACCTTAAGATGAATTTTTCATAATTTTTAACTTCAATTTTGATATCCCACAGGACTCTCTTCTTCAATCCCTTTGCTCTTTTCCTCTCGGTGTCTCTCTCCCTTAGCTCGTGCTCTCTATTTCTTTTTCTAACTTTTTGTTTCCAGCAGAGTGAAGGAATGAACTCCCCTTATATGACTTCATTCATTCATCTTTTCTTTTATTTATTTATTTTTTTAATTTTATTTAGTGGGACACTTGTCCTTACTATATGAACCCATGTGGTGGTGTATTAATTCTTTCATTAACTAATTAATCTTGCTTAGGATTACTTAATTGAGATTAATCTTTGATTATAATTAGCTTAATTAACCATCTCTTAATTTTAATTAGTTATGTAAAATTCTAACTCAATTAATCATAACTAATTACAAATCCCACATAATTTTAATTAGTCTAATGGACTTCAATAAAGGTCCAATCAAATCATAATTAAATTGATCAGTCTGAATCAGATTTTTAATCAAACTTCCAAAAAGCTCCAAATGTCTAATTGAACTTATTACCATCCTCAATTTTGGTTTCTCACATCATTAAGGTCTTCAATTTTAGATCAAACACCAAAATCTCCATCAATAAATTACATGTTTAATTAAACACCTCATAAATAAGTTAATTCATAATAATCTTAATTTTCAATCTTCATAACTTAATGAACTCCAATTCAGACCCAATTAATAGAATCTCAATTTTACTAAACTGAATTGAATATTTAATTAAATTTTCATATGGTCCGATACTCGTAATTGAATAATTCAGTTCACTAATTATACTTTCTTAAGCCATTTTGGCTTTCAATTTTTAATTCCAAATTAAATCTTCAACCAACTCATAAACGAATTAGACTGAATAATTCTTATAAACCCCAAATTAAATTAGAATAATGGGTAATTAAATTCAAATCTCCTTAATTAATTAAATGTCACATATAATACGTAGTGGGGTTGTCACATGCAGGGTGTCCATTTGCCGGTATCTTGTTTGGCTTTGTCATTAGGAGCTTCATTCAAGGCGAAAGGGGTGTGGGATGGAGTGGTGGAACGAGTCTAGCGTCGTCTGGCGGGATAGAAGAGGTAGTATTTGTCGAAAGGCGGGCGGTTGACGCTGATTAAGAGTGTGTTGAGTAGTATTCCAACCTACTTCATGTCGGTTCATGTTATTCCAGTGCCAGTGGCGCACCGGTTGGAGAAGCTTCAAAGGGATTTTCTATGAGGTAGTAGGGGTGATGAATTTACGTATCATCTGGTTGATTGGGGGCAAATTTCTCAATCTAGGCAAGCAGGGGGTTTGGGGGTGAGGCGGTTGGTGACTTTTAATAGAGCTTTGTTAGGGAAACGGTTATGGCGGCTTGCTTCGGAGGTGGATAGGTTTTGGCAAAGGGTGGTGGCTTCTAAGTATGGGATGGGAAGGGGGAATTGGAACTCTAGGGCCGTGATTACCATGCATGGTTGTGGGCTTTGGAAAGGGATTTGGCTAGGTTGGGGAGGAGTTTTGGAAGTGGATAGGATTTAGGGTGGGAAATGGGTTGAGGGTGAGGTTTTGGCAGGATAACTAGTGTGGTGGAGTTGCTGGGGGCCCGTTTCCCGTTGATTTTTAATACTGTGGTTGATCGGGAGGCGACGGTTGTATCTTATTTAGAGGGTGGGGATGTGGTTTGGGATATTCAGTTACAGCGTGAGGTGCAGGATTGGAAGGTTGATCAGTTAGTGGAGCTGTGGGGTTTCTTATACGGGTTGGGAATTACTGGGATGGGACAAGATGTTCTGCTGTGGAATTGGGTGGGGGCAAAGGGGAGGTTTATAGTTGCATCCTTGTATTAGGCTTTGATGGGGGATGGTGGAGATGCTTTTCCTTAGAAAAGTGTTTGGGTGCCGGGTGTTTTGTCTAAGGTGGCGTTCTTCATATGGACGGCAGCGTTAGGGAGGAATCTCACTTTGGACAACTTAATGCGGCATGGTCATGTTTTTGTGAACCGGTGTTACATGTGTTGTGTTGCTGTTGTGTCAGTGGACCATTTGTTTTTTCATTGTTTGGTGGCTTCTCGGTTGTGGGGTTTTATATGTTCTTTCTTTGGGATTGCTTGGGTCCAATTGAAGGGGGTGTTGGATATGTTATGGGCATGGCTGGGTGTCTGGATTGGGCATCGGCGTTGGCGGGTGTGGTTGTTGGCGCCGTTTTGTTTGATGTGGTTTGTTTGGTTGGAGCAAAATGAGCATACCTTCTTGGACATTTCTCATGGGGTTGCTTGGTTACAAAGTCGTGTACTTGTCGTTATGTACAGTTGGTTGGAGAGAAAGGTTAATCCGGAATTGTTTTTTTTTTTTATAGATTTTCTAGATGATGTGATTGGTTAGTTTGTTTTTGGTTTCCCCAACGTGGGGATGTCGTTTTGTATTTGTTGCATCATCTTGATGCTTTTCTAATAAGATTTGTTTATTTATCCAAAAAAAAAAAAAAAACATAGATCAACATAGTCAGGCATACTAAGGGTGAATAGCAAATTAGTTGAGAGATGGACTTGGTTTTATTGTTAGGAAGAAAAATGATTCATTTATTGGTGGTCAAATTGTTTAATTATATTATATGATTTAGCATTCAGATTGTTTATTTATTTATTTTCTAAAGATGAAGTGTAGGCTGCATATTATTAAACTCCATTGATTGGTGGTTGCAGGTGAGAGATGAGCTTGAACAATTACTTGATGATGATGATGATATGGCTGATCTTTACTTGTCTAGAAAGTTGGCTGGTGCATCTTCACCTGTAAGTGGCTCAGGTGCTGCCAATTGGTTTCCTATGTCGCCTACCTTAGGTTCAAAGATATCTAGAGCGAGTAGGGCAAGTGTGGCAACAGTTCGTGGAGATGAGGATGATGTTGAGGAGCTTGAAATGTTACTTGAGGTTATAAACTTATAACATTAACTTGCTTTTTTGTTTGTTATTCCTCTCAAAGTTAATGTGTTATGAAAGTGCTGGTATATTGCAGGCTTACTTCATGCAAATTGATGGAACATTGAACAAATTGACTACGGTATGTTATATTGAATTCCTTCGATTTATCCTACTTTACCAATGCACATTCTTGATAAATAGTTGTGGCAGTATGATTCTGGTAAAATAGTGTGGCACTAAAACTATGAAGGATGTACTTGTAAATCTTGTAATTTATTTTAGAGTGAACAAAGAAAGGTAAGAGGGTCTTCCTTTTCTTTTGCTGAGTTTTGGTGCCAGTTTTTCTCTCCAAACAAAACCTAAACTGTCTTGACATCAATTTATTTGAAAATCAAGTGACAGAAAGCTTGAATATAAAGGTTTTTGAGTTCACATTATTTACTTCTCTGTTATTAGAATGGCAATAATTTGTATTTTAATTTCATTTGAAAAAAAAAGTATATATCTTCTAATTCTATTATGAGGATAATTTTTAGATACACAGAATTATCAATTACAAGTGTATACATGTTCCATTTCTTGTTAATTTTTTTTTTTTGTTTGTGGAATTTTCATGACCTATTCATCATTCACCTCTAACTAAGTTGGTCATGAAATTAAGGTCATCTTGTAGATTCCAAGAGCTATATGACCCATGTCCCCCCCTCCTCCCGCATCTCCTTTTGATTATTTCTCTTTTGCCAAGACCTCTATGGATAAAAATCTGATATACAGGGGAAACACTAGGATATATATATATATATATATTTTCATATTTGCTTGACAAATGGAATATAATGCTTCCATATTACTCTCATTCAGTATAATGTTTATGTAATTGGGATTCTTGATTCCATCTGCATCTTTGTTAATGTGGTGTCAGGCGTTTCAGTGAATGGGACAATATTTGGCTGCCTTTGATGATTGGATGGTTTGTGTATGCTCATTTAAATCTTCATATGACAGTTTGATTGTGCTGTTTCATTTTCAATGGCTAATTTGTATGATGTGTTTGATAGTGATTTGTATAGGGATAGTGATTCAAGTAATCTTCATGTGACAGTTTGATTGTGCTGTTTCATGTTGGAGGACTTCTTGTCCTCCCTTAAATACTTTGAATCCTTTTCTCTTTCATTTTTAATAAAATTTAAGGCTCCATTTGGATATGTGGATTTGAAATGAATGGATTTGATATCACCTACGTTACACGGACTCGTCAGTTTTGGCGAAGTACCCGTGTCGATATGACACGACACGGGTACGGGTACGGGATACGGACGGGATACGGCATGGAAGAAGTGGATACGGCATGGAAGAGAAGACGAAGAGTAAAGGAGAAGAGAAAGAAACCTGGTCGGCGAGAGGATCCTGATCGGCGACTTCGAACCAGTCGACTTCGATGACCTTTGAACCAGTCGCAGCAGTCGACTTCGATGACCTTCGAACTAGTCGATGACCTTCGAACCAGTTGCGTCTCTCACTCGATCGCCTCTTCGACCAGATCGCGTCTCTCGCCTTCGCTCTCTCTCTCTCACCTTTTCGCCTCTGTCCCTTTTCGCCTCTGTCTTATCTTATACATATGTATAGAATAGAAAATATAGATATAATACGAAGATATAATACTTATAATATAATATATATAATAATACTTACTTATAATATATATAATATATAATATATAATACTTATTATAACACATATTTTATATTTTTATATTTTATAATAGTTAATAAAAAATAATATATATAAAATAAAAAAAATTAATAAAAACACATTATTTAAAATAAAAATTAAATAATTAATATGTATTAAAAAAAATATTTATAAAAAATATTATTCCTTATTTATTATATTTTTGTTATTATATAATATATATGTCAATTAAAAGTAAAAAAAATTATATAGATAAATCAAAAAAATTATCAATAAAGTAATACATAAGATAAATAAAAATAAATATATCTAGAAATAACTATTTAACTTATCTTTATATAATAAATATATTTTAAAAATTAAATATTTAACGTATCCCCGTACCCGTATCCTCGTTTGGATCCATATCTACGTATCTTAATTTTTAATTTTGAAGTACCCGACCCCTAATACGTACCCGCCACCCAATACCCGCACCCGAGTCCATGTAACATAGGATATCACTTATTCAACGAGTATAACGTTTAGTTCAATGTAATATTCTAGGTATGAATTTCAACAATGGATTTGAGAGTTTTAGATTATTGGATTGAATACTAAGTGAACATGGTTATTTGAAATCCTTTAATGAATGATTGTACTTGTAAAAATTTAACAAAATTCATCTTTCCTATCTCTAGCATCCTTCACTGTAGAATTATCAATTCTATATCCATTAATCAATTTTCTTATAATTTTATAAAGTTGAACATAAAATCCCTTCATTTTCAAATCCACATATCCAATTGGAGCTAAATGTTTGCTGATTCAAAAAAAAAAAAAAAAAAAAAAAAGAAGGAAAAATTAACTTTAGGCAGGAAGCTTATTTGGGCGCAAGTCAAACCTTGGTAATCCATCACTACTGCTCAATCTTGGCTTTTCCGTAGTTCTCACTGGTCTCTTTCTTTCTGAGCATAACCTTTTTGTTTCCAAGCTGGGTTTAATGGTATTGTATGGTCTGCTTCATTTTGAGGAAAAATGTGTCTTCTGCACAAGTAATATCCTGATTAGTGTCTATTAAAGGTAGCTAGATTCTGGCAATCTTCATTGAAACTGTCAAACTCCCTATTCAGTTTATTGCACATAGAAATTGTCGAACTCCCTATTTATTATTTGTTTATTGCACATAGAAAAACCGCTAAAACCCATGCTCACAAATTTTGCAGCTGCGTGAGTATATTGATGATACAGAGGATTACATTAATATTCAGGTATATGGAACTGGGACATAAAATTTGAATTAATTGATTGAGTTAAATTGGTTGGGATTTCCAATGTTAGTCTAAATACACTTCATGTTCCCTTTTTGTAGCTTGACAATCACCGAAACCAGTTGATTCAGGTATTTTATTATGCGTGCTTTTTATGATACTGATAGTCTTGATTATTTTCTTGTTTGTCTGTTTTAAGGAACTGAACTTTGTGGGGAGTTTATGTCGTGACAATAGAAATTTTCATATTTTTACTGTATGGCTGCAGCTAGAGCTTTTTCTAAGTTCAGGAACTGTTTCTTTATCCATCTATTCTTTGGTGGCCGGAATATTTGGCATGAATATTCCATATACATGGAATGATCATTACGGCTACATGTTCAAATGGGTATGCCTGGAATTTCACCTGTTAAATTTGGCAATATATTTGTTTAACTGCTAATTTTAATTTAGACTTAAATGCTCATTTCCTTGATGTCACCAGGTGGTCATCTGTGCAGGGGCATTTTGTGCCATCGTTTTTGTATTTATCATTTCCTATGCTCGGTACAAGGGTCTTGTTGGATCTTGAAATTCATAAGTTGTGTCCTGTTGTTTGGTAAGTATCTGTAGTGTTCGCAACGCATTGAGTTAGTGATTCATTTTATCTTTAGACTGCCTATGTAGCTATGTGAATTGAGTCTCTCTATTTTTTTCTCTTCCTCTTGCTATAGAATTCCAGATTGCAGAGCTCCAGCAGCACCGTTGTTCAAGATTTGCAGAAACTACACAAAATTTTAACGACTTGATTAGCCCATTTGGGGTGCAAAACACAGAATTGTAATCAGATTACAAAGTTACATTTTGTTCTTCCGGTGTCTAATTAAAGTTACTATTGTTCTTTATACATGAAGTTGGGTCAGTCATAGTACCTTTAATTTTATCAGTTCTTTGTAATTGTCCATAATTCAATTGTTGTCATAATAATTATATTTAATAAAATAATTATCTGCATGCCTTCATTAGTTTTGTTACTCAGTGCTGGGTCTTTCTACCAGGTGGGAAGCTTGGCTGCTTGGTGATTATTCCACAGTTATCTGGAGTGATCTTTAAAGATTATTGTAGTAGTGAATGGGCAAAAATCGATTTTTACTTTTTATTTTGAACTCATCTATGTTACCTATATTTTATATGGTGGTGTTAGATGCATCAACTAGTGTATTAATTAGTGTATCAACATTAATTATGATATTATTATTCATCCTACTTATTATAAAAATTATAAATATCAAAATTTTTTTAAATTATGTCACATCATTAATTAGTACATTAATTGGTGCATATAGTATTATTCTATTTTATATGGCGTTGTATGTATTTAGGTACTATGTTACGACTCTAAAGTCTACATTTAATGGAAAAAAAAAAATTTAAAAACCTACATTTCTGTCAAAATCTATATTGTCATAAATATTTTTAAAGCCACATTTTTGTCAAAATCTCTATCGTCATTATGTATTATGTTTATAAACTTCAATCTCAATTAACTTAAAAATATGACTTTATGGAGTAGACCATGGCAAAGGCGGTTATCCTTCTTAGAAAACAAAAGCTGTTTTCATTCAAAAAGTGCATAAAATTTGAACGATTACTATAATTTATTTTCAATCGATAACTAAAAAGTATGTACATCATAGAATTTCTTGACTATTTATGGTTCTCAACGAAATCAATTAAACTTTTGCAAAATTTTTTTAAAAAAATATCTTGAATATTAAATTGTTCTTAACCAAGTCAATTAAACTTTGGTTGCCAAAAAAAAAAAATTATAGTCTCAGGGGCAACTCTCATTCCTGTAGGGTGATTTTTTTTTGATACATATTTTTGAAGATATTATAAAAAATTCTCATACTTTTTAACTCTTATAACAAAATAAATTCTGAAATTATAATTTTATCAATTTAAACTTTAATTTTTTTAATTTTGTTTTAATTTAAATCATTAACCTATATTCATTAAATAAAATTGACAAAAAAAAATATATTTTATTCATTAACAACTACGTAGCATAAAAATATTTTATTATATATGATTCATATATTTGGTACAAATCTAAATATTAATATAATAATATATATTTTTATATTATTGACAAATAATGCATCATTTTTTGTCTAATTAAAAAATAATAATTAAAACATAAAATTTAAAGATTAAAGTGAAAAGACAACCAGAGACAAAATGTAATTTATTCATTTTTTGTTTTTTTATGTAGGGTGGTGCACTTGTTTTGTACACATGTTTTATAAGGTAGTGTTTTTTTATTTAAGTTTTGTGTTAGAACTCATAACGTGTGTCTTACAGTGTGGTCACGTGTTCAGCTATTACGTTATCAGTTCATATTGATGATAAAAATGCTTGTTCTAATTTTTAAGGTTTAAAGTCAATTTTAATGAGTTGATAGTGAGTTCTACCTACTGTGATGTAATGGTTCTTGGTTTGTTTTGTTTATTTGTTTTTCTTTTTGTCATGTTATTAGTGCTTTATTAGAGTATTGAAATTAGTACTGTGAATCATTGCTGTATTGATAAAGGCATATTTTAAGAAGTAAGTTAAAAGTTAATTTTTTAATTTTTTTAAAAAAAATTATAGAAAAAGTAAAAAAGTAATATATAAATTAAAAAATTAACTTTTTAACTGACTTGTCAAATAGGTCAAAGCAATAGGATGGTTCCATCCTTGTAGCAGAAATTTTAAGTATATTTTTTACTTTTTTAGATGCACATTGCTTGGATGTATCTAAAAAGTAAAATATTTGTGAAAAATATTTTTAAAAAATTAATAAATACACAAAAATATTAAAAATATACTGAATTTTAGTATTTTTTAAAATATTTTTTGGTATTTAGTAAATTTTTTAAAGATTTTTTTCACAAAAATTATTCTTTTTAAGTGTATTTATGTTAGGTGTATCTAAAAATTAAAAAATTACTTAAAATATTAAAATAAAATTAGTAAAAATAAAAAAATACAAAAAATAAGAAAGAAATTTTTTTTGAAAACTATTTAAAAAAAAACTAGAAATAAACATGTGAATGCATTTTCCTTCCCCACTTGTCTTTTTGAAATATTTATTATGTACTTTAAAATTTCCTAATCAACATGGAAATTATTTAATAAATCTCAATGAATATAATTTTTTTTTTAGATTGTCAATGACTAGATTTTAGGAAGAGTGCTACTATTAGCATCTCATTAATTGTTTTGGACCCTACATTTTTTAGACTCTCACTTACAAATTCAAAAAATCTTAAAATTTCTTTTATCCCCTCAAATAATATCAAAATTATTTTTGTAAAAACATTTCACTCATTCAATTGAATACACATCCTCACACCCCAAAAAGCCCCTCTCCCCAAAACTATAACAAACTCATGAAAGTGATTGCTACTTCATCTCTACATACTTGTTTATGACCTGAGAAAATAAATTTAGAGTTTTTTTTGTTGTTAATTCAAATTTTCCCTTTTGTGGGTTCTGCGATCTCCACGAGTTTCAGTTATTTATTCCCGAACAAATAAGAAATGTTCGATTACCTGTTCCCGAACAAATGAACAATGTTCGGGCTTGTGTTCCTAAATACCGGTCATATATTCGGGAGTTTAGTCCTAAAAAAATGATGAACAGATTTTATTATTTTTGTTATTTTTTTTCAAGAAATTTATCCTTACAAAGCCAATCTCTTCTGAGCTAAGAACACCATCAAAGTTATGAATATCTTCTAAGCTTTTATTGTTGTATTTCTCTCATCTCATGGAGTTGTGATTTTCGAAAAAACTTCCACTCATTGTCATTATCGGAGAAGTGTAGATAATCAAATGATTGCCACCGTTATCGCCGGAATATTATCGCCAAAGGATTTTAAAGGTTTTGAGGGTGGATAAGTTTTGAAGGTAGGATTTGAGAAAGATGGATGGGTGGTGATGGAGGTGACTGCTCTCATAAACCCTACCTCATGATGTAGTGGGTATGTGGGTATAATTATGAGTTGGGATGTCCCAAAATTATTGATGTCTTTTTTAGTAATTTCATTTAAGGTTATTATTGTAATAAAAAAAAAAGCTAAAAAATGGGAAGTCCAAAATAATTGATGGGGTGCTAATAGCAGCACTTTAAAGAATATTAAGGGATTGTTTGGGAAGTGTTAAATTAGTGTACTTTTTGACTTTTTATGAAAAAAAAAAATATATAGATTGAGTTAGAAGTGATGTAGTAGAGAGGTGATGTGACCCAAATAACAATGTTTTAAGAACTAGACCGGACTAGCCTGTTCAACCTGTAGAATCGGACCTAGTTTCGATTCGAATGATCCACAAAAATCGGACTAGGCCAAAACCCGGCCTTGTTTGCAAAAACAGAAAAAATCGGTGATTGAATCGGTAAAACCGGCAAACTGGTCTCAGTTCTCGACCAACCTCGTTTTTTTTTTTTAAATTTTTAATTTTCTTCTTTTCTTTTCTTTCCTTTCTTTCCTTCCTTCTTACATATTTATATATCAAATTTTTGACTAAAAACTCTTATTTCAACAGTCTCCTCTCATGAGCAGGAGTCTCATTAGAAGCTTAAAGAACTTATGAAAGTCTATTCCTATTTATAGGAAAAATTTGTTCATAGAGAACCTAAAAATTCAATGTGGGATTCAATTAAATTGTTTGAATTATATTTGATTGGAGGGAGAGTTGAAAATTTCATTTCTCTCTAAAATTAAATCTAGTATTCAATCAATTTGTTTGGAGGGAATGCTAAATTTTTTTAATTTCTTTAAAACTAGTGACTTTTTTTTATTTATTAAATATTATTATTAAATATTATGCCACACTTTTTTTTTATTTCAATAATTAATTATATATATATTTATTTTATATTTATGTTTTTAATTATATAATATTAATTATGATGTCACGGTTCGATTGTTTCGACTCGACGGTTGAACTAGTGACCTGTTCACCGGCCTTTTTTTCGGTTCGCTCACCGGTTCGGTTTTCAAAACATTGCCGAATAAGATGGTTGTGACTTAAATAAAATAATGTGCTAAGCCCCGTTTGTTTTGGGAGATAGATGAAGGATTTGGATTGGGATTGAGGTGAGACCCACTAATATTGTGTTGTTTTGGGAGATGGAGAGCCGGATTAGGATGGGCCTTGGAGAGGGGATTAGAATGGAGGCTTAGGACTTGGTATTAGAAAATAGTCCGCGCGGACTATTTTTTTATTATTTATTTTATTTTTTACATGTTGGGCATTTTTTTTGAACATTAATGTTTAACTTTTTATATTTTTTATTAAGTAAAAATCATAATTTTATTTATTTATTTTATTTTTTACATGTTGGCCATTTTTTTTTTGGGAACATTAATGTCTAATTATTTTATATAAAAATGATTTAACAACCCCTACACCGACAATTATCATCAAAACAAATATAATTTTACTTAATCTACTCATTATCAATCCATTCACTAACAATCCCCTCGCTGTTAATTCCCTCACTATCAATTCCATCTATTCTACATCTGAAAACAAACGGGTCCTAAAATATCATATTCTATTTTAGTACATGTCAAACAAAGCCTTGGGGTACACTATACAAATATACTTTTTTATTTTTTTTTATCTTTTTTAGATCACGTTATCTTTCTATTTTACTACACATCTATTTGTAAAAGGTTAAAAAGTACACTTATTTAGATCATTTCAAACCATCCCTAATTTTATAAAACAATTAGTATTTGAGTCAAAATATATCAAATTTTAAAATATAAAAAATGAACAAATGGCATTGAACAATGATTGAGACCCCACACCATAAGATTCTCACAAAATTCTTTTAAATTTAAACCACTTATGATATAAACTCCATATATATATGAATTGACCCCACACATATATGAAAGGCCAAAATCATTTTGGGGGTGGGGAGATCATCTAAAGGGTCACAAATATTTTCCTTTGGTCAATGTGTAAAATCCTGCTTGTATCATACGTGTAATTTGTCCTTAGTGCAAAATAATAAATGTGCGCATCCTTTTTGTTATGAACTTTTATAAATAGAGATTGTTTCGCCAAATCTACCTTAATAATTATTTGAATACAATTTATTATTTAAATATTAAGTATCAAATTAAATTTTTGTTCAATAATTGATATTTAAATAATTAATTTTTATTCGGTCGTTAGATAATAAATGAAAAAAATTGCATGAACTAATTTTTTTGTGATGTCCAAATAAAAGGTCGACTTATGGACTCACGTGTGACTTGCACCTGATTGTCACTTTACATAATATTATTGGATTGACTAGCCAAGATTTCTCTTTTTTTTGTCCCACACAAATTCCATGTGACAAGACTCAATTCTCTGTGCGACCTCCACTATACACCAGGCCTCACACAGCAACCTTGAGACAGATGACTTTTTGCGACGTCATTTGCGACGGAAACCTACTCGTTAACACCAAGGTTGAGGACATTTGTTAGAGAGGGAGGAGAATGGGCAAGTATGACTTTTTGCCTTCTCTTTTTTTTTTTGTTTTGTTTTGAAACTCATCTATTAATTACTTTCCATACATAAATTTTAAAAAATAAAAAAAAAAAAAATATTTATACAACACGTTACGTGTGTTTTATTGGGTTGTGCACGTGTTCAGGTATTACGTTACAAGCATGGGTGTTTATGAGTCGATTTGGTTTGATTTTGTATTAAACTAGTAATTGACCTATGTAACGCATATGCTGTGTTTAAAAAAAAAAATATTTGATAGTACAATATGTGTTATAAAAAAAAATTTAATTTTAATTTAAAATCAAAATTCAAGTATGATTTTAATTATTTATTTTAATAATATTGGTGCTATCGTCCTATAAAAATTATTACTTGAATAGTATATATATATATATATATATAATGTTAATTAAATTATTTGTGTATTTTGAGAATTTAGTTCTATCATATTATAAAAGTTTAATTATCATATAATAATTTTGTATGATATATATTAAATTATAAATAGAAAAATAAATACTCATTTTGATATTAAAAAATAATATTTAAATTGGAAGAAAAATTAGTAACATAAAATTAAAATAATTTTAGCTATTTAATTTTCTTTTATATTCATTTGGAAAAAAAAAATATGTAGGAATAGAAATTTATTAAAATTGATTACAAAAATTAAATATAAATATATTGTAGTTGGATTATCATATAATGATTTTATATGATATATATATATTAAGTTATAAAATTGTAAAATAAACACTCTTAATTAAACGACTAACCAAGAAAAAATCACATAACATCTAAACCCAAAAAGAAAAAATAATGAAAATAACCAAAGGATAGATACATCTCAGTGTGTGAAGTGATTAATTATCTTTAATATTATGTCAAAACATAAAATAACTTACTAATCAACAATTGAAACAGTAACTCAAGCAGTAAATCCAAACTTTTGAGATTCCTCGAGAGTATTATTGTTGTGCTAATTTTTCCTCATGTGAGTTGTCATTATATAAAATAATATAAGAAATGAAGTATAATTTCATATATAGAATTATTATAAAATTTTAACGGTAAATCCATAATATAGAATAATATAGAATTGATATTGGATTGCATGGGAAAATAAGAAAAAAAAAAAGGAGACAATTTAGCATTAAAAAAAATCCTAATACCTTTGAAAGAATTAAGTAGAAAAACGTGATGATATGCAAAATTCGTATTGGGTTTGTGAATTATTTTAATTTATCATAAAAAATATATGGAAAAGAAATATTTGTCAAATAGAATCCATATAAAATAGATAAAGTTAGTATAATTTAAATTAAGTTTGGATTTGTGTAAAACTATATATGTAATTAAGAAAATATATACTGACATGAATCTCTTAGAAAAAAGAAAACTCTTATAACGTGGCAAGTATAGGAAAAATATTACTTTTAATAATATATATATGATTCGAAACTAGCCTAATCATGATTGATTCCAAGTTTTTAGAGTGATTCTATTTGCACTCAAATATTAACTCAGTATGCTCAAATAAAATTTTAATTCCTGTTACAAACTAATATAAATTTATTAATAAAAACAATACATATTAAATTTTAAAATAAAATATTATTATTTTTTCTTACCGCACACTCTAAAAATTTGAAATTTGAAAACACCATAGGATTTTTGAAAATAGTGCAATTTGAAAATTTATTTATTATTTATTATTTGGGTGTATCTTAAAAAGTATTTTGTAAAAAAACATAAGGTGCATTGAGAGAAAATTATAATCCTAAATAATTTAATAGAGAATATTGAAAAATTTAGCGTACTAATGATTTTTTAGGTGTAAATAGAATGGAATCCCCTAATTTTTGAATTGAGAACCAAACTAATTAAACAGTAGAACCAACCCAACCCAATGTAGCTTGGGTTGGTTCAGACTAGAACCACGGTTTCACTATTTTAAAAATAAGCAAATCAAATAATAATAAATAATTAAAATACTTAAGTTTTTAATATTTAAGCATAACACAAACAAATAGCAAAATATTGTTTAATACAAGTCAATAAAAATTAAATCCAATGCAAACTTAAATATAATCAATATAAATTAAATCTATCAATATAACTAATACAAATTAAATCAATTACGAAATCCGACTCAAGCTTCTAGTAATTTTTTCATTAATCTAATAATTATTGTATATAAAAAACTATTAGGTGTAATCAAGTCATTATAATAGAATAATAAGGTGAAACCATGTCAATATAAATAAAATTTTAAAAATATAAATATATATAAATAAGTTTAGTTCGCGGATTTGTTCAATTTATACAATGCCTAAATTAAAAACCAAGCCATTTTTATTAGTTTAATGATTTGAAGATCCAGAACCAAGTTAATACACTAAAAAATCAAATCAAATCAACCCAAATCGATTGATTTGGTTCGATTATTCGGCTTACTGAGTAATTTGAACAACTCTAATTACAACTATGTCCTGGAAAGTGGCTGGACGGTTCTACCAAAAAAAAAAAAAAAAAAAAAAAAAAACAAAAAGAGAAAAGAAAAAGTTAATTAGAATTAAGGCAAAACTTAACAAATTATTTTTTAATAAGTATATTTAATGAAAAAGAAATATTGTAAGTCTACATTATTGTCAGAATTCCTATTACTATATTATTGTCATTATGAGTTTGTTTGGGATGTGAGTTGATTTTTTGATTTTTTAGTTATTTTAATCTGAGGCTAAAAAGTCTCATTTGTGATAGGTTTTTTTTTTATTTTTTTGATTTTTTTTAGAAAAAAATAATTATTATGGTTTGGATGTGACATTTTGTCTTATTAGATTAAAAAATTTATTTTATCTTTTTGTGACTATTTTAGTTAAAAAAATTCATTTTAACTTAGGCCAAACGAATGTTACATACCAGTGGCGGAGCCAAGAATTTAATATGGGGGGCACTAATTAATTACAATCTCAAATTTTTTCTTCCCCAATCAATAACAATAACATAATAATAATTTTTCGAACTAATGTTAAACATTAAAAATTAATATCCATTACAAAAAGTTTTAAATGTTAAACTTTTACAATTGACCGACGAGTTTTCATCTTTTGAAATCTTTCCATAATAGTATCATTGTCAATGCCATCAAAAATATCTCTCTCAATGTAGACAATCAAGCTATCATTCATCCATTCATCACCTATTCGGTTCCACAACCGATTCTTCACAATATTCATAGCTGAAAATGCCCTATCAACAGTAGTAGTTGCAACAGGTAAGATTAATGCTAAAGTCAAAAGCAAATACACCAATGGATACTCTTTGTCTCTTCCAGTCTCTACCATTTTCTTAGCAAGATCGGTAATTCCATTCAACATTGAGAGCTCACTACTGGATAGCATGTTGATAATATATGTATTAAGTTGATCATTAAGTACCATGAGCTCCACTGAAGAAAATTCTTTGGGATAAAATTCAGCAAGATGAATTAACTTTTTCCTGTTAAAACTAGAGAAAGAGTTAGATGGATTCAAACATGCCACACAAAGTAACAACTCAGTGTTCGACTCAGTGAAACGAACATTTAGTTCTTGAATTTGCATATCTAAAATAGTGTAGAATAACTCAGCGTGATAGTAATATAGGTTTGTAATTTCTTGAGTATTGCGCCTTTTTCTCCCTCGAGCTACAAACATATCTTCCATTTGGGGAACATCAATTTCATGCTTTTCATAAAAAGACAAAATATCATCAAGTAAAGATGTCCACCCACTCTCCCTCATCTTTTGGAGTTGTACTTTAGAAATTTGAACTAAATTCATGGTATTAACAATATCTTGATCATTTCTTTGTAGTGCTTGCGATAAGTCACTTGTAATAGCCATTATCGTTTTCATCAAATGAATGTTGAATACAAACTCAAATGATTGAATTGAGTCCAACAATATATTTGCTTATGCACGTTGTTCTTAAGTTGAACCATCCTCCGAAATCATTTCAAGCACATCAATCACTGTTGAAACATACTAGCTAAGCTGACTAAAGTACCATAGTGTGAACCCAACGTGTATCACCAGCACGTTTAAGATTAGTTTCTTGATTTAAGCCTTGCCCACTAGATAGCTCTTCAGTATTAAGTGCCTCAACAACTTTTGTAGCTTGCTTCTCCCTAACAATATCTCAGCGTTTACATGATGCTCCAACAACATTCATCACATTAGAAACCAAAGTGAAAAGTAAAGCAATTTGATTATGATTATTTGCCACGGCTACAAGTGCCAATTGCAATTGATGAGCAAAACAATGAACATAATATGCACAAGGATTCTCTTTCAGTATAAGTGTTTTAAGACCATTGAACTCACCTTGCATATTACTAGCCCCATCATATCCTTGACCCCGCAATCTGAAAATACTCAATCCAAGTTTGGAGAATAAATTTTCCATAGCTTGTTTAAGTGAGAGAGCATTTGTATTAGCAACATGCTCAATATCCAAAAAGCGCTCAACCACTTGGCCTTTTTTGTCAACATATCGTGTTACAACTGCCATTTGCTCCTTGATTGATATGTCACGGGCTTCATCAATCAAAATAGAAAAAAGTGCATCACCAAGATCTCTAATAATCACATTGATAGTTTCAAATGCGGCCACATTTACAATATCTTTTTGAATATCAAGAGATGTCAACTTGAGATTTTGTGGAGCATTGCTCAATGCAACCATTTTGACATCTTCATTATGATCAGCAAGAAACTTGAGAAGTTCAAGAAAATTTCCTTGGTTACTTGAATTTTCAGATTCATCATGCCCACAAAACGCAAGTCCTTGTCTTAGAAGAAATTTAACGCAATCAACCAATGAATTCAAACGGGTTCGATACTCAATTCGAGCTTGATCAGATTGTTTGAAAAAAATTGTTTCAATATGTTGGTTTTGGTTTAACAAGTCTTGATAGTTACTCGAAGCTTGATTATGAGCGCTATTGGGACCTCCAACATGAGTCTGAATTTTTTCTTTTTTCTTCCAATTTGAGAAACCCTCACCAACAAAAGAATTACCACCAGCTTGATTTCCAATATCGGGTTTGAAAAGATAACAACATAAACAAAATACTACATCTTTTGCTACACTATACTCCAACCAATTAGGAAATTCACTAAACCAAGACTGATTAAATTGCCGAAGTTTTTGTCCAAATGATTTTTGTGGAAAATTATGATCACGAGGTTGACAATGACCTTTTTGTAGATATGCCCTACGAATTTGGTCTCGATCATTAGCATTATAGTCCATAATCCGAGGCCACAGTCCTGGATCTGCAGGAAGGTCTACTAAGTTGATTTCTATGCGACTTTGTTTTGCGGAAGAATAATTTTCATCTTTTTCTTAAGAAAGAGATGATTCCCCCTTTGATTTTCTTTTGAAATATTTCTCCATGACTGTTTGAAAAAGCTAAAAATCAAAATAAAAATTCATAATCAAAATCTCAAACCCCCCACAAATCAAAATCTTCAATTTTAATACAAATCAAAAAATTTAAATTAGCACAAATCACAACAAATCAAAATTTTTAATTTTAGCACAAATATATACAATCAAAATCCCTAATTTAAATATTAATCACTGCAAATTAATATTTTTAATTTTAGTACAAATCAAATCCCTAATTTTAGCACAAACAACAACAAACCAAAATCCCTAATTTTAATATAAATCACCACCAATTAAGATTCATAATTTTAGCATATCAAGTCTCTTATTTTAACATAAATAATAACAAATAAAAAAAATTTATAAATCAAAACTTAACAAATAATTATAAATTAATACTCATAATTTTTATTTAAAAGTTAAAAAAATAATAATAAAGTTACCTGTAAACAATGAAGAGAAGATACCAAGGTTGTAGTGTGGTCCCAAATCTGTGTTGTGTGATCCTAATTTGGTGAATCGCGAGTTAATAAATTGCAAAACAACAAAGGGGGACGAAGAACACAAGGAAAATATGAAGATACTTCACAAGTACTGTGAATAAATAAAAAAATAAAGAATTTCATACACTTATAGGGTTTTAGAGTTTTAACCTTGTTGGAATTGGAACATACTCTTGAGATGCACAACCTCGGACCCACAGCAATAGAAAATTGCCCCTTGTCTGAAGGACACTGCATGGCAACTGAAAGTTGCCCCTTGTTTGAAATGACACCGCGGCGTTTTGAATGGCAACGGAAAGTTGCCCCTTGTTTGAATGATGCCGCAGCGCATTGTAGTCAGTCCTCGGAGCGATGAACACAACCAGACTCTCAGATACAGAGAAGACAAAGATGACCAGAACCATCGCATGGACACAATCGAATTTGAATTGTTTTACAGCTGGACTTCAGAATGAAGTTGCCTACGTATCCCAAAGATGGGAATCAAGCCTTACGTAGTTCGGGGTTAAGGTACACTCGGGTATTTAACCTCTCCTTTTTAGGCTCTAACTTTTGCCAAGGCGCCCGTTGCAGGTTTTCAACCTTGCGAGCTTTGTTTTTTCTTTTCTTTTCATTCTTTTCTTTCATTTTCATTTCTTTTCTTCTTTTTTCCTTTTTTTTTCTTCATTTCTTTTTTTTTTCATTCTTCTCTTTTCTTCTTTTTTCTTTTTGCTTTTTGTATATATTTTTCTTGCTCTAACTTTTGCCTGGGTCGCCCTTCCGGGTTTTCGGCCCAGCGAGCCTCTCAAAGGGTAAAAGTGTAGCTTGGTCCATGCCAAATGGTTGTAAGGTTTTGAGGCCTTCTGTATCCAGGAGAGTGGCTGTTGATTTGCAAAAGGACTTATCTTCGGCTCTTCGAGCACATCTGACATGTTTGCCCCTAGTTCGAAGGGTACTTTTGTTCTAGCTTTGCAAGCTTCTTCTGATCTTCTGATCTTCTTGATCCGACTTTCCTGGCCTCTTGTTCGAAGGCTGCTTCAAATCTGGCCACACAGGCCTCACATTGTAGTTGACCGTTGAACATTCTGAATCTCAGTTCAAGGTTTGAAAGTGAGGGGTCGAGTCTCGAGGCTGAGAGCGATCCTAAGCTGTAAAATCTCAAGAGCGATTCTACACAGGTCTTCGCAGGATCGCGCAAAACATTTTTTGAAAGTTTTTAAGAAAGCGACAAATCGCTCGTGCTGAAGACAGTGTAGAACCAATCTGGATCAAGCCAGGATCCTTCCCAGTACTCACACTAACAAGCATGATTTCATTCATTAAGGGCTTAGCACGCCTCTCTTTCTCTCAGTTTGATCAAAGTTTTGCAAATCCCGAGGAATTCCTCCCTCTTTGTTTTCACCGCAGTGTTCACAAAGTTTTGAAAAACTCAGGTCATTACAATGACTTCAAGGCACAGAAAAGACAGAGTCCTTAGTCAAATACTGCCATCTCATTTAGAATTTCTGACACAACTGGCACACGGCAGAAGCAAACGCGAGAGCGTAAAAATCACTACTGTTTCATTCAAAAACTGCTGGCACAACTGGCTCCCTGACAGAAAACAGACTCAAAACAAAACGAAAAGACAAACGCAAAACAAAATGGTGACGCCCGAGATAATACCCCAGAATCACCCGACCTTTGTACAACAGGATTGACTCGATACAAACACGAGACAGACTCGATAGGATTGACTCGATATGACGAGACAGACTCAAAACGACTGACTTGATACAAGACAGACTCGACAAGACAAACTCGATACAACAAGACAGACTCAATACCCAAGTCAGAAAGTAGAATAAACAGCATTCGCAAATGCTCAAATAGTGCGTGCCATCCATCACATCTGGGAGTAAACTGAGTGCCGCCCGCAGGTGGTTCATCCCCCGATCACATAACAACACAAGTCCAGAGTACCCGGGGGATATCAGACCCTTCTGAAGCTATGGCTCCAAGACTACTTAGCAAAAGAGAAAACAGACAGCACCTCAGCCTGATTTCACGATAACCCATATGAGTAGAGCTGAATGATTGTGCCCCTACAGAATTCTGCCCGAAATTTTGCCGGTAAACTGATACCCTCAGGTAAACTGAATCCCAAAATACTGAACTGGTGCCCGCAGGCCTGATGTCCAAACTCGCGAATTGATACATGCATTCCTGTAGAGACGCACTCTAAAGCACATAACAGATAAGTGAGAGCCAAAACACCCCTATGTTAGGGAAGGGTTTCCCTGTCTTATTTTGTCAGGAGCTAGGGTTTCACTACGCACACAGCGGTTTCAAACAACCTATATCGGGTAAGCAATCTGTCCTAGTTTGGAATGGTCACTACGAATTTCGATATGCACTAGGTCGAATGGTCAAAAAGGGTGCCCCGGTAAAACTGGGGTTTGTGTTCCCATACTGGCAGAGCCCACAACCGGTCAACCTTATGGTCATGCCTTGACAAGACAAGCCTCCGGCAAACCGTTCAGGAATAGCAGATGGCAAACACGGTGTCCTAGGCGCACCAATGCAAAGAAACACACAAGTGTAGTTAAAACCAGATATCATGAGTTCGAGTCAAGTTCTCTAAATCCCCAGCAGAGTCGCCAGAAACTGTAGACAGGCCCGGGGGGGACCTCGCTACAGCTCGGACTCGATTTGTTGTTACGGTTCTTAATTTGAACCAAAGAGTCCAAATCCGGCAAATTGTTTTGAGAAAACAGATTTTTAGAAAAGAAGTGCCAAACATGGACTGCTTTGCCAGATACAGAGTCGCCACCTAAATATTTTATTTTTGGAAAATTTAGGAAACCCTGACTCGTTTGCCTAAGGCCACGTGTCCGTCATCACCAAAGTTGCCTCGGCTCGGGAACTTGGGTACGATTGGGGAAGGTCACTTCGTGAGCACCCCCGCTCGCCCGGTCAAAAACCGGCCTCTACTAACCATGATATCTTGTTTTGAAAACATTGTGTGTTCTTATTCCGGTTATTAGCCTAGATTACTATGTGATGCGCACAGCATACAAGTATAGACTAGATCGCCTAAATTGGAACAAAACACTTCATGTTTGTTTGTTTGAAAATGGTTTGATGGTGCTACCCGCAGGTAGGCTAAGACGTGGATTTGCCACCCTCGGGTGGGCTTAGAAAACATGGTTTTGCCACTATCTAGTGGGCTTAAAACAAACATTTGATGAATTGTTCCAATCCAAATAACCCAACCTTCACCCACAGGCATTCAAGCAGTTATATCACATAAGCACATAGCCTCATGGTAAGCATGCTATCATGGCAGTCACTCATACACATGCAAGGATGCTAAAGCATAAAACTCACCGAGTACTCCAAGCCAAAACAGAAGCTCATTAGAAATCCATGCGTGATCCTAATTATACAGAAATGCCTAATGCAACACATGCAAAAATGCAACTATAGCAGGCTCGGCTATTCTAAACATGGCATATGGAATGCTACAGCTAACATGTATTCAACTCGGAATTGAAATACAAATGCAGAGTAGTAGTATGATGAGCCGAGCCCGGTGCATGCAAAACAGATGAATGAATGCAACATGCTATCATACTGTATGCTAATTGAAACATGCCCTAATCTAACCATCATAAGTAGGTAAATAAAAGGGAAGAAAGATGTGGGGTTGGAAGACATACATCACACGCACGCACACTTATTACAACATTGCCCTCGCACAGAAGGTCCAAATAAATAGTACAGTCCAAATAATATAGTCCAAATATGTACAAATCCCTAATTAATTTACAAATTAACTAAGAAAAATAATAAACTGGCATGCAAGCCAGGGACTATCTTGACTCTTCTCCAGATGATGAATGATGCATGTCCGGGTTGCCTTGTGCAGAATCCACTGCGATACCCCAATTAGCCTCTGTTTTGCAATGATTTTTTGGAAAGCGCGCCAAGCCCCGGAAGACTGCTGATTCTTGATTTGCCAACAGAGAGCAGGAAAAGGGCATAGCAATGTATTTTCACAAATGTATGCATGTCTCGATCCTCGTGCCACCAATCACGCATATCGATGCATGATGGCCGAGGAATCGAATTGCACAACTTGATATGGAATGAATGCACATGAAAAACTCAACTAAAACCTAACTCCATCATGGATAATCCGGAGTGTCAGTGACTGGGAAATTGAGACACGTCCCGTCACTCGGAGTACGGAACGTACCTCGTTTCCCGTACCCGGGCTAACTCATATCCCGAACACAATGCAATATGCATGATATGCATGAATGCAACTAAGATACAACCTAACATGCACAATGCTATGGGATGGCATACACAATGCACGAGAAACATGGCATACACAATGCCACTAACACACAATCTAGCATACGCAATGCTATGAAATGGGATGGCATACATGAAATGGGATGGCATACACAATGCATAATGGACTTACACCAACACAAGTGGACCTCAGCCACACTCACATAAGAGGCCATTAGATGAAAATGAGACACTCGAAATGCGTGCACGCATGCACGCAAACCGAGGACCGACCCTGGCAAAGCGTGGAATATGACATACTATCATGCAAATTTCATAGGCAATAAGTGATGCAAAACAATCCCGAAAGATGGTAAAACAACACCCGATGCATGGAATAGGTCCCGAAACATGGAATTAGGCATACGGAATGGCCTATGACTATGCAATGCATGCATTATTCGAACATGGGATGTGAAGAAAGAATCAAGACAGCCCAAAAATAAGCATATTTACAGTTCTAAGCAAGGCCAAACAGCGAATGCAAATGGGGCTAAAGTAGCATGCAAAAAACAGCCCCGAAAGCAAGTAATGAAGCAAGTGCAAGCTGCTGACCCTAAAAAGAGAAGGGCCCTTCTACAATGTTGAAGAGAGGCCCAAATATGATGTTTTAACAGTTTATGTCAAGCCACAAAAACAGACACAAGTATGGCAAAAATTCCTATGCAAGAAATGGGGCCAAAATGGAGACAAAGAAGCAACTGATACATGCTGGCTCAAACAGAGATGAAGGTCCTTCACAAAGTTGAAGAGGGACCTAAAACATGGACTTTACAGTTTATGATCAGACCCAAAACAGTATACAAGTATGCTCAAAATGCTATGCAAAATAAGGCCTAAAAAGAGGTTACAATACAAAGTATACAAAAGATGCTCCAAACAGTAATAGACCCTTAATGAGACATGAAGAGGGGGTCAAATGAGACCCTTTTCAGTTCGGACCAAAGTCCAAAACAGAAGCACATAGGCTAATAAATCATGCAAAATGGGACCAAAAGATGATATCAAAGCAAGTGGCCACATGGAGGATTTAAACAATGATGAGCCCTTCTACAATGTTGAAGAAGGGCTCAAAATAAGCCTATTACAGTTTACATCATGCTTCCCAAACAGATTATACACAGGCCTAAAATGCTCCACACAAGAATAGGCATACAAGAGGGATAATGAAGCAGTGCAAAAAGGAAGCCTCAAACAGTGAGAGGCCCTTAATGAAACATGAAAATAGCTCAAAAACAAGCCTATCTCCAGTTAGGGTCGGAGCCCAAATATGCAAGCATAAGGAGCTAAAATATAGACCAAGAAAAGAGCAAAAGAGGGAAAATGAGACTCACCCTTGAAGACTAGTCTTTCATCAACTCTTGGTCCAAAATCTGAGCTTTCAACCTCTTCAAAAGAGTCCCAAAGTGCTGGAATGGAGGATGGAGGTCTTGTGCTATGAGTTGGTGTGTAAAAATGGTGTAAGAATCAAAGGGTTTTGATGGTTAGAATGTAGAGAGAGAGAGAGATTTAATGTGAGAGCTCCACACCAAAATTTTCTAACCCCTAAAACACAGCTGGGGGGTCTGTTATATAGACACAAGAGGGTGGAAAAGAGGGGGAAAAATGGGGGGGAAATGAAATTCAAATTTCCCCCCAAAATTGGCCTAAAAGGGGGATAAAGGGGCAAGTAATAGTAAGAGATCTCAAACCGAAGAGAGCCCTTCAACAAAGTTGAAGAGGGGCTCAAAATAAGACACTTTGTAGTTTATGACAAGCCACGAAAATAAATACAAGTAGGCCTAAACTATCATGCAAGAAAAGGCCTAAAAGAGGGGTAAAGAAGCAAGTGGCAGTAGGAGATCTCAAAACAAAAGGTCCTTAATCAAACATGAAAAGGACTCAAAATATGACTATCTCAAGTTCGGGTCGGAGCCCAAAATGCAGAATGAAGGTTCGGGAGCCAAAACACGCAGTTCGGGGCCCCAAAAGTGGGCTGTTAGGCACCGGAAGTGGTGTCCGACCACGAAGTTGGTCTCTCGGACCACAGTGTCCCTCAAAAGGGAGGAAATAAGGTGTGTGCCAAAAACCGGAGCAAACGGAGGTAGTTAAGCGGTCCCGAACTGAGGCACACGGTCGTCGGCTCCGAAAAACCGGAAACCGGGCTCCAAACGGGAAAAATGGCCTACGACCATGAAACATAGCCTACGGCCACTGAGAGATGATCTACGAGACCTCTCCCTCCCTTCGGGAAGAGAAAACAGAGAAAACGGAGCCTGGTTCGCAAACTGAGGCAAAGCACAAAAGAGTCCGGAAGTCCGGAGGCAAGGCTCGCAGCCGGGACTCCGCAACCTCAGAACGAGCACAATATGCAACATCACCAAGCGCTCAATCGGTGACGTCTGAGTCTTAAGGTCGGTCAAAAATGGGGTGTCTACAGATGGTTCTATACTAAAAAAAGGGTGATATATTATAATTAAGACCAAAATTAACAAATTATTTACCAATAAGTTCACTTAATAAATAAATAAAATTTAAAGTATATATATAAAAATAAATTCATTTTTAATTGATTTTTATTCAATAGTTTGCTAATAAATGAAATTTTTTTTGTGAATTGAAATTTTTTGAGATGAAAAAATAAAAGTTCTGCTTATGGGACCCACATGTGACCCACATGTAATCTTGACCCAATTGCCACTTAGCATACTTTCATTGGATTTACTAGTTGAAAATTTTTTTTCCCACCCAAATTATACATGAAAAATCTTATTCTAGATGGAGACAGACAAGTGCTTTTCTATAGCGATCCCGGTTCTTCCTCCTTTGATTGTTGTATTCGGACTTGGTTCCGTGGATGCCGGTTGTTGTTTTTATCTTGTTTTTGTCCTTCAATTCTTTTAATATGAGTTTTAGAATGTTTTGGGCAGATTCGTTACAGGTTGGGTGTGTTTGGGAGCAAATGGTTACTGTCCAGTTTTTAGCCTCTTCGCTCAAGCCAGGAGTTTGTCGCTCGAGCGAGCTTTGTGTGTCTTCAGGTTTTTTGTTCAGACGCAGCATTGGCTCGAGCGAGATTTTCTTCGCTCGAGTGAGCGAGCTGTATGTTTTGGGGTTCTTCGCTCGAGCGAGAGTTTCGTCGCTCGAGCGTGCTTCTGGGTTGCAGACCTGAAGCTTCGTGTTGTTCGCTTGAGCGAGGCTTTGTGCGCTTGAGCGAGGTGTATTGTTGTGTCTGGTCGCTCGAGCGACCACTCCTTCGCTCGAGCGAGCATCGCTTATATCAGTTCGCAGCAGGGGTTTTCTCCTTCATTTTTGATCTTCTTATTTTTCAAAACCCAAGATTGGCTGCACTCTCTCTCTCTCTCTCTCTCTACATATCTTCTTTCTAAAAATCCATCTAGCTCTAGTGTGTTCCTAGCCTAGTGCCTTTGTAAGAAAGGTGGGGTTTGGCGTGGCCTTCGTGTTGATCCGCAAAAGTTGGAGTTTGGAGCACTTCCGAGTTTTGCTCTTCTTCTCCTTGTGTTCTCCATTTGAGGTAGGGATTTCCTTGTTCTTTTACAATGCTTCGTCTATAGATAGACATGTGGTAGTTTTGTATTGCATGAAAGTCATATCCATGTTGGGTTGGTTTGAAAATCATGAGGGTGAACCTAGGGTTGCTTGTTTAAAAATGGGTTTGTTACCATTGATTGTGGTTTGAACTAATTGGGGTGTAAATTAGTGTATCATTATTGAATGGAGGAAAAAGCCCTAGTTTATATTTGATTTGATAAATTGAAAGAGGGGTTTCGTTCTTTGGGCCAACACGTATGTATTTTGGGGTCCCAAAGGAGGTTATTGTTGTTTGATTGTTGGTATTTGAGCCTTTTTGGTCAATATTGAGAAAGAGGGAGAAAAGTCTTAATTTAATGTTATGAATTAATTCTGCGTAATTGATTTGGAAAGTTATGAAAGAATGAAATTGATTTTGTGAAATGAAAAGAATGATATCGGTTTTGTGAAATGGGAAAAGTGTTTTTGGAATAAGTGGTGGAACAAGCCGATTTTGAAAATGGAAAATGAATTTGGGAATTGAAATATTGTATCTTGAGTATTGAATACAAGCATTTGGGGTTTTTTACCTTTACTTATCATACTAGCGTTGTTGTTGGGTTTAAGATCTCACGATAGTTGAGTCTTTTAATAGATGTACTGAACACATGCATCTAGAGGTCTTGTCCTTGGTCATCGGTGGAGGATGACATTGTTGTATTGAATGGTAGTATATGCATTACATCTGTGTCAATTGAACATTATATGTAATGAAGTGCTATTATACATTATATATATATAATTGTTTGGGAGGAGATAGGTGATGTACTCCAGTGTGTGGGAGGAGATAGGGGATGTACTCCATACACCTATGTGTTCATATACTTTAGCACATTGCTTTGTATCTTGATAGTTTATGTGTACGTATTACACTTGTTGGTTGTGCCTGGTTATATTGAGATGGTTGGTGTTGTATACCGCGCTTATAATGAGGGGTACCATTACCTTCCAGCTCGCGCCTGGAAAATGTGGACGAGGTACCATTACCTTCCAGCTTGTGCCTGGAGAATGTGGACTAGATGCCGTTACCTTTCAGCTTTTGTCTGAGGAACTTGGCTTATCATTTGTTGTAGGTGTATCCTTAGCTTACCGTGCCTATAGCAGGTAGAGCAGAGCTTTTATCATCATTGTCTCAGCGTATCGGAGTATGTCATGGATGTCGTTGGTTACAGTATTGGAGGGCCGAGTTGCCTCATTGTTGATTATATACATGTTGATGATTTGTTATCTCCCCTATTGTATAAAGGCATGCATGTATAGATATGAATGTATTGGGAATAAACCAAAATGCCATTTTGAGATTTTGGAAAGTATGAAGGAAATGGAGTATTTGAAAATATGTTTTGAAAAGGGGAAATCTGTTGAAAGTATGGAAAATGGGAGGAAAGTAACAGGCTTAGTGAAATTTTTTTTCTAAGAAGTTGTTATTGTTATGAAAGATTGGGAATAAGGGATAATGAAAAGGAAAGAAAGATGAACCGCTTATAGCGTTGAATGAAATGGCTGATTTCAGGAAAAGTTCGTACATATGTATATTTTGTATAAACTATCACATTACTATTCTAGTATGAGATTGGGCATTCATGATCATAGCTATCTATAAGTTGATATTGTTGAGGATCATGTTGAGATCCCTACTGGACTATATGTTCATCCCACGTTGTTGAATCTTTTTCAGGTATTAAGTAGGATGTGCTACAAGATTTGGATCTTCTTATTTGTTGGCCACGGGGCCTCTTGTGTGTTGGCGGAATGCCATATATGTAAAAGGGTTATACCCTTCTTCTTGATTCCTTAATGATGTAAGCCCTCGGGCAGTTTATTTAGAATGCACATGTTATATTTAATTTGCATACAATGACTTCGAGTAATAAAAAGTGAGGCGTGACATTTTCTCTCTAGGTAATTTCTAGTCGTGCTTCGATGATAGTTTGATGATGGTTCGGCGAACTCTTTCACACTTTAGAGTGTAGATCTGCACTTCTAAAGTGTAGATCTGAATATTTTATGATAAGAATAGGAGTTTAGATATTCTCTTTGATTCCTACATAGATTTTTGGCTTATCTCCAATGATTTCTCTGTTGTTATAGGTTTCTTAAGTTTTAGCCTTCTGGTACAACGGCGACAGAGGTGGAGTTTGAGCAATGGCAACGGCGGACGACGTCCTCAATGACAGCTGCTGTAGTGATTTTATTGAGACAGACCTTCCATTTTTAGGTTGGATCTTAGACAACATTTGCAAATAGATCTTTCTAATTGATTTGTATTCAATAGTTAGCTAATAAATGAATTTTTTTTGTGAATTGAAGTTTTTTAAGATGGAAAAATAAAAGTTTCGCTTATGGGACCTACATGTGATCTTGACCCAATTGCTACTTAGCCTAATTTCATTGGATTAACTAGTTGATATTTGTTTGTTCAACGCAAATTGCACAAGAAAAGCCTTATTCTAGAGGGAGAGAGATAAGTGCTTTTCTCTCTAGGTAATTTTCGATCGTGCTCAGGCGATAGTCTGACGACGGTTTGACAACCGCCTTCACACTCTTAGAGTGTAGATCTGAATTTTATATGGTAGAAATAGAAGTTTCGTGATATTCCCTTCAATTCCTATATAGAGTTTTCGCTTATCTCCAATGGTTTCTTTGTTGTTGTGGGTTTCTTCAGTTTCAGCCTTCTGGTATACGGTGATGGTGGACAATGTCCTCAGTGACAACTGTGGTAGTGGTTTTATTCTTGAGATAGACTTTCCATCCTTAGGTTAGATCTTGGATGATAGTGTGAATAGATCTTTCTAATTAATTTTTATTCAATAGTTAGCTAATATATGAAATTTTTTTGTGAATTAAAATTTTTTGAGATGGAAAAATAAAAGTTGTGCTTATAGGACCCACATGTGATCTTGACCCACTTGCTACTTAGCCTAATTTCATTGGATTAATTAGTTAAGATTTTTTTCCCCACAAATTGCACATGAAAAGCCTGATTCTAGAGGAAGAGAGAGGCAGGTGCTTTTCTCTCTAGGTAATTTCCAATTGTGCTCCGGCGATAGTCTGACGACGGTTTGACGACCTCCTTTACACTCTTAAAGTGTAGATCTATACTTCTAAAGTGTAAATTTGAATTCTTTATGGTAGGAATATGAGTTTTGTGATATTTCCTTCGATTCCTACATAGATTTCCGGTGCAGCGGTGGCAGTGGTGGAGTTTGAGCAACAGTGACCAAAGACGACATCCTCAGTAACGGCTGTGATAGTGGTTTTATGCTTGAGATAGACCTTCCATCCTTAGATTGGATCCCGAACGACATTTGCGAGTAGATCTGTGGTATTCCCAAACTATAATTATTTTTTAAGACTTTTTGTAGTTTGTATTAGTTTTTTTTTTTGTACTCTGTTTTTTCTTTTAATATATTGTTTGTTTTTTTCATTAAAAAAAAGGAAAACCTTATCCCATGTTTGCTCTCCACCACAATAAGCCAAGGAGGGCACAATTACCCTTGGGCCTTAGCCTCACCGTTTACGATGAAAATCCCAAGGAAAATCACTCGTTAAGCATGAGAAATAACACGTGTTACCCAAAAAATTATTAGATGCCTTAGGGGCACCACGTGTCTTTATTGTGAAGTAATCACCAATTGCCAAACCATCTTTACCAATTACAACATTTTTGTGACACCCACCTGATTATGCCTTAGGGCCACAAAATATTTTCTCCCTGTCACCAAGGTGCACATGTTAACACCGAATATATTTGAATCCCACCTCTTTTGTTGATATATATATATATATATATTTATATTTAATTGTTCAAATATCAATTATTGAACTAAGTTTTTGCTTAATAATTGATATTCGAATATTTGATTTTTATTAAATAGTTAGATAATAAACAAAAAAGTTGTTTGAATGGAAAATGTTTGGAATGTACAAATAGAAGCTTGCTTATAGACTCACATGTGATCTGCACGCGATTGTCACTTGGCATAATCTCATTAGATTGACTCGCTGAGATTTTCATTTTTTTTTGTTTTTCACACATTGTAATTTGTACTTGAAGGACCTTATCCCTGTGTGCCATCTACTACAATATGCCAAGGTGCGTACAGTTACGCTTGGGCCTTAACCTCACTGTTTGAAATGAAAACTCTAAGGAAACCGTTTGCGATCGAGAAATAACATGCGTCACCTGAAAAATAATGTCTAAAGCACATCATGTGTCTTTGTTCCCAACCATCTCTAAATATAAAATTGTGAGTTTCACTATCTTCTTCAATTATAACATTCTTGGAACACCACCTAACTATGCTTTAGAACAACCAAATATTTTTTCGATGTCATCTAGGTGCGCAAGTTTTTTTTTTGATCAGTAAAGAAAAATTTCATTAATTAACATGAAATTAAAGGTACAGGAAGATGAAATGCACTGAGAGAGATTCGGAAAGTACAAAGTACCCCTACTACTGCTACTCGCAACCATACAACCAACCCCTCGGCGTCACGATTTTTTTTTTTAAACAAAATGAGTTAAGAAGGACTTAACAGAAAATAAAATACAAGATTTCCCACAAAATCAACCCACCAAAACACCCAAACTGCTAAAATAATCAATTCTAACACCCAAGCTGGTAAAATAATCAATTAACATGATTACCCACACTACCTAAGACCCACGCCACCCACGCCTACTCTACTCTGCAGCCCACACCACGTTTACTCCGGAGCCAACCACCCGCCTGAACACAACGTATTCACCACGCCAAGACCCATATCTAGGCTGCTGCACTCCCAAGGCTACACAACGCCTATGCTGCTGCACTCCCGAGGCCACAACACCGGAAAACACCATAGCCACCAGCTCACCTGAGCACCTGAACACCCAACAACCAACAGCTCACAGCTCCAAACACCATAGCCAACAGCTCACCGGACATTGCAACTCCAAACTCCAACCTCCAAACTCCAAAACTCCACCCACCTGCAACTTCACTGCTGAACTTGACATTACAACTCCATCATTTGCTACCGAAGACAGATCATCACCCACTGCCACCGCTAACTCTTCCGCTGCAGCTCGACACACCGACCATCACCCACACCCACCCACACCCACTGCAGCTCCACACAGATCATCACCCGAAGACAGATCAACACCCGCACCCACTGCAGCTCCACACACCAACCAAAACACCAAAACACCGACCAACAGCTAGGACACCTCCATACATCTAGAAGAAGATCACCCCTCAAACTCTCACCCAAAGAGGAACGCTCGAATGAAAATCAGACAGATCTGGATCGACTTCGACACCCATGTTTCCGCCCAAACAAAGCATCGATACTTCTCCACCAGCCTGAACCAAAGTTCACCCGTTAAGCTCCTACTCGCAAAAGAGCGTACGAATGAAGATCCTGGACGTCCGCTGATGAATCAGCTAAATTGGCCCCGAGTCACAAAAAAAAAAAAAAACTAACCGCAGCAACACAAAACACCCTAAGGTGGAAGAAATGAGGGAATCAAGTTTATTAGAGGAAAAGAACTAACAAACGGACGCTGGAAAGAGCTGTTGGAAATGGTTATAAAATTCTGAGTAAAACTAGAATTTTTTCCTAAGTTTGGTTTATTTTTTAGGTCGGCCCCGTGTGTCGATTTACGCGGGTCAAAGTGGTAACGCGTTCTATGCCGCATTGTGATTCACGTGGTATATTTGGTTGCTCAAAACTATTACCGAGTGAATAGGAAATTGAAGCCAAAGTATGCTCCATGGAAATGGAGTTTTGGTGTAAAATCCTTAAAGGTATTGAATAAGGCTTGTCCCACATTGATTTGGTAGGAAGTTTTGAATGGGTTTATAAGGCATGGGTTTGGTACTTGGGGTGTGCCCTAAGGGGTACCCAAGTGTTTTAGAGGGAGAGGTTATGGGCAAAATGGGCTAGACCCATTGGACCCAAAAATCACACCACGCGCGCGCCGCGTCGCCGCCGGTCGGGCTGGGCTGGGCCTGGGTGGTGCGTGGTGGTGTGGTTGGGTTGGGCTTGTTCGGCCCAATACTAATCTTTTTGGGCCAAAAACATTTGAATTTAATTTTATTTTTGTAAAATAAAATCCAGAATTCAAATTAAACCGGAAATAAACTGGTTTGGTTTTACTGTACATCCAAACAGGGCCCTTCCCGAAATAAACTAGTTTGGTTTTACTGTACATCCAAACAGGGCCCTTCCCGTTTTTTATCTGTTTAAATTATGAACCCAACAGATTCAAATCTGTTTGAATTCAAAACCAACAGGTTTCATACCTGTTCAATTCAAAACCAGCCAC
Source organism: Camellia japonica (assembly GCA_030407325.1). Lineage (NCBI taxonomy): Eukaryota > Viridiplantae > Streptophyta > Magnoliopsida > Ericales > Theaceae > Camellia > Camellia japonica. The sequence goes on from JAPPVO010000036.1 coordinate 15,377,532, forward strand.
CTTTACATCTATAAATAGACTACCCTCATTTGGATTTTCATTCAATTTCGTATTTCACCTCTGCTATAATCTTCATTTTGCTGCATTTTTTTCTGAAAGAAAGAGTGTAAACACTTAGTGTGTTCGACGAAGGCAAAAATTTGTAGTGCTGCTATTGTTGATAGATCATTTCATCCTGGGAGATAGACGTCCAAATTCTGAAAGCACCGTGGAGAGGACGAATCTGTCTTAAGGACACAGTGTCAAACACTGGACTTGATCAGATAATATTCAAAGAAATTAATCAAGTAAGTTGTTTAATTTATTATTTTGTTTTTTTTTATTTAATCAGATTTTAATTTTGTTTTTGTAACAAAATAAAATCTGTTTTTATTTATTTATTTTATTTCGAGTTTGATTTTTGTAATCAAACAAATTCTCTCATTTTCTTTATTTCTTTTATTCTGTTGTTGTTTAGTACACAATAGAATTAATTTTTAAATACAGTGAAGATTGTCCAACAATCTTAAGACAGATTTTTTTGGTATCTTCATTGTATTTAATTTTCTGATTTCATAAAGACATATTCTGGTTGGAAAAACAAATAGTGTTTATGCTATTTGACAGATAGTAGTAATATACTGTCTCTTTTCTTTGACAACTAGTAGTAATATACTGGTGTCATTAACAATTGCAGAATATTAATTGTGTTACAGAAAATTATTGTGCTATTTTATTTTTCTAGTTTTAGTAACAAGGAAAATAAAATTATTTTGTGTTATAATTTATTTTCTGGTTTTAGTAACTAGAAAATTAATTTGTGTTTTAATTTTTTCTGGTTTTTGTAATCAGAGATTATGGCTACTACAACTGAAACTGCATCTGGTAGTGGTACTCCTATTGTTACACCAACATCGGTCCCTATCCAGAACCATGTTCATGTACCAATCAATCATGGAGAAAAACCGGAAAAATTTAACGGTACCGAGTTTAAGAGATGGCAGCAGAAGATGCTGTTCTATCTTACAACTCTTAATTTGGCCCGGTTTCTCCATGAAGAGGCTCCAGCACTTAAAGAGGGTAAAAGTGATCGGCAAGTTGTTGCCGCTGTAGATGCTTGGAAACATTCAGATTTCCTGTGCAGAAACTACATCCTCAATGGCCTTGACAACATGTTGTATAATGTTACAGTCCTCTGAAGTCAGCAAAAGAATTATGGGATTCTTTGGAGAAGAAATACAAGACAGAAGATGCCGGCACGAAGAAATTTGTCGTCGGTAAATTTCTGGATTTTGTTATGGTAGACTCCCAAACGGTAATATCTCAAGTTCAAAGTTTTCAGATAATTTTGCATGATATTCATTCAGAAGGTATGTCTCTTAGCGATCTTTCCAAGTCGCTGCTTTGGTGGAAAAGTTACCACCGGCTTGGAAAGATTTCAAAAATTATTTAAAACATAAACGCAAAGAGATGACCATGGATGAGTTGATTGTAAGATTAAGAATTGAGGAAGATAACCGAAAGGCTGAAAAGAGGAATGGGAAAAATCCCATTGAGTCCAAGGCTAATGTGGTTGAACAAGTTCAAAACCACATAACAAAAAGAGGAAGTTTACTGGAGATGGTCCTAAACAAGGCAACAACAATGGCAACAAGAAGTTCAAAGGAAAATGCTATAACTGTGGCAAGACTGGACATCGAGCTTCTGACTGCCGCCGCCCTAAGAAGGATCATGGAAGTACAAGTAAGAAGACCACCAATCAGGCCAATGTAACAGAATTGGATTACATCTCTGACGGAGTGAATGACATCAACCTCTCTGCTGTGGTGTCTGAGGCTAACTTGGTTGGAAATCCCAAAGAGTGGTGGGTTGACACTGGAGCAACTCGTCACATATGTGCGGACAAGAAGATGTTCACTACCTACAATGAGGCTGCAAATGGTGAACAACTTTTCATGGGAAATTCTTCTACTTCTACTGTGGCTGGACAAGGGAAAGTGATCTTGAAGATGACATCAGGGAAAGAACTGACCCTCAACAACGTACTGCATGTACCTGACATCCGGAAGAATTTAGTTTCTGGTTCTTTGTTAAGTAAAAATGGTTTTAGGCTTGTTTTTGAGTCTGATAAGTTTGTATTAACAAAGAGTGGTATGTATGTTGGTAAGGGATACATGAGTGATGGTCTCTTTAAGCTAAATGTAATGACAGTTGTACCAAAAGTTGCTATGAATGAGAATAACACATCTTTTGCTTATATTCTTGAGTCGAATTTATGGCATGGTAGATTAGGTCATGTAAATTTGATGCTTTGCGTAGATTAATTGGTTTAGATTATATACCAAAGTTTGAAATTAATCCTAATCATAAATGTGAAGTTTGTGTAGAAGCGAAACTAACTAAGGCTCCATTTAAATCGGTTGAAAGGAAAACCGAACCTCTAGAATTAATTCATACTGATGTATGTGATCTAAAATTTATTCAAACTAGAGGAGGCAAAAAGTATTTCATAACATTTATCGATGATTGCACAAGATATTGTTATGTTTATTTACTTAGAAGTAAAGATGAAGCCTTAGAAATGTTTAAACTCTACAAAACAGAAGTTGAAAATCAACTTGGTAAAACCATTAAAATGGTTAGAAGTGATAGGGGTGGTGAATATGATGCACCATTAAATGAATTTTGTGCACACATGGCATTATTCACCAAACTACAGCCCCTTATTCTCCACAGCAAAATGGAATTGCTGAAAGGAAGAATAGAACCCTAAAAGAAATGATGAATGCCATGTTACTAAGTTCAGGTTTACCACAGAACTTGTGGGGGGAAGCAATATTGTCTGCTAATTATGTTCTTAATAGAATACCCCACAAGAAAACCCAACATCCTTATGAATTGTGGAAAGGTCGACCACCTTCCTACAAATACTTAAAAGTGTGGGGGTGTTTGGCAAAAGTTGAAGTTCCTGTTCCTAAAAAGACTAAGATTGGACCAAAAACAGTAGATTGTGTGTTTATTGGTTATGCTCAGAATAGTAGTGCATATCGGTTTCTGACTTATAAATCAGAAATACCTGATATAAATGTGAACACTATTATAGAGTCAAGGAATGCTGTGTTTTTTGAACATGTCTTTCCTTACAAGAAAGGACAGGAATTAAGTTCACAGAAAAGAACTTATGATTGTACACAAAGTCAAGAGACTAATGACAATCAAACACAAGAGACTAGTAATGGTCTCAACCAACAGGATTTAACTGATGATGAACCAAGAAGAAGTAAGAGAGCGAGAACATCAAAATCCTTTGGTCCAGATTTTCTGACATACTTGTTAGAAAATGAACCTCAAAGCTTTAAGGCAGCAATGACAGGTCCTGAAGCACCTTTGTGGAAAGAGGCTGTTAATAATGAAATTGAATCCATTATGCAAAATCATACTTGGGAATTGGTGGATCTTCCACCAGGTTCTAAACCTCTTGGATATAAATGGATATTCAAGAGAAAAATGAAAGCAGATGGTTCAATTGACAAGTATAAAGCAAGACTTGTAGTTAAAGGTTACAGACAAAAGGAAGGTCTGGACTATTTTGACACATATTCCCCTGTGACAAGAATAACATCCATTCGCATGCTTATTGCTATAGCAGCGTTGTTTAATTTAGAAATACATCAAATGGATGTTAAAACAGCTTTCTTAAACGGTGATCTAAATGAAGAGATCTATATGGAGCAACCCGAAGGGTTTGTAGTATCAGGGCAAGAAAAGAAAGTTTGTCGACTTGTAAAATCCCTTTATGGATTAAAACAAGCACCTAAGCAATGGCATGAAAAATTTGATCATGCAATGCTTACTAATGGGTTTAAGATAAACGAATGTGACAAATGCGTCTATGTTAAAAACACTGACCAAGGATATGTCATAGTTTGTCTTTATGTGGATGACATGCTTATCATTGGAAGCAGTCAAAACATGATCAAATCAACTAAGCAAATGCTTAACAAAAGATTTGATATGAAAGATATGGGGGTCGCAGATGTTATATTAGGAATGAAAATTACTAAAACATCTGACGGATATGCATTATCTCAATCTCATTATATTGAGAAAATTCTTGATAAATTTATCAAGGATGATTTGAATTTAGCTAGAACACCTGTAGACATCAGTCTTTATTTATCGAAAAATAAAGGTGATGCAGTGTCTCAGTTAAAATACTCCCAAATCATTGGAAGCCTAATGTACCTAATGAATTGTACTCGTCCTGATATAGCTTATGCTATCAGTAAATTGAGTAGGTACACTAGTAACCCCGGAGAAGACCATTGGAAAGCGATCATTCGGGTTCTTAGATATCTAAGATTCACCCGTGATCATGGTTTGAACTTTACTCGATATCCAGCAGTACTTGAAGGTTATTGTGATGCAAATTGGATATCGGATACTAAAGATTCAAAATCCACAAGTGGATATGTCTTTACTCTGGGAGGCGCTGCTGTTTCTTGGAAATCCACGAAACAAACATGCATCGCACGATCCACAATGGAATCCGAGTTCATTGCTTTAGACAAAGCAGGAGAAGAAGCAGAATGGCTTCGTCACTTCTTAGAAGACATTCCAATGTGGCCAAAACCTGTGCCAGCTATTTGCATTCATTGTGATAGTCAATCTGCAATAGGCAGGGCACAGAATCATATGTATAACGGTAAGTCACGACATATTCGTCGTCGACATAATACCGTAAGGCAATTGTTGTCAAACGGAATAATCTCAATAGATTATATAAAATCTAAAGAGAATATTGCGGATCCGTTAACAAAAGGTTTGACAAAAGAGCTAGTGTATAGTTCATCGAAGGGATGGGATTAAAGCCTATTACATAAGAGTCGTCATAATGGTAACCCTACTTATATGACTGGAGATCCCAAGAACTAAGTTCAAAGGGACAACTAAGTTATGTATGGCTCGCCAGAAATCACCAAGGGATTAAAATTCCTACCCATTCCTATGGTGAGAGTGATATCTGCAACATTGTTGTATGCAGGGGTATAAGGATAAGCTTTGCTTTTAATGATTACTTATATCTTGATTAAGGCATAAAATCAAGACGAGTATAAGGAGATACTCTGATTGAGGCCGAAATGTACATCATTGAGGCCGTTAATTAGAATCTCTTAACTTCACTTGCTGGTCAAACCGTGTATTTTATGTGTGTTGAATGTCAATCAGGTTGTACACCGTCGGAGCATAAAATGGGCAAAAAGACAAAATTTGGATAGAGTTGACTTTTTCTGGAAAAGTCAAACTGATGTTTTAAACCTGTTTGGAAGTGAGTAGAAGTATAAATAGAAAAGGAAAAGGCTTTTCTAGGGTTCTGAAATTGTTTTGACCTAAAGAGAGAGGCTAGGGTTTGAAAGAGGAGGAAGGAACTAAAAGCTTCAAGGATGTCTCCAATGGTGGTTTCTTCTCCATCTATCTCCTCCCACTCCTCCATAAGTGGCTAGTCTCATTTTCTAGGGTTTTGAAGAACCCTAGCCATGTAATAGGTTTTTTCTTTTGATTTATATTTGTAAAGGTTTGAACCATTGTATGGTGTTTTAGAAATTCTTTATATATAATTTTCATTATTCTTTCGAATATTTGACTTTCTGTGATTGTTAAATGTTATCCATACGATTGTTTTCTTTTCCTTCACATTCAAGGTATGGGACGAACCATACTACGAGGAACGAATCGTATCACTACCTTAGTTTAGAGTGAACGGTTCGTATTACTTGAGATGGTTCGTGCTCGTACATTGAATGTGATGATCTTCTTGTCAAATGCTTCGAACTTGTAATTGTATTGCGAAACATTAATCCGTTCAAACCATAGCATATTGATTTCAATTGGAAACCCTAATTATGTGGTTAGTGGTGAATTCTCTACCCTAGGATTTTTCCCCAATTCAGTAACCCAATTTCAATTATTCTTGATAATTTAATTCCTTAGTTTAATTTATTTGTTATTAAATTAGGTTATAAACAACCAATCTTTTTATCAAAATTAATTTAGGAATTTAATAATTAAATTAGTTTAATTTCACAATAGTCCCTGTTGATCGATACCTGGACTTGCCATTATTCTAATTGAATTTGGTATAATTTAGTATTTATTTTTGGTGTGTTCAACGACCCATCATACTTACAATAAGAATCACCTATATGAGTGTTGAACTGGGACCGGTTCTATGAGAATGAAAGAGGCTACATTCTTTAGAAACACTCATGAAAACCAGGAGCGTTCAAGGCCAAAATGAACACAACAGTGAGAACCACGATGTGTTAGAAGATATTTTGTGTGAAATCTATTGTCTTGGCTTACACAAACGGCTGAACAATTCAAGGCATCGCGTCCATTGGTTAGCCAGTAAGTCCGATAGGTTTTCACTAGGGAAGGTTCAAGGCCGAAAGTTACCTATCCTGATGCAAGATATTTTCGACTTATACTCTTTCGATAAAGTCTGCATATTGTTGCATTTCCGTTGTCATCAAATTCCTTTCATGTGGGGGATTGTTGGAAATGGTTATAAAATTCTGGGCAAAACCAGAATTTTTTCCTAAGTTTGGTCTATTTTGGTGGGCCCCGTGCGTCGATTTACGCGGGTCAAAGTGGTAACGCGTTCTATGCCGCGTTGTGATTCACGTGGTATATTTGGTTGCTCAAACCATTACCGAGTGAATAGGAAATTGAAACCAAAGTATGCTCTATGGAAATGGAGTTTTGGTGTAAAATCCTTAAAGGTATTGAATAAGGCTTGTCCCACATTGATTTGGTGGGAAGTTTTGAATGGGTTTATAAGGCATGGGTTTGGTACTTGGGGTGTGCCCTAAGGGGTACCCAAGTGTTTTAGAGGGAGAGGTTATGGGCAAAATGGGCTAGACCCATTGGACCCAAAAATCACCACACGCGCGCGCCGCCGTCCGTCCCGTCGGTCGGGCGGGCTGGGCTGGGCCTGGGCTTGGGTGCGTGGAGTGTGGTTGGGTTGGGCTTGTTCGGCCCAATACTAATCTTTTTGGGCCAAAAAAACATTTGAATTTAATTTTATTTTTTGGTAAAATAAAATCCAGAATTCAAATTAAACCGGAAATAAACTGGTCTGGTTTTACTGTACATCCAAACAGAGTCCTTCCCGGAAATAAACTGGTCTGGTTTTACTGTACATCCAAACAGGGTCTTTCCCGTTTTTTATCTGTTTAAATTATGAACCCAACAGATTCAAATCTGTTTGAATTCAAAACCAACAGGTTTCATACCTGTTCAATTCAAAACCTACAGCCACCTTCACATCTATAAATAGGACAACCCTCATTTGATGTTTTATATTCAGAAATTTCGTATTTCACCTCTCCAAATTCTAATCTTCATTTTGCTGCATTATTTTCTTCTTAAAGAGAGATAAACACTTAGTGTGTTCAACGAACGAATAAATTGTAGTGCTGCTTTCATTCGTTGATAGATCATTTCATCCTGGGAGATAGACGTCCAAATTCTGAAAGCACCGTAGAGAGGACGAATCTGTCTTAAGGACACAGTGTCAAACACTGGATTTGATCAGATAATTATTCAAAGAAATTAATTAAGTAAGTTGTTTAAATTATTATTCTGTTTTGTTTGTTTATTTAATCAGATTTTAATTTTGTTTTTGTAACAAAATAAAATATGTTTTTATTTATTTATTTTTATTTCGAGTTTGATTTTTGTAATCAAACAAAATTCTCTCATTTCATTTATTTCTTTTTATTCTGGTTGTTGTTTAGTACACAACAAAATTTAATTTATTTAAATACAGTGAAGATTGTCCAACAAGAGCTAGGCCAGCCGACCGCCATAGCCGAAGGCGGTGGCCGGCCGGCCCAAAAGGAGGCCTGGGGAGGAGGTTTTTAGAGAGAGAGAGAAAAAAAGGCTTTTTAAACTTCCTAGTATTGTTATCTAGGTGGGCAAGTTAACATTGAATGCACTGTATATTTTAGGGTGAATTACATTAATGATCCCTATAGTTTGGGGCTTTTATCATTTTGATCATTGACTTTTTAATTGTGACACATTTGACCATGAATTTTGAATCTTGTTCCAAATAAGGACAATTGAAGATACTATTGGATTTTTCAAGGGCAAAATCGTTAATTTCATAAAATATAAATTAATTTAACAAAAATAAATGTTAAAAAATTATTTTGTAAATTTTTAAAAATTATTTCTACCTACTAATATAAAATTACATAAAATTGATAAATCTTTTAGACATTTATTTATTTTTTTTACCAAATTAATTTTTATTATGTATTTGGACGATGAAAATGTAAAAATTTTTTTAAAATTAATCATGTAATTTTTATTAATTTTTATCAATTTTATATAATTTTATTTTTGGTGGTAGAAATAATTTTTAAAAATTTTAAAATATTTTTTTGATATTTATTTTTATCAAATTAGTTTATATTTTATGAAATTGACGATTTTGCCTTTGAAATTAAACAATGGTATGTTAATTGTCCTTATTTGAAACAAGATTCAAAATTCAGAGTCAAATGTGTCGCAATTGAAAAATCAGGGAGTAAAGTGACGCAAGTCCCAAATTATAAGGACTGTTAGTGTAATTTGCCCTATATTTTAATCCCACCTTTTTCCTAATATATATGTATAATTGTTCAAATATCAGTTATTGAAGTGTTTTTTTGTTTCCAGTTCAAAAAAAAATGTTTTTTTGTTTAGTAATTAATATTTGAATAATTAATTTTTATTAAATAGTTAGATAATAAACAAAAAAATTGTCTTAATTAAAATTTTTTGTTACGTACAAATAAAAATTCAGCTTATGGACTCACACCGTATCTGCACCTGATTGCCACTAGGCATAATCTCATTGGATTGACTAGCCGAGATTCCTCGTTTCTTTTTCGCACAAATTGCACGTGAAGGACCTAATCTCCTTGCGCCGTCCACTAAAATACGCCACAGTGCGCATAGCCATCCTTGGGCCTTAACTTCAGGTTCACCACCCTGTAGGAAACCCGTTTGTGGTCGAGAAATAACACGTTTCACCTGAAAAATTATTAGAAGCCTCAGGGCATCACGTATATGTGTTCTTAACCAATCACCGATTGTCAAAACAAACTTATTTTTTATGTCCTAATACAGAATACGCCTCACATTTCTTCACTAACCACAACATTCTTGAGATACCACCACCTATCTATAATCTATGCCTTAAGATCAGCCAAACAGTTTTTCGGTGTCAGCCAGATGCATGGGTTAAACACAGAATGTGCACTGGGTGTATTTTAATTACGCCCCCTTCAATATTGAAGGTAGATTCCTTCAATGCTTAGACTATGGACCGATCACAACTCTCGTCTTAATAATTCGAATCATTTATTTTGTCAGATTATTTATATATATATATATTTAAAAAAATTGTATCGATTTGATAATCGTGATCTATGTTATTTATTACGTTTCTCACAAAAGAAAATGAATGATCTATTTTTAAAACTATTGTCTATTTTTTTTTTCTGATAATAAACGCGATAAATTAAATAGATTACAATTATGAAATTGATTTAATTTTTTGTAAGATAATATGCATGAAATGACTGATAAAATGAACAATTCAAATCATTAAAACAAGACTCATAATGAATCTTACTAACCCGAACAACTATGAAATATGCATACTTTTAGAAGGACAATCTATCTGTATTGTATCCATATCAGATACCGATATTTCTAAGATACTTGCAAATACATTTCGGATACTTACAAAAAGTATTGATCGTATACTTTTTAATTAATTATTCATTAATTTTAAAGTACCAGATACTTAATTTTAAAATATCGGATCGCATATTACCTTTACGAAATTACAATTGTAACATTTCTTACATAGCATTATAATATAATATAATATAATTGCGACAATAAATATAAAAAAAAATTCAATACTTTACTTATTTTTTTAATGAAAAAAATATGGTGAATTAAAATAATATAATTTGTCAAATTGATTTATTCTTATAACTACGTAGTATAAAAATAAATTGAATATTATTGTCCTATTATTGTAATATAAAAATATTAGACTTAATGTTAAAATGAAATATTTATAAAACTTATTAAAAATTAAAAGAAATAAATTAGCTACCAAATCAAATTAATATTTAATTCTTAAAAATTAATATTTTGCAGTATAAAATGAGAGTTCGATTTTTGAACATTTTTGAGCTCATGTAAATGACTAATAATTTTTTCAAAAATATTTTTTTTACAAACGTATCTTAATTGTACCAGTATTCTATTTTTTTTTATTAAATTTTCTTGTATCGTAATCATATCTCGTATTTTTTTAAATTTTCTTATATTGTAACTCGTATTCATATCTATGCTTCCTAACCGAACAGTACCCTCCAATTCAGATGATGGACCGGAGGGAATCCACCACCTTAATAAATATGTATGTATGTATATATTTACTCGAACTCGGTCGTAGCATATAGTTCATGGTGGTGAGACGACAGATCATCACTGTCTATCATCATCCATAAACCTCCATTGTCCAAATCCAATGAAACCGACGTCGGTTCTCTCCGAATAGTCCAACCCATCTCCGAATCTCACCTTAAAACCCGCTTTCTCTCTCTGGATTGATGTATATAGAGAGAAAAACAAAGATTTATTTATAGAGAGAGAGAGAGAGAGAGAGAGAGAGAGAGAGAGAGAGAGAGAGAGAGAGAGGGGTAAGGGGATTAGAGGTTCTTTTTCTTTATCTTTTTTGGTTCTGTGGTATCTGGGTTGATGGTTTTCTTAGTCTTTTTTCTTGCTTTCTCGTGAAGAATCACGGAAAATCTCATGAATTTTCTTGGCTACTGTAATTAGGTCTATATATAGAATGCAATCTAGTGTGCGTACATATATAAGAAGCTGTCACTGTCGTCAGATTATTCGTGTGTGAGTGAGAAGAATTTTTTAACAGAATTGAGGCGGCGGTTGATGATGACGAGTAGCAGTCAGGCTATCGCAGATCTCAGCGAACGGATGGCAACATGCATGACATGTCCCATCTGCAATAAGCTATTCAAAAATGCTACCACCATCACTGAATGTCTTCACACATGTGAGTCCTCTCTATCCCTCTCTTTCTCTCAATCTCCTTTTGTGTATCTTGTTTTTCTCTTACTTGTTCTGATTTTCGCATCGATTCGATTCTCACTTTCGCATTTTCTGATCTGATTTATCTCAGTTCACTTCATCATCTCCGATATGGGTATCGCTTAATTTCTCCTTTTGTGATCTGGTTCTTGTCGGCTTCGCATCTTTTCGATCTGGGTCGGCTTCATTTGACGTTATTTTTTACTTTCTGGTTCACAGTTAGCTAGATACAAGAAAACTTAATTTTTCCTTTATGATTTTTTTGGGGGATTTGGGTAGACTTATTTTACGTTTTTTTTGACTTATGGTTCTTAGCTAGCTAGATATATACAACAATGCTCAATTTTTCGTTTTGTGATCTGGTTCTTCTTGTCTACTCTGCAGTTTTTTGATTTGGGTACATACAAGAATGAATAGAATAAATTAATGCTAGATTACTGTTTTCTCTTGTTATTTGGGTTGTAAGCAACGCTAGAGTTGAACTTATTTGATAGTAACTATACGTACTACGTTAATCAAGGGAGAATTTTGATAATTTTGATGGGTTGTTGTGTCAAATCAATATGGGTTAATGGACATGATTGATAATTAGTTGGTTTGCATATCTATGCCATAAGCATGAGTTCCTTTTTGGGTGTTTTATATATCTATCTATCTATCTCTCTCTCTCTCTCTCTCTCTCTATATATATATATATATTAAAGTATTGACCTGAATAGTTTTTAAATATTTTTACTACATGAAAGTGCACCAAAATGTTAGAATTCTGTTTGGACGTGGGATGTCTACTCTATGTTGTGGGTTTTGTGACAACTTCATTGTAATCATTTGGAGTTTTCTAGAGGTTGCTGCATAGTTGCATGGTGAAGAGCTTCTAGGTAGGTCAATTTTCAATTTGCACAAATGACGTATCACATGCAAATATCTTTTGAGAATGCAAGTTAAAATAACATGTGTAGCTATACTTGAGCATGTGTTTCATAGTCATAAAAGATGTAAATATCTAATATATATTTTTTGTAATTTTGAAATAGTTTGCAGGAAGTGTATATATGGCAAGATTACAGAAGAGGGGTTGGGAAACTGTCCTGAATGCAAAGTATATCTTGGTTGCGCTCCATTGAAAAAACTCAGGTATGATGGTCTTGTACTGTTGTTACACTCCTATTTAGAACTTGATACATCGATCAGTTGTTTTTGCATGTACTGAACTTTGTGAAGTGTAGATACAGTTTGCTTAAAAATGTACATAGCAAACCCTGAAATATGATGCAGATAATTCATAACTATTATCAAGGAAGTGCCTGTCATGTTCAGATTTAAAAGAACATGGACTTGAGAAGTATGTGGGCAGTATGGGTGATGAGTTGTCTAGTAGACTATCCTTATGTGTTGTGTAAAATTAGGTTGTCAATCAACTATGTTGTAAGTGCTGAAAATGATGTCACTATGCAAAGATGATGTTTTCTTTGCCGTTCAAAAAAAAAAAAAAAAGTGCTGAAAATGATGTCACTATGCAAAGATGCATCTGTTTATTGCACAACTGTATTTCTATTTTCAATATCCAACTCTTTGTTTGACAATGATGTGGTGATTTGGATAAAAATGATTTTTTTTTTGGATAACCGGGTGTCCATGATTTGGATAAACCAAATGATAGTTAATACTGTACAGTTCTTGTTTAATGGAGAGATACGATACTGTGGATGGTTTTGCAAAATGTGTTTCTGTTAAAATACAGTGTTGGATCATTGTAATTTTGCATTTTTCATGATTGACTGTCATACATATCAGCTATTAATGTCCTAAGATCTGACATGATAGGCAAGCCAAGGTTTTTAACTGTTTGTATAAATTCTTCAACCAAAGTAGATAAAGCATAGAAACTACACGAATTTAGTTCCAGTAAAATGTGTGTTTAAGGACTTCTGGACCTTGGTAAGGGAATATAATACTATGCTTTCTACCATTAGGATCAATTCTTCTGAGGTATGGATAGTATTTCTAAAGCTTGTGGACAGCAAATTTTTTTTTTCTTTTCTTTTTGGGCCCATTGAATTTTTGACTGTATTGTGTTTCAAAATGTTAACATTATATCAGTTATTTGCTTGTATCAGCTACTGTAATTGGGCTGTATGACCTAATGGTGGTCTGCTTACATGAACTTAATGATAATTTTCTTCAACTATATATATGAAGTTTTTTTGTGTTATCTCTGTTTGAGAACCACAATGTATCTTGATTATTTTCAGATTTCTACTTTTACCAGTAACTAGTATGATAGTTGGATATAATTTTCGCTTAAGCAAAAGACAAGAGTTGAAATCACAGATAGAATAAACAACATGATTGAAATCCTCAAGCTATAACTCTCCCTCTCTTATTCTTTCTTTTGTGTGTGCCTTTGTTTCTATAACTGTTCTGCCATGTGAATTTGTGTTCTACTACTCCAAATTACCAAATTTAAAGGAAAAACAAGAAATACGAACTAAGTTTATGCGTTTGGTTGGAATAGAGGTCCATGTTAATCAAAATTTCCTTTGTTTTCCGTTAACCTGCAGGGCCGACCATAGTGTGCAACATATTAAGGCTGCAATCTTTGATTCCTTAAAAAGAAGAGAGCCTAATCCTTTGCTTACTACAATAGAGTCAATGGAACCTGAAGTTATGCCCACTAGTCCATTGCTTTCCAGAAGTAAGGAAAGATCTCTCTCTTCCTTGGTTAGCCAACCTAAGGCGTCAAATAGGGCTGCAACGAGTAGAAGAAAGAAATCCTTGCCAAGAAAGTTCCTTGCTTCACGAGGATCCACTTTATCCCTCGAGGAGCTAATGACGAACAGGGAAGCCATTCCCGAGAACTCAAGCCCTCTTGTGACTCTAACCAAGATTGCAGAAAATAGAAAGCCGGTAACAAGTTTACAGATTGCTCATTTGCACTTGTAACGATTAATTTGTTTCAAAAAGTTAAGGAAAAGCTTTAAATTGAGAATGGTTATGCTTTTACTAGGTTAACAATTTATTCTTATTGTTGTGATGGCTGCAGAATTTCTTTGCTGGCGAGTCATCTAAGCAAAATGTGCCTTGTGAATGTGCAAAGGCCCCTGTTGAGCCATTGGAAGGTACGACTGCTCTGTGGAAACCTTTGAATTGTCTTGTAGAAACTGCAGGTATAACAAAGCCTGGCAAGTCTATTGTGCAAGAATCTGTGGCAAATTCAGCACTGCCCGTTGTCCATGAAGATGAAGAAAATGCGAACAAAATTACCAAATTGAAGGAACGAGCTAATAAATCTAAAGTCAACAATGATGAGGGTCGATCAATGCCCGTGCCATCAGGTTCAGAAAAACCTAAAAAGAATCGTAGGGGTCGACCAAAACGAGCTATGGCCACTGAAGGGACAAATATTGCACCACAAGCTGTGGTTAATGCTGCAAGCACTATGTGCTATAGAAAAGTTCATCCAATTTGGTTGTCCTTGATTCCTTCTGATGCTCAGTTAGGTTCTACTAGTTTTTTTTGAATTTACAAATCACAAGTATAATTAACGTTAACTATGTCGTATTGTTTATCTTATGTATGTTAATTGTATGTTTTGTGATTAATGATTTTAGGGAAGGAGATGCACCGTTGCCACAGTTACGCTCCTGCTACTTGATGATAAAGTAAGTTCTCTTAGCACCACCACTTTGCTTATATATCTCTATTTATTTATTTTTTAATGAAGAAAATCTCATACTTTTACTATGATTTTTTGCACCATGTTTCTGTTTCTAATTAGAACGTCGTTGCTACAATATTGTACTTGAGATATGCATAGAATTCTTACATGTTTGGCTTAATATGCTTCAGTTAGGTCATGATAGATACTGCATTGCTATTTGGTCCAGTTGAAACGGAGTAAACTCTGCCCTGATCTAGAGAACACCTGCCTGTGTTGTAATCTATTAACGTATTTTTCTTCCTCTGAGCTACAACTGTGAACATGTTCACTAAGCATTATTTTCATCCTCTTGGACTAATGATGGTGTCTTAATTATTTAACAAAGTACATTAAGTGAAAATAGATCATCCAATTGCATTTGTGTGGCATTTAAAAGAAGTCCCTTTTACAGATAGCATTAAGAAAAGCTTATGCATCCCATATTGGGTGCTTTATTCCATGTAAGTTTTCTCTCTGACTTCTTTGATCTAACCTTCCGTCGAACTTTTCCTTATACTTGAAATGAGATTTTTGTTACAAAACAAATTGTCGAAGAACTAATCCATGACCGTGTCTTGACTTCTGTTTACCAGAAGAACTGTTTTAGTTAGCGGCAAGCAAAATTCTTGTTATTATTGACATGTTTTCCTTTTGTTCCCACCATAGGGATGCAAATGTACCAGTTTCATCCATCCAAAAGTTCGTTGTAGATAGGCTGGATCTTAACTGCCATCAAGCTGAGGTACCTTACATAATCTTAATCACTTCCCTATGAAAATAAGTTTGTATATGCTGATGTCTATGCAAGTATGTTTGGGTGAGTATGTCTTTTCCAGTCTATAGTTGATTCATTAGCTTCTTCTATTTTCCATAGTAGAATTTTCATTTTCTACATTTGACATTGGCTTAGTATCAAAGTACACTATTTAGAGTATTGTGCAAGACTAGTCTCATGTATTGTCAAACACCAATTAAAGAAATCAATTCATATTGATTAACAACAACAAGAATAATAGTATAGTTGATAATCGAAGCATTATTGGCAAATTTGCTGATTACTATAGTTTTTTTCCCCCCCCCCCAGGTGGAGATCTCATTGAAGGGTCAGCCATTGCACCCCAGCTTGCGACTGCATAAGTTAATAGATCTGTGGTTGCAGACAATAGCAAAATCAGAAGAAATAAAGGCAACAGTGGGCAGCTCAGCGAAAGATTGTGTGATGGTTCTCTGTTATGGTTGGAAACCTCAGCCCTGTTAAACATGTTTCTACCTCCTCTGCATCAACCGTGATCTCGAGCCTAGGCCACCTGCTCGAAAAAATCAATTTTCCTAGAGTTCCCAGATCTTGCTTTAGCGGATGTTTTGTGCACTGGTCATACTTTGTCTTTTTACATTCATATAGAAAAGTTTTAAGTTGTACAATCTTTTAATTGCATCACCATATGCATCCAAATGCTTTGCGTTGCATGTAGTTTTACCTGTACTTTTAATGAGTTTAGGCTTTGTTTTTATTATATACAAACATGCATGCATGTAACAAAATAAAGTAGGGTGGCCAGACATAGAGATACTTTGTTTTGAAACTGTAGAACTTTTTTAGCTATTTTGGTTTGTTTTGTTTTGTTTTTAAATTTTATTTTGGTCTCGTTTGCGTGATTCTTATATACTATGTTAGAATCTTGGATTTATGAAGACAAAATGATATGAAAAGCAAATAAAGTAAAATAAGTTTTTTTTTTTCTTTATTAGTTGGGTTAGGAAGATGCTAAGAAAGCAAATAGATGGATTTAATGTTTTGTTTAATTACCCATAAATATTAAATATTTACGAGTAAGTAAATATGAATAAGTGATTTTCATTTGTCTTATATTTTTGTTAAGAAAATCCAAGATCCAAACGTAGCATTAGAAAGAAAAAAAAAAAAAAAAAAAAACTTTTGTATAGCATGGTGCTGAGGTAGACAAATTAGATCAAATGTTTAAATAGCCAAAAAAATAGATAAAATTCTTCTCGTGATTAGATAATGCCCAAATGTTAGAACAAAGCTAAAAAAGGCCACCACTTGTTTTTGTAGGAAGAGGATCATGATCTCGCACGACTTATACATGGCATTGATTGTGTAATTTTTTTGAAAAATAATTTTTTCCTCCACAAAACATAATACAAGTTCTATACTAATTGAAATGTGAGTCAATTTTAAAAATTTTGCTTGCCACCTCATTTGTAAAGTTTGTGAGAGAAGAAATTATGTAAATGTAGCACTGTTGAATTTTTTTATGGGACCATGTGTCACAAACAGAAAAATTATCTAAAAAGATGTAATAGTAACATTTTTAAAATTATAAATTATAATGATGAATGCTTAGTTTGAAATGAAAACAGCACAATAGGCTACATCGTTATTATTATTATTTGAGGAAAGCATTACCTTTTTTATATGTTGACAGTCATGTTAGTGTGATGGCGGGGTGGCTGAATTCTGCAGACAAGCCATATAAGAATGTTTATAGCAGTGTTTTTAAAGGCTCCAAGCGCATGAAGACGTTGAAGGTCTTTTTGGGGCTTAGGTGTAAGGCGAGACGTGAGCTTTATTGAATTTCTCAGGGCTTAGGCGTAAGGTGAGATGTGAGTCTTATTGAAGCAAGGCACACAATCTTAGTAAAAAATAGATAAATTAACATAGACTAGTCATTTATAGTACTAACACAATTTTTTTTAAAATAAAAAATAATTAAGACAAATTATAGAATAATTCTCAAAGCCAATCATTTTCTACAGCACATAGATAGACTAATCATTTTTACACAACAAATTTAATAAATGAAAAATAATTTCAGTATAATGTAAGAAAAAATTACCAGTAAATCCTATATGGTAGAAAGTTAAACCATTTACTCCTACAAATTTTCTTATGTACCATTTAGTCCCACTATCCACATCAACGTCAACAGCATCATTAACATCATCAAAACATTTAGTCCTACAATACTGTCTCCTCCGATCCGAGACTCGGGCGCCGGCTCGAGCCTACCACACGGAATCTTTCCATTCGGGGAAGTTTCGTCGGCCGATCTGGAAGCCGAAGAAACGATCTGGAGAGGCCGATTAGAGAGAGATGGAGGTGATGTTGCTAATGTAGTCGAAGAAACAATCTTCACGAAACGATCTTGCAAAAAATTACTTTAGATCTGATGCGGCCCCACATCCACCATGGGCTCAATCCTCGCAGCGTGAAGATTCACCGCCGAACACATGAGCTTCGATCTCTATCATCTTTTGTCCCGTTAGAACAGTGTTTGCAGAATATAATAATATATAGCATTATAATGCTCCTATGAATTAGTTCTTGTATTTTATATATAATGCTCCTTGTTAGACTTTATTTTTTTTTTGTGATGACGTTTGATGATGTTTGATGATGATGTTGTGATATTTGATATTATTTTGATGATGATGTTTGTGATGTTTGATGTTATTTTGTTGATGTTTTTTGATGTTGTTTGATGATGATGTTGTAATGTTTGATGTTGTTTGATGATGATGTTTGATGTTGTTTGATAATGATGTTGTGATGTTTGATATTGTTTTGATGATGATGATGTTATTTTGACGATGATGATGTTTGATGTTTAATGGTCATTAACATTGGGATAGGACCTAACGGTTCATAAGAAAATTCATAGGACCAAATGGGTTATAAGATACAAATTTGGGATTTATTGGTACATCCCCCATAATGTAAGTGTGATTAATTAATTATTTGTAATTTTTTTCCTAACAGAGAAAGGCGAAAAAAAAAAAAAAAAAACAGAACAAAGCACAGCAAAGAAGGGAAAAAAAAAAAAAAATACTAACAAAGACTAATATAAGTCTTATTTGTATTTTTTTTTCTCCTAATAGAGACTCAACTCAAAGAGAGAGCAAATAAGAAGAAGGAGAGAGAGAGAGAGAGAGAGAGAGAGTTGAAGTTGAAGTCGAAGAAAAAAACAAAAAAAAAACAAAGCGAGTCAACAGCGAAGAAGAAGAAAAAGAGAGAGAGAGAGAGAGTCGAAGTTGAAGAAGAAGCAACTAGCAGCCAGCGAAGCAGAAAAAAGGAAAAAGAAAAATAAAAAAAGCAAAGAGCGAAGAAGAAGAAGAAGCACTGACCTGATGAGTCGAAGTCGAAGTCGAAGTCGAAGTCGAAGTCGAGCCCAGAGGAAGAGACGACATTCGAGGCTTTTTTTTTGTCTGGTCAATTTGAGAAAAGTTTTAATGCGACTTTTTTGGTTTTGATCCTTAAGAAAATGGGGGCTTAGGATGTTCGGGATTTTAGGCCTATTAGCTTGCTGGGAAGTGTTTATAAATTATTGGCTAAAGTTCTCGCAAATAGACTTAGATGAGTTTTGTTAGCTATGGTGTTTGAGTCTCAAAACGCGTTTGTAGGGGGTTAGGCAGATTTTGGATGCAGTATTGGTTGCCAATGAGTGTGTGGATTCCCGGATTCGGCAAAAGCTATTGGTGGGAGTGAGGTGCAAACCACTCTTGGTGATTCACAATGAGAGGATTAACACTGAACCAAACTGAAATTTAAATTCACTCAAATAATTCTGAAAAAAAATACAGAGCATGAATTACAATTTTCTCTATTTTATTTTCTTTCTTCCACACTCTGAATTCTAAAAACATATAGCTATATATAGATAAAACTAACAATGTGAACACATTAAATGCAACTGCGGCTAGCAGTGTAAACGCATTGAATGCTAGCAGCCAACCATCTTGATTTCAGCCATACTCCTACTCTGAGGCCGGTGGAAATTATTATAGGTGAAACAAGATTACTTCACAACATCCCCCCTTAATCTTGATTCTCAATGCGGCTTTCTCCGAGCATTATCTTCATTCTGTTGAACAGATCATTTTTCAATGGCTTCGTGAAAATATCTGCAAGCTGATCTTGAGATTTGCAAGGAAATAATTCCACCTCTTTATTTTTCACATGCTCTCGGATGAAATGATAGCGGGTGTCAATATGCTTACTTTTTTCATGATAAATTGGGTTCTTTGCCAATGCAATTGCTGAGTGATTATCAACATAGATCTCAGTGGGTTTTTCTTGTGGAAATCCCAAATGCTTCAGCATCTTCCGTAACCATATTGCATAGCACACAACTGAGTTGGCTGCAACATATTTAGCTTCGCAAGTCGATAATGTCACAATGACTTGCTTCTTGAACGACCATGTGAAGGCTGTATCTCCCATAAAGAAAGTAAATCCCGTAGTACTTTTCCGTTCATCCAATTTACGTCCCCAGTCACTATCTGAGTAGCTAACAAGATTGAAATTATCAGTTGGTTTATAGAATAAACCATCATCGACTGTACCTTTGATGTAGTGAAGAATCCTCTTTGCTGCATAAAGGTGTAATTGATCCGGTGTTTCCATATATCTGTTAATCAGTCCTACTCCATAGAGTATGTCTGGCCTGGTGCAAGTAAGATAGCGAAGATTTCCAACTAGGCTCTTGAAATAAGTTGGATCCACATCACCTGCCTTTGTACCTTTTTTGACACCATTCCACTGTCTACAGGAGTGTTCACTGGATTGCAATTTTCTATTCCATATCTCTTGAGAATTTCCTTGGCATATTGTAGACGTCCCCGAACGCATCCAGGAGGGTTAAGTCCCGTTTCGTTCATATTGGGGTCGCTACAGTTCAAGGACTCAAATGTCACGGTTCTTAATCTTGAACCAAAGAGTCTAAATCCGGCAAATCGTTTTGAAAACAGATTTTTTGAAAGAAGTGCCAAACATGGACTGCTTTGCCAGATACAGAGTCGCCACCTAAATGTTTTTTTAAATGGGAAATTTAGGAAACCCTGACTCGGTGCCAAAGGCCACGTGTCCGTCATCACCAAAGTTGCCTCGGCTCGGGAACTTGGGTACGATTGGGGAAGGTCACTTCGTGAGCACCCCCGCTCGCCCGATCAAAGATCGGCCTCTACTAACCGTGATATCTGATTTTGAAAACATTGTGCGTTCTTATTCCGGTTATTAGCCTAGATTACTATGTGATGCGCACAGCATACAAGTATAGACTGAGTCGCCTGAATTGGAACAAAACATTTCATGTTTGTTTGTTTGCAAATGGTTTGATGGTGCTACCCGCAGGTAGGCTAAGACGTGGATTTGCCACCCTCGAGTGGGCTTAGAAAACATGATTTTGCCACTATCTAGTGGGCTTAAAACAAACATTTGATGAATTGTCCAAATTCAAGTAACTCAACCTCCACCCACAGGCATTCAAGGCAGTTATATCACATAAGCACATAGCCTCATGGTAAGCATGCTATTCATGGCAACACTCACACGCATGCAAGGATGCTAAAGCATAAAACTCACCGAGTACTCCCAGCCAAAACAGAAACTACATTAGAAATCAATGCATGATCTTAATTATACAGAAATGCCTAATGCAACACATGCAAAGATGCAACTATAGCAGGCTTGGCTATTCTAAACATGGCATATGGAATGCTACGACTAACACGTATTCAATTTGGAATTGAAATACAAATGCAGTTTGTATGATGCGCCGAGCTCGGTGCGTGCAAAACAGATGAATGATGCAAACATGCTGTCATACTGTATGCTAATCGAAATATGCCCTAATCTAACCATCATAAGCGGGTAAATAAAAGGGAAGAAAGACGTGGGGTTGGAAGACATACATCACACTCACCCACACTTATTACAATTATGCCCTCGCACAGAGGGTCCGAATAAATAATACAGTCCCGAATGAAAGAATAATGCAGTCTGAATAATACAGTCCACATAATATACAGATTCCTAATTAATTAACAAATTAACTAAGAAAATAATAAAACCGGCATGCAAGACAGGGACTGCCTTGATTCCGCTCCGGATGATGAATGATGCATGCTTGGGCTGCTTTGCGCGGAAATCCACTAGGATGCCCCAATTAGCCTCTGTTTGCAATGTTTCTCGAAATGCGTGCCAGACTCCGAAAAGTTGTTGATTCTTCATTTTGCTGCAACAGAGAGCAGGAAAGGGGCACAGCAATGTATTTCCACAAATGTATGCATGCCTCGATCCTCGGACCACCAATCACGCAGCTCGATGCGTGATGGCCGAGGAGCCGAATTGCACAACTCAATATGGGATGAATGCGTATGAATGCTACAACAAAACCTAACTCCATCATGGATAATCCGGAGTGTCGGTGACTGGGGAATTGAGACTCGTTCCGTCGCTCAGAGTACGAAACGTGCCTCGTTTCCCGTGCCCGGGCTAACTCCTATCCCGAACACGATGCAATATGCATGATATTCATGAAATGTAGCTAATATGCAACCCTAACATACACAATGTCATGGAATGGCATACACGCTATACGAGGTAATATACAACCGGGCACACACAATGCCACGGATGAAATGGCATACGCAATGCAGTAATGGGCTTACACTAACATGAGAGAGCCTTAGCCACACTCACATAGGAGGCCATCAGATAAAAACAAGATACCTCGAAGTGCGTGCCCGCAAACCGAGAACGGACCCTCAGGCTCCGAAATGCCGCTCTAATGAGACATAGCAAAGACATGGAATATGATATGCAAACATGCAAAAATCAGTGGCAAAACGAGGGGCAAAACAGCCCCGAATCGTGGCGAAATAATACCCGATGTATGAAATGATCCCGAAACATGGATTTCAACGCATAAAATGGCCTAAAGCTGTACCATACATGCATAATTGATACATGACATGAAAAGGCAGAAGCAAGGCAGCCCCAAAACTCACATTTTTACAGTACAAAACATGGCGAAACAGCAATCATAAATAGGGCTAAGATGGCATACAAAGATGGGGGCCAAGGGAGGGGTATTGAAATGGATGGTAAATGCAAAGCCCAAATGGAAAAACACCCTTCTACAACACTGAAGAGGGACCAAAAATATGAACATTTACAGTGGATGACATCCCCCAAATCAGTGTGCAAACATGCCAAAAATGCCATGCAAGAAATAGGCCATAAGAGGGTATAACATGAAGTAGGCCAAACATTCATCAAACAAGCAAAGACCCTTCATGAAATATGCCAAGAAGGTCAAAATATGACCATTTCCAGTTCTGATGATGGCCGAAAACAGAAGCTAGATAAGCCTAAAAAGGCATGCAAAAATGGGGCCAAAGAGGGGTATAATGGTAGGTATAACATGGAGGCCCCAAAAAAGGTTGATCCCTTCTACAATGTTGTATAGGGACACAAAATAAGCTTACTCACAGTTCATGACATGCTCCAAAAAAATTTACATATAGGCCAAACAAATCATGCAAATTTACGGTAAATAAAAGAGATTATGAAGCAAGTGCAAGATAGGGGGTCCAAACAGGGTTGAGCCCTTCTTCAATGTTGAAGAGGGGCTCAAAATAGGCCCTCTTACAGTTTAAATTATGCTCGAAAACAGATCACACATGGGTTAGAAATTTCATGTAAAATAATGGCATACAAGATGGTATTGAAGCAAGTACCAAATGGAGGGCTCAAACAGGGTTGAGCCCTTAAACAAACATGAAATATGGCTCAAAAAAATGATCTTTTTAGTTCTGGTCGGAGCCCAAAAAAGTAAGAAAATAGGCCTAAGAGATGAGGCAAGAAAATGCTACAAAAGAGGGAAATGGCAACTTACCCTTGAAGACCACACTTTTGCTACCTCTTGGCTTGAGGAATGTTGCTTCTAAGCCTCTGAAAAGCCCCCCTTGCTGCTGGAAATGGAGTGGTGGTGGTGGTGCTTGATGATGATGAAGAAATGGCACCAAACTTGAGAAAAATGAGAGAGATAGAGATGGATATGAGTGTGTATGCTTGAAGCAAGTTTTCTAAGCCTTCTAGGAGAGTCAAAGCTGCTGTATGGATGCAAGGAAGGAAGAGCAAGTGAGTCCAAGTGTGTAGAGGCTTGGGATTAAGTTCCCTTGTCCCTCAAAAGTCCCCCGAAATCAGATCTTTTGGGGGAAAAAGTTACACAGCTGTAAAACACACCTCCCAAGGAGCATGGCCGGCCTGCTACCTTTCTTGTAGGTGGCCGGCCGGCTACCCCCTATGATCGGCCGGCCAAGGGGAAAAAATGAAATGAAGATTTTCTGGCCGGCCACCATATATTGGTGGCCTCCCATGTGTGCTCAACAAGGCCCTATGGTTGGAAATTGGCAACTCTCAAACAGGAGAGACAACAAGCTACTCTTAGGAGGGGTTCAAAAGGTTCAATTTGAGTTACTGGCCGGCCATGTGATATTAGGGTCCTCCCATGTGTGTACAACACAAATATGTGGTTTGGGCTTGAAGAAAATGCTCTTAGGGTGTTCAACATTGGCCCAGAAGTGAGAAAAACGGGCGTCGGAGGGCGCCGGAGGAGTATAACTGGTTGCTGAGACAATTGTTGGCCTCCCACCCCTCAGTGACCTTCCTTATGATAAAACAGAGGTACCTGCCAAAAATGAACAAAAACCGATGCAAAACGAATGCTCGGGGGCCAAAACACGCAGTTCGGGGTCCCGAAAATAGACTGTTAAGCATCGAAAGTGGCATTCGGCCACGAAGTGGGTCTCTCGGACCCCAGTGTCCCTCAAAAGGGAGTAAATAAGATGTATGCCAAAAACCGGAGGAATCGGAGATGGTTAGACTGTCCCGAACCGAGGCACACGGCCTGACGGCTCCGAGAACCGGGAACTGGGCTCCGAAATGGGCAAAATGGCCTACGGCCACGAAATGTAGCCCACGGCCATTGAGAGATGGTCTACGAGACCTCTCCCTCCCCTCAGGAAGAGAAACAAAGAAAATTGAGTCTGGTTCGCAAACCGAGGCAAGGCACAGAAAAGCCCGGAAGTTCGGAGGCAGGGCTCACGGCCAAGACTCTGAAACCTCTGGATGAGCACAATATGCAAAATCACCGAGCGCTCAATCGGTGACGTCTGAGTCTTAAGGTCGGTCAAAAATGGGGTGTCTACAGTTGCCCCTCTTTGACAGAACTCGGAAGTCAAGAAGTGACGGGAGTGAATGTCAAAGCCCAGAGACGACCCATTTTTGACAAGGCCGGAGACTTAGACAATCATACAAGATACACAGAGATATGCCCACAGGCGGGGGGGCAAGATGCAGAATGATATGCAGGAAGATTTGATAATTGGACTTACACGCTACGCGAAGCCGGTTTTGAAAATTGGACTTATATGCTACGCGAAGCCGGTTTGAAAATTGGACTTGCACGCTACGCGAAGCCGGTTTGAAGATTGGACTTACACGCTACGCGAAGCCAGTTTGAAAATTGGACTTATACGCTACGCGAAGCCGGTTTGAAGATTGGACTTACACGCTACGCGAAGCCAGTTTGAAAATTGGACTTATACGCTACGCGAAGCCGGTTTGAAAATTGAGGATTCATGCAATGCACTGTAATGTAGCGGCTAAAATGCAATGTAATAGCTAAGAGGTAAAGGTACCTTACAGGGGTAATTGGCAATGACTTACCTCATGCTGCTGGGGATCTCTTACTTCTTCTTGATTGAACCACAGGTACTACTTTTCTCCCTGACTATGGTCGCAGCTTTCCCTATTCTCCAACAGGGTGACAGACTAGGTTGATTCAGTATCCAGAATTGAGGCGCATACACATGTTATCTCAATCTATGGGGCTACCATACAGATTTCAAGCCGAGGATATACCCCTGGGTATTTAAACCAGACTTTAGTCTCGGAAATCCCGAACCTTTGTGTTCTAGGCATGAGCCATTCGAACTCTAGTTTCCACCGTCTCAGTTGGTCTCCTAGGAACTCACCGCTAACACAGGCAGGTGGCTATATCAGACCACCGGAAGTCGTTCGGGCACGACAAACACCAAAGGAATCGCACCTTTAGAGGATTTAAGGTCTCCTAGACCGGGCAATAAAATAGATATGATGCAATGGATGTGATAGATGTGATGCAATAGATAATAGATGCGAAATGGTGACATACTCCAACCGCGCTGGACTCGTGAGAGGAGAGAGAACAAAGAAAACCAATCAGGTGCGTTCCGCACAACCTAAGATAAATTCCAGACACGCTGAAAATCGTGTGAGGAAGGGGACACCCAAAACATGCTGATAATCGTGAGAGGAGGTCCAAAAACAGCCCGCCCAGCGCGTCTACAACGCAACCTGGGATAAATTCCAAACACGCTGAAATCGTGTGAGGAAAAGAACACTCTCACCACGCTGAAATCGTGAGAAGAGGTCCAAAAACAATCGCCCAGCACATCTACAACGCAACCTGGGATAAAATCCAAACACGCTGAACATCGTGTGAGGAAAAGAACACTCTAACCACGCTGAAATCGTGAGAAGAGGTCCAAAAACAACCCGCCCAGCACGTCTACAACGTAACCGGAGAAGGTTTTAACAATGGAGGATAACAATGGTGTAACCAACAGGCATATCTCAACGTATTTCATACGGAGAGAGGGAAGGTTTTAACCGGGGAAACAAAGGTGTAACCAACAAGCGTATCTCAACGTATTTCATACGGAGAGAGGGAAGGTTTTAACCAGGAGAACAAAGGTGTAACCAACAGGCGTATCTCAACGTATTTCATACGGAGAGAGGGAAGGTTTTAACCGGGGAAACAAAGGTGTAACCAACAAGCGTATCTCAACGTATTTCATACGGAGAGAGGGAAGGTTTTAACCAGGAGAACAAAGGTGTAACCAACAGGCGTATCTCAACGTATTTCATACGGAGAGGGAAGGTTTTAACCGGGGAAACAAAGGTGTAACCAACAAGCGTATCTCAACGTATTTCATACGAAGAGAGGGAAGGTTTTAACCGGGTAGCATAAAGGTGTAACCAACAGGCATATCTCAACGTATTTCATACGGAGAGAGGGAAGGTTTTAACCAGGAGAACAAAGGTGTAACCAACAGGCGTATCTCAATGTATTTCATACGGAGAGAGGGAAGGTTTTAACCAGGTAGCATAAAGGTGTAACCAACAGGCGTATCTCAACGTATTTCATACGAAGAGAGGGAAGGTTTTAACCGGGTAGCATAAAGGTGTAACCAACAGGCGTATCTCAACGTATTTCATACGGAGAGAGGGAAGGTTTTAACCGGGTAGCATAAAGGTGTAACCAACAGGCGTATCTGTAGACGTCCCCGAACGCATCCCGGGGAAAGGGAGTGCGAGTCCCCCCCCCCCCCGTTCTGGTTCGATATTGGGTCACTACAGTTCGAAGGACTCAAATGTCACGGTTCTCAATCTTGAACCAAAGAGTCCAAATCCGGCAAATCGTTTTTGAAAATAGATTTTTTGAAAGAAGTGCCAAACATGGACTGCTTCGCCAGATACAGAGTCGCCACCTAAATGTTTTTTAAATGGGAAATTTAGGAAACCCTGACTCGGTGCCAAAGGCCACGTGTCCGTCATCACCAAAGTTGCCTCGGCTCGGGAACTTGGGTACGATTGGGGAAGGTCACTTCGTGAGCACCCCCGCTCGCCCTGTCAAAGACCGGCCTCTACTAACCATGATATCTGTTTTGAAAACATTGTGAGTTCTTATTTCGGTTATTAGCCTAGGTTATTATGTGGTGCTCGCAGCAAATAAGTATAGACTGGGCCGCCTGAATTGGAACAAAGCATTTCATGTTTGTTTGTTTGAAAATGGTTTGATGGTGCTACCCGCAGGTAGGCGACGTGGATTTGCCACCCTCAGGTGGGCTTAGAAAACATGATTTTGCCACTATCTAGTGGGCTTAAAACAAACATTTGATGAATTGTCCCACTTCAAGTAACTCAGCCTCCACCCACAGGCATTCAAGGCAGTTATATCATATAAGCACATAGCCTCATGGTAAGCATGCTATTCATGGCAATCACTCACACGCATGCAAGGATGCTAAAGCATAAAACTCACCGAGTACTCCAAGCCAAAAACAGAAAACCGATTAGAAATCATGCATGATCCTAATTATACAGAATTGCCTAATGCAACGCATGCAATAATGCAAACTATAGCAGGCTCGGCTATTCTAAACATGGCATATGGAATGCTACAGCTAACACGTATTCAATTTGGAATTGAAATACAAATGCAGTTTGTATGATGCGCCAAGCCCGGTGCGTGCAAAGCAGATGAATGATGCAAACATGCTGTCATACTGTATGCTGATTGAAATATGCCCTATATCTAACCATCGTAAGCGGGTAAATAAAAGGAAGAAAGAAGTGGGGGTTGGAAGACATACATCACACTCACCCACACTTATTACAATTATGCCCTCGCACAGAGGGTCCGAATAAATAATACAGTCCGAATAATATACAGTCCGAATAGTACAGATTCCTAATTAATTAACAAATTAACTAAGAAAAACTGTAAACTGGCATGCAAGCCAGGGACTGCCTTGACTGCGCTCCGGATAATGAAGTGATGCATGTTTTGGGCTGTTTTGCGCAGAAATCCATTGGGATGCCCAATTTAGCCTCTGTTTGCAATGTTTCTTGAAATGCGTGCCAGACTCCGAAAAGTTGCTGATTCTTCATTTTGCTACAACAGAGAGCAGGAAAGGGGCATAGCAATGTATTTCACAAATATATGCATGCCTCGATCCTCGTGCCACCAATCACGCATATCGATGCATGATGGCCGAGGAGTCGGATTGCACAACTCAATATAGGATGGATGCAGATGAATGCTACAACGAAAACCTAACTCCATCATGGGTAATCCGGAGTGTCGGTGACTTGGGAATTGAGACCCATTCCGTCACTCGGAGTACGAAACGCGTCTCGTTTCCCGTGCCCGGGCTAACTCCTATCCCGAACACGATGCAATATGCATGATATGTATGTAATGCAACTAAGATACAATCCTAACATACACAATGTCATGGAATGGCGTACACGCTATACGAGGTAATACATAACCGGGCATACACAATGCTACAGGTGAAATGGCATACGCAATGCAATAATGGGCTTACACTAACATGAGAGAGCCTCAGCCACACTCACATAAGAGGCCGATGGATGCAAATGAAGCGCCTCGAAATGCGTGCACACAAGCGCGCAAACCGAGGCGATGGCCCTAAGGCATGAAATGACATGAAATATGATATACAATGAGACTAAAATGAGATGTCTCGAAATGCGTGCCCATGGGCTCGCAAACCGAGAAAATGGCATACGGAATGCAACAAGACTATAATGAGATATACGATGCAATATGGGCTTACACCAACATGAGAGAGCCTCAGCTACACTCACATAAGAGGCCGATAGATGAAAATGAAGCGCCTCAAAATGCGTACACACGGGCGCGCAAACCGAGGCGATGGCCGTAAGGCATGAAATGATATGGAAATGATATGCAAACGTGCAAATGAATTTTGGCACTGAAATGTGGGGGAAACAGCCCTGAAATGATGGCGAAACGACACCAAATGCAAGGAATGGTCCCGAAATGCGAATTTAGGCATCCGAAGTGGCCTATAGCTATGCAATGCATGCACAATATGGACATGGATGAAAATACAGTAGCAAGGCAGCCCCAAGAAAGCATTTTGCAGTCATAAAAAGGGCTAAACAGAAAGCACACATAGGATTAAGCAAGAATGCGAAAATGGCCCGTAAGAGGGGTATTGAAGCAAGTGATACATGCGATGCCCAAATGGAAAAATACCCTTCTACAACACTGATGAGGGACTAAAAATATGAACATTTACAGTAGATTACATCCCCAACTAAGTATGCAAACATGCTAAAAATGTCATGCAAGAACTAGGATACATAAGGCTATAACATGAGGTACCCCAAAAATTCATCAAACCAGAAAAGACCCTTAATGAAATGTCAAGAAGATCAAAATATGACTCTTTCCAGTTCTGATGATGGCCGAAAACAGAAGCTAGATAAGCTTAAAAAAGCATGCAAAAATGGGGGTCAAAGAGGGGCATGTTGACAAGTATAACAAGGAGACCCCCAACAAGGTTGATACCTTCTACAATGTTGTGTAGAGGGACCAAAATAAGCTTACTCACAGTTCATGACATGCTCCAAAACAATTTACATATAGGCCAAACAAATCATGCAAATTTACGGTAAATAGGAGGAATTGTGAAGAAGTGCAAGATAGGGGGCCCAAACAGGGTTGAGCCCTCTTCAATGTTGAAGAGGGCTCAAAAATAAAGCCCTCTTACAGTTTACATTATGCTCTAAAACAGATCACACATAGGCTAGAAATCCTATGCAAGGTTATGGCATTTAAAAGGGTATTGAAGCAAGTACCAAATGGAGGGCTCAAAACAGGGTTGAGCCCTTAACAAACATGAATAATAACTCAAAATAGACCTAGTTTAAGTTAAGGTCGGAGCCCAAAACAATAAGAAAGATAGGCTTAAGAAATGAGGCAAGAAAATGCTACAAAAGAGGGAAATGGAAGCTTACCCTTGTAGACAAGTCTTGGCTGCCTCTTGGCTTGAGGAATGTTGCTTCTAAGCTCTGAAAAGCCCCCTTGCTGCTGGAAATGGAGTGGTGGTGGTGGTGCTTGATGATGATGAAGAAATGGAACCAAACTTGAGAGAAATGAGAGAGATAGAGATGGATATGTGTATGAGCTTGAGAGCAATTTTCTAACCCTTTCTCTTGAGTTGGGAGGCCAACTATATGGGCAAAAGGGGGAAAAGAGGAGGAAAAGAAGGAGGAAATCCTCCAAGCTTTCCCTCCAAAATATCCCCCGGATACAGATCTTTTTGGGGAAAAAAGTGCACAGCTGTAAAGTACACAGCATGGGAGCATGGCCGGCCATGTATCTTTGCTGCAGGTGGCCGGCATGGCCGGCCGGCCACCCCCTATGGCCGGCCGGCCAAGGGTCAAAATGGGCCAAATGAATTAGTGGCCGGCCACCAGGATTGGTGTCCTCCCAGGTTCTCAACACAACCTGTGGTTCAAATTTGGCAACTCTAAAACAGGAGAGAGAATAGGCCAATTTAAAGAGGGTTCAAAAGGGTCAAAGAATTACTGGCCGGCCATGTGTTTTTAGGATCCTCCCATGTGTGTACAACACAAATATGTGGTTTTGGCTCGAAGAAAATGGCCCTAGGGTGTTCAACATTAGCCCGGAAGTGAGAAAAACGGGCGTCGGAGGGCGCCGGAAGAGCATAACTGTTGCTGAGACAATTGCTGGCCTCCCACCCTCCAGTGATCTTCCTGGTGATAAAACAGAGGTACCTGCCAAAAATGAACGAAAACCGATGCAAAACGAATGCTCGGGGCCAAAACACGCAGTTCGGGATCCCGAAAATAGGCCGTTAAGCACCGAAAGTGGCATTCGGCCACGAAGTGGGTATCTAAGACCCCAGTGTCCCTCGAAAGGGAGTAAATGAGATGCATGCCAAAAACCGGAGGAATCGGAGATGGTTGGGTGGTCCCGAACCGAGGCACACGGCCTGACGGCTCCGAAAACCGGGAACCGGGCTCCGAAATGGGCAAAATGGCCTACGGCCACGAAATGTAGCCCACGGCCACTGAGAGATGGTCTACGGGACCTCTCCCTCCCCTCAGGAAAGAAAACAGAGAAAACCGAGTCCGGTTCGCAAACCGAGGCAAGGCACAGAAGAGAGTTCGGAAGTCCGGAGGCAGGGCTCACGGCCGCGACTCTGAGACTTCTGAACGAGCACGATATGCAACCACCGAGCGCTCAATCGGTGACGTCTGAGTCTTAAGGTCGGTCAAAAATGGGGTGTCTACAGTTGCCCCTCTTTGACAGAACTCGGAAGTCACAAGTGACGGGAGTGAATGTCAAAGCCCAGAGACGACCCATTTTTGACAAGGCCGAAGACTTAGACAATCATACAAGATGAACAGAGATATGCGCCCGCAGGCCAGGGGGGGGCAAAATGCAAAGCGACATGCACAGAGCCAAAATGATCATGCAAATGCAGCAAGCTGTAATGAAGCAAGTATTCGCAAATAGATGCAACAGTTTTAAGCAAGAATGCAAAGCAACAACTACATTTCATGCAGTTAGGAATGCGGAGAATCATTCAATTCTCGTCGCGTCTCACACGGAGAAGATACGATACCTGCGCGATTCGTCTGGTCGCACCAGCCTCAAATGAACCGTACATACAATATCGTGTCTGCAAAAGAGAGAAATTCAACAGGAACAATATGCTAACAACATATATTCAAAGTGATTCCTGTGGTTCCGAAAGTTTGACACACAGTGTCGGCGAGTGAACGTATCGCAGTGCGCGAAAGGAATACGCGTGACAACGCACGCTCAAGCACAGAGGGATGGTACACCGAGAAATTATGCATGACAATGCAAAATGTTCATGAGAATGCAAGTTATATGCAAAACAATGCAAAATGAGCACGAATCAGGGTGCCCGTTTGTTGCGAAATAACGAGTAAGAAAACGCGCATTTCGGTGAAGGCAACTCAATCGCGGCCTCGGGTTCACCTCCCGGAGAGGTTACAACATGTCAAAAAGGATACACCTTGATTTTGATGAGTGATGATGAGACACATGTCAGAAATTGCAGCTGAAGTTCCGGCGGAGCAATTTCGCGCCAGAAGTGCACTTTTCTTGAACTTTTTCAGGTCCCGGGAACTCCAATCTTCCTCAAAATTTGCAGAGCTAGGGGAGGTGGGGGACATGGCCGGCCAGGTGGTTGCCCAAGGGGAGGCTGCCGGCCAGAACCAAAAAGCAAATGGCCGGCCAGCTAGGAAAGGTGGCCGGCCGGCCACCTGCACAAAAGAGGGGCAATTTTGTCTTTTGCCTCATTTTCTATATATATCCTCATCCATTCAATCCGAAATCACTCCCACAGGTGGAAACTTCTCCTCTTGCCTCCCAAACCATTTTTTCTTTCAGATCTGCACTTTATACGCGCTTTTCAGCCTCCCACGCAAGTTGTTTTCGCGAAATCTTTCAGTTTTAAGCACTTTGAGTCGATTAAATTTTGATTTCGGGCTTCTTTTCTCATTTTCACCACTTGAGGTAAGTTTGTCTCAATATTTGGAAGATTTTCTCGGGAGTTGACTTTTGTTGACTTTTTCATTTCCCGGAGTTGACTTTTGTTGACTTTTTCCAATTTTGGCTCATTTTGCTTTTTGCTCCTTTTGCAGATTTCTTGAAATGGCGGGTGATTACCCTCATGGTGGAGGTCCTCCAGGTGCCGGGGATGATTTTGATATCATGGCACTCCCCCGAGAGTCCGCCCTTTTATTCCCGGGGTACGCCCCACCGGTACATATGCTTCCGCGGGCCGTTTTTCGTCGTTTCACTGAGTTCAATGACCGGGCACCCGGGGATTTACTTCTGCGAGAGCCGGAGCAGCACCTCTCTCACGAAGCACGAGAGGTATTTTACTTTATTTCTGCATTTTTCGTGCATTTTGTAGCTTTGCCATGCTTGAACACACAGTTTTAGCTTATGACATAGTACTTTGTTTGCATTCTGAACATGTGACTTAAACACTTGAATTGCTGAACACACGGCTCATTGACTGATTGATTGTGAACACACGGTACACATTAGTTAAGAATTGAACATACGGCTCATACACTGATTTGTCGAACACACAGCCCGAATTTGAAGGTGACACACGCACACACTGATTAAGAGTAGAACACACAGTCCCAAACTCGATTTTCTGAACACACAGTCCAAGTGATGGTGAACACACACCACACTGATTAAGAGTAGAACACACAGTCCCAAACCGATTTTCTGAACACACAGCCCAGTCGATGGTGAACACACAGCCCACACTGATTAAGAGTAGAACACACAGCCCAAACTCCGATTTTCTGAACACACAGCCCAGTGAGTGAACACACGCCCCACTGATTAAGATTTGAACACGCAGCCCAAACTGATTTTCTGAACACGCAGCCCAGTAGTGAACACGCAGCCCACTGATTAAATTTGAACACGCAGCCCAAAACAGATTTTCTGAACACGCAGCCCAGATTAAAGTGAACACGCAGCCCACTGATTATGATTTGAACACGCAGCCCAAAACACTGATTTACTGAACACGCAGCCCAGATTTAAAGTGAACACGCAGCCCACTGATTATGATTTGAACACGCAGCCCAAAACACTGATTTACTGAACACGCAGCCCAGATTAAAGTGAACACGCAGCCCACTGATTATGATTTGAACACGCAGCCCAAAACACTGATTTACTGAACACGCAGCCCAGTTTAAAGTGAACACGCAGCCCACTGATTATGATTTGAACACGCAGCCCAAAACACTGATTTACTGAACACGCAGCCCAGATTTAAAGTGAACACGCAGCCCACTGATTATGATTTGAACACGCAGCCCAAAACACTGATTTACTGAACACGCAGCCCAGTTTAAAGTGAACACGCAGCCCACTGATTATGATTTGAACACGCAGCCCAAAACACAGATTTACTGAACACGCAGCCCAGTTTAAAGTGAACACGCAGCCCACTGATTAAATTTGAACACGCAGCCCAAAACATTTCTGAACACGCAGCCCAGATTTAAAGTGAACACGCAGCCCACTGATTATGATTTGAACACGCAGCCCAAAACAGATTTACTGAACACGCAGCCCAGTTTAAAGTGAACACGCAGCCCACTGATTATGATTTGAACACGCAGCCCAAAACACAGATTTACTGAACACGCAGCCCAGATTTGAAGTGAACACACAGCCCACTGATTAGGATTTGAACACGCAGCCCAAAACACAGATTTACTGAACACGCAGCCCAGGTTTGAAGTGAACACACAGCCCACCAATTCGTTTCATTTGCACACTGCTACTTTATTTCATTTGCACACAGCTTGTTCATTTCATTTGCACACAGCTTGCATTTTATTGTGTACTGAACACATGTATTCATTCTGAATGCAGGTTGGCTCTCGCGCCGTGCGAGGATATGGCTCCACTGCTGCGAGAGAGTGGTACGCCGAGCTCCCGGAGGCTGTCCGGGATTTGGTTGACTCAGCAGGGTTCGGGGCCTTCTGCATGGGATTATCACATTGTCCTGCCAGTAGGACAATGTTAGCTGCTTTGGTGGAGAGATGGTGGGACACCACCAATTCTTTCCATTTTTCTACCACTGGGGATATGACCATGACTCCGCTAGATTTTGCCGTACTCACCGGCCTAGACATAGGCGGTTGGCCCATACCTTATGACGAGGATATGGGAGAGTGGGAGGCCGCTTGGGTACATCTGTTGGGGGCTCGCCCACCTGTAGACAGAGCTTCCGGGAGAGTCCGGTACACCTGGTTCTCTTTTTCGGAGGCCGCGAGATAGAGCCTGAGTCTCCTGAGGAGATTGAGCAGTACACCCGAGGTTTCCTCATGTTCCTCTTTGGCACCACTGTTTGCTGATAGGGGGAACACTGTCGGGTTGTATCTTCTGAGTGCCCTAGTGGACCTATCACAGGTCAGTCGGTATGACTGGGGTGGCGCTGGCCTGGCTACCCTCTATTGTTACATGAGTGCAGCCTCTCGCGGGCGGGGAGACTTACTCGGCGGCTATTGGAGAGCCTGGGAGGTACGTTCTGTCCTCTTGATTTACATTTCTGCTCCTCATTACTTGTTCATTGCACACACGGCGCACTTTGCACTCTGTATTCTGCCTTTAGCACTTTGTATTCACATTCCGCACTGCTTTTCTCAGCTATGGGTGTACGTATATTTTCCCACATTAGCCCCGGAGATGGAGGTGGCAGGACTCCTTATGACTCCGTTTTCACTGGTATTCGAGGGCGAGCACCGACCGAGACCTCGAGAGACTCTCTTCTACCTGCGACAGTATTTTGATACTGTGCGGACGACAGAGGTATTTCAGAACTCTCAGTTCCTTTCATTTTCATCTTTGATCTGCCCTGTATATTCCTGATTTCTGATTGATTTATGCACTGGTTATCCGCAGATTACTTGGCAGCCCTGGGCGGTCTTAGGTGATGGTCTCCGATATCAGTATCCCGGAGGATCGGTAATTCCCAGTATAGGTTCCTGCTCGAAGGACCAGTTGGTAGGGCATGGTTCCTGGGGGAACGCTTTCTGCGCCAGGTGTGGGGGTACGATTCTCAGGACCCTCCTGCTGTACCTCCAGCCACTATGCGGACTGCGATAGACTCTTCCCAGGAGGTCACTAGTGCTATGCAGGGCACCGATGCTTTGTTATATCTCATGGAGGGGGACTACGCCACCTATCGTCGTATATATCTGATGCCCCCCTTGACGGGAGTGCGTGCTCCGACACTGAGGCCTACTGATGTACCATCTTCGAGTCGTGCCCGTGCTACGGATATCCCTCCTCTAGCAGGGCTGGTGCATCTAGGGGTAGAGGTAGTTCGATTCCTCCGATCCCTCCGACTCTTCATCATCCTGGGTGGCCAGACATGCCGACCGAGTTGACGAGTTGGCGGTTCGGGACTCCTTACCAGGTCTCGCTAGAGCCTCCTCTTCCTGACCACAGATATGTCAGAGACCCTGATTCACCCCGGTATGTTTTACCAGCTTTGATTTATCAGTCAGATATTTGGACATTCATTCCTTTACTGATAGTTTTGCATTTGTATCTTGCAGCCTCCAGTTGAGTACATGGACGAGATGCTCGGGATGCTGGCCACATTCGAGGGCATGATCCTACGGAGGGAGGCACAGCTAGCCATCATGGGTGCAGGTACTGTCCATCTTTCCCGTATTTAGCATATTCTGATAACATACTGGTTTTGAACATTCTGCTGTATTGATAGTCTGTGTAGAGCACATCTGACACACACCCCACTCACATATTGTACTTGCATCTGCTTTTCATATTTGAACTGATGTATTGAACTCTTCACTTTCAGATGCCTCCTGTATACGCACCGCGCAGGCCGGCCACCCGGGCCTTCTCAGAGAGGTCGAGGTGCTGGGCCATCTGGGCCCTTTCGAGGAGCTGGGCCATCCAGGCCTTCTCAGGGAGCAGGGCCATCTAGGCCTGTCCGAGGAGCTCGAGGAGCAGGGTCGTCTCGCAGACGCAGGGCACCCATTATTGAGGAGGAGGAGGAGGAGGTCGCAGACCGTGAGTCAGAGACATCTGCTGGGGAGGGAGGCTCCGGTCTTGGTTCCGGGAGTGGAGACGAGGCTGAGGGGGATCCGGAGGATGATAGCTCTGACCCGGATGGTGATGATGGTGCAGAGGTTGTCCCGCAGAAGAGGATGAGAGGGCCTCCTCATTCCCGTTCCCGAGGATATTGATGCTATTTCCTGCTTTATTTTACTTTTTGCTAGTAGTTTGTAGCACTTTGCATATTGTTAGGCAGTTTTATTTCCTGTAAAACTTGTACCTTTATTTGTTGTAAAACATGATGGAATGAAACAGCTTTTGAAAAGATGTTTGTATTTGAAATTCTTAGCATCGCATCGCATCATTTTGCACAAAAATGGAATTGAATGGGAATGTGCCTTGTGTATTTACCGGTCAGGTAATGAACCGACGCAACAAATCAAACAACTCGACTCACTAAGAAATAACAGAATCTTAGCAAGTTTACAACTCGATAAGCAAATACAACAATGTTAACGACTCGATAAACAAGACTAACAAAATTGCGTAAACAAAAGGTAATAACTCAAAACACAAAATGCGACAGCTCGACAAAACTTACAACTCGATAAACAAAGCAACAACTCGATAAGCAAAATACAACAAAGCGTACTTCGGACGGACGATCTGGATGATGGAACGCATCCGAAACTGAGAGAAATGGAGGCCTTCAACATCCCCGATGCGTAGAAATGCCTCAAACTTCCTTCCGGAGGGCAAAACAGGACCAATGCATGGCCGGCACATTTTGCATCTGGGGATTGAGGTGGCCGGCCGGCTAGAATAGGTGGCCGGCCGGCCACCTCTCCCTGCAGCTCCAGAATTGTGACACGTGTCCTTTGAATAGTGTTTTACCCCCTATAAAAGCCCCAACTTGGAACTTATTCATTTCATCACTGTTTCACAAAAATGGAGGCATTTCTCGCAGAAAATCTCACATCTTGGATCTCTTCTTTAGATGGCTCGGAAAAGTTGAACTTCCGGGGTTTCGGCTTGAATGCACTATTCACGCTGGGCCGGACTCCACTGCATCTTCCTTTCCTCTATGCCGCGGCAGGTTTTGGAACCCGGTGACGCATGTCTTCAGCTTCGGAGGGCAAGAGGTATGTCCCACTTTTGAAGATTTTCAAGTTTTGATAGAATCCGAGCGAGGTGAGGAAATCTTGCCCAACTCAATTTTGGCTATGCCCAAACCCTAGGGCGGATGTGCGGACTCAACGCACATGATGCTCGATCCCTGATTTGTAACGGAATGTTGGATATCCCAAGCCTGATTTACCGGTTCTCCGATGCTGGTGACCGCGGCGACCATCATTGGCAAGGCTTCCGGCAACACGCCCTCTGTTTATGCATGTTATCTCATTTTCTGTTTGCCTCGAGCTTTGGAGGATCCAGCGCCCGTCTGATTGAGGTGGCCCAAGGCTTGAGAGAAGGAAGGAGTTGCATCGCCATGACCTTGGCGGAGACACTGATGGGCTTGGATGCTTTCTACTGCCGGGAACGACAACTAGATTTGCAGGGGTCCACTACTGCTGCAGGTAATGTTTCCCACCCCTCACATATGTATTTGCTCACATCACTCGGCCCTCAGGCTCGGTTTTTCTCACAAACCTTTTTCTTACTTTTCTCTCATCGTACATCTCTCTATTCTTTATTCTCTCATTTTTCATCCCTCCCCAGGTATGGTTGATGGATAAA
>JAPPVO010000036.1:15416337-15456952 GCA_030407325.1 Camellia japonica
CACTTTACAGTTTGGCTCGAAGCCCAGAAATGCTTACAAATAAGGCTAATGTACCATGCAAAATAAACCCTAAAAGAGGGATAAAGCACAAAGAGGGAGTAGAAGACCTCAAACAAAAAAAAGTCCTTAATCAAACATGAAGATGAACTCAAATAAGACTGTTTTCAGTTCAGGCCGAAGTCCCAAAAATGTAAGCAAAAGGAGCTAAAATATCATGCAAAATAAAGCAAGAAAAGAGGAAATAGTGACTCACCCTTGTAGCACAGATTTCCAGCAGCTTTTGATCCAAGAAAAGGAGCTCCTAACCTCTGAAAATCAGCCTCAAGATGTTGGAATGGAGTGTGGAGGTGATAGGCTATGAGTTGGTGTATAAATGGTGCAAGAACAAGGTGGTTTTAAGTTTGGATGAGAGAGAGGGGAGGGTTGTATGCAAAGGCTCCAACTGATTTTTTCTAACCCTTAGAAATGAAGTAGGGTGTTGGTTATATAGAGGGAGAGGAGCCAAAGAAAAGGGGGGAAAAACCAATTCAAATCTCCCTCCAAAAAGACAGACCCTCGGGCAGAGGGTCTGGTGGCCGAGGGTCTGGTGCAAAACAGCTGGCACAGCTGTAATGCACCAGGAGAGAGAAAAATGGCCGGCCAGGTGCAAAAGGTTCAGGTGGCCAGCCGGCGACCAGGGTCAAAAAGGTCAACAAAATTGCTGGCCGGCCACCCCAGAAAGGTGGCCTCCCATGTGTGTACAACACAGCTGTATGGTCAAAAAATTGGAAAAAGTGAACCAGGAGAGAGAAAAAACCAGCTTTTTAGAGGGGTTCAAAAGGGTCAAGGACAATTGCTGGTCGGCCTACCTATATTGGTGGCCTCCCAGGTGTGTACAACACAATGGTGTGGTAGAAAGTCAGAAAAGTGGCTTGGGAATGGGAAAAATCAGCTTTCTAGTGAAGAAAACGGGCAATGAAGAGCGATGAAGGAATAAAGCTTGTTTTTCAGAAAAATTACTGGCCTCTCACCTTCCTACAACCTTTCTAACAATGAAAATAAGGTCCCCGCCAAAAATGGACCAAGACGGATGCAAAACGGAGGTTCGGGGACGGAAACACGCAGTTCGGAGCCCCGAAAACAGGCTGTTAAGCACCGAAAGTGGCGTTCGACCACGAAGTTGGTCTTTCGCGCCACAGTGTCCCTCAAAAGGGAGGAAACAAGGTGTGTGCCAAAAACCGGAGCAAACGAAGATGGTTAAGCGGTCCCGAACTGAGGCACACGGCCGACGGTTCCGAAAAACCGGAAACCGGGCTCCAAACGGGAAAAATGGCCTACGACCACGAAACGTAGCCTACGGCCACTAAGAGATGATCTACAAGACCTCTCCTTCCCTTCGAGAAGAGAAAACAGAGAAAACAGGGCCTGGTTCGCAAACCGAGGCAAGGCACGAAAGAGTCCGGAAGTCCGGAGGCAAGGCTCGCAGCCGAGACTCTGAAACCTCTGAACGAGCACAATATGCAACATCACCGAGCGCTCAATTGGTGACGTCTGAGTCTTAAGGTCGGTCAAAAATAGGGTGTCTACAACTATCGAAAATTACCTAGAGAGAAAAGCACTTGTCTCTCTCTTCCTCTGGAATAAGGCTTTTCATGTGCAATTTGCGTGGAACAAAAAATCTCAACTAATTAATCCAATGAAATTAGGCTAAGTAGCAATTGGGTCAAGATCACATGTGGGTCCCCATAAATGGAACTTTTATTTTTTCATCTCAAAAAATTTAATTCACAAAAAAAAATTTCATTTATTAGCTAACTATTGAATAAAAATTAATTATAAAGTTCTATTCACACTGTCATCTGAGATCTAACCTAAGGATGGAAAGTCTATCTCAAAGCATAAAACCACTACCACAGCCGTCACTGAGGACGCTGTCTACCATCGTTGTATACCAGAAGACTGAAACTCAAGAAACCCACAACAACAAAGAAACCATTAGAGATAAGCGAAAACTCTATATAGGAATTGAAGGGAATATCACAAAACTTCTATTTCTACCATAAAAAATTCAGATCTACACTTTAGAAGTATAGATCTACACTCTAAGAGTGTAAAGGCGGTTGTCGAACCGTCGCCAGTCTATCGCCTGAGCACGATCGAAAATTATCTAGAGAGAAAAGCACTTATCTCTCTCCCTTTGGAATAAGGCTTTTCTTGTGCAATTTGCGTCGAACAAACAAATACCTAGTTAATCCAATGAAATTAGGCTAAGTAGCAATTGGGTCAAGATCACATGTAAGTCCCATAAGCAAAACTTTATTTTTCCATCTTAAAAAACTTCAATTCACAAAAAAAATTCATTTATTAGCTAACTATTGAATACAAATCAATTAGAAAGATCTATTTGCAAATGTCGTCTCAGATCCAACCTAAAGATGGAAGGTCCGTCTCAATAAAATCACTACCACAGCCGTCATTCAGGACGTCGTTCGCCGTTGCCATTGCTCAAACTCCACCTCTGCCGCCGTTGTACCAAAAGGTTAAAACTCAAGAAACCTACAACAACAGAGAAATCATTGGAGATAAGCGAAAAATCTACGTAGGAATCAAACAAAATATCAAAAAACTCCTATTCTCACCATAAAATATTCAGATCTACACTTTAGAAGTACAGATCTACACTCTAAAAGTGTGAAAGAGTTCGCCAAACCGTCGTTATTGTCGGAGCACGACTAGAAATTACTTAGAGAGAAAAGCACTTGTCTATCTCCATCTAGAATAAGATTTTTCGTGTATAGTTTGCGTGGGGAAAAAAAATCTCAACTAATCACATGTGGGTCCCATAAGCGAAACTTTTATTTTTTCATCTCAAAAAATTTCAATTCACAAAAAAAAAAAAAAAATCATTTATTAGCTAACTATTGAATAAAAATCAATTAAAAATGAATTTTTTTTTATATATATACTTTAAATTTTATTTATTTATTAAGTGAACTTATTGGTAAATAATTTGTTAATTTTGGTCTTAATTATAATATATCACCCTTTTTCTAGTGTAGAACCATCCAATAGGTGTAATAATACTTGATGACGTGCACTACCTGATAAAATGCATGTAACGTGATATAATGCAAAGCTGAAATACATACACACGTGCATCCTAAAAAAAAAAAAAACTGCGTACTTATTAAGCATGAGTTAATTGACTTGGTTGTGTACTGTCTAATAGTCGCACATTATTTATAAGCATTAGTTATGGATTGCACATTTTATGTAACCATATCTAGGGCATTAATATCACATAAATTATGGTAATCATTCAAATTCTAAGCCCGTTTTGATGATGACAATTTTTTTCCGCCTAACATTAACTGCCCTTGTGATGGTCTACTTAATAAAATTGTTATATTTTAATTGAATTGTTGAGAATGTAATTCACAACCATAGTATGTAACCTTCGTTTGACCTAAGTTAAAATGAGATTTTTTAATTAAAATAGTCACAAAAAGATAAAATATATTTTTTAGTCTAATGAGACAAAATGTCACATCCAAACTATAATTGTTTTTTTTTCAAAAAAAATCAAAAAAACCTATCACAAACGAGGATTTTTAGCCTCAAGATAAAATAGTTAAAAAAATAAAAAATCAACTCACATCCCAAATGAACCCATAATGACAATAAGATAGTAATAGGAATTCTGACAATATTGTAGACTTACAATATTTCTTTTCATTAAATATACTTATTAAAAAATAATTTGTTAAGTTTTGCCTTA
Organism: Camellia japonica; assembly: GCA_030407325.1. Taxonomy (NCBI): domain Eukaryota; kingdom Viridiplantae; phylum Streptophyta; class Magnoliopsida; order Ericales; family Theaceae; genus Camellia; species Camellia japonica. The sequence continues at coordinate 15,420,095 of JAPPVO010000036.1, forward strand.
ATTGTAATTAACTTTTTTTTTTTTTTTTTTTGGTAGAACCTCCAACCACTTTCCACGACATAGTTGTAATTAGAGATGTTCGAATTACTCAATAAACCGAATAATCGAACCAAATCAATCTATTTGGGTTAATTTGATTTGATTTTTAAGTTTATTAATTTGGTTCTGGATCTTCAAATCATTAAACAGATAAAAATGGCTTGGTTTTTATTTAGACATTGTATAAATCGAACAAATCCGAGAACCAAACTTATTTATATATATTTATATTTTTAAAATTTTATTTATATTGACATAGTTTCACCTAATTATTCTATTACAATGGACTTGATTACACCTAATAATTTTTTATATACAATAATTATTAGATTAATGGAAAAAATTACAAGAAGCTTGAGTCGGATTTCGTAATTGATTTAATTTGTACTAGTTATATTGATAGATTTAATTTATAATGATTATATTTAAGTTTGTGTTGGATTTAATTTTTATTGACTTGTATTAAATAATATTTTTCTATTTGTTCGTGTTATGTTTAATATTAAAAACTTAAGTATTTTAATTATTTATTATTGTTTGATTTGCTTATTTTTAAAATAGTGGAACCATGGTTCTAATCTAAACCAACCCGAGCTACATTGGGTGGGGTTGGTTCTACTGTCTGATTAGTTTGGTTCTGAGTTCAAAAATTAGGAGATTCTATTCTATTTATACCTAAAAAATCATTTTTACGCTAAATTTCTCAATACTCTCTATTAAATTATTTAGGATTATAATTTTTCTCAATGCACCTTATGTTTTTTTACAAAATACCTTTTAAGATATACCCAAATAATAAATAATAAATAATAAATTAATTAAAATTTTCAAATTACACTATTTTCAAAAATCCTATGGTGTTTTCAAATTTCAAATTATTTAGAGTGTGCTGTAAGAAAAAATAATAATATTTTATTTTAAATTTAATATGTATGTATTGTTTTTATTAATAAATTTATATTAGATTGTAACAGGAATTAAAATTTTAATTGAGCATACTGAGTTAATATTTGAATGCGAATAGAATCACTCTAAAAACTTGGAATCAATCATGATTGGACTAGTTTCAAATCATATATATATATATATATTATTAAAAGCAGTATTTTTCCTATACTTGGCACATTATAAGAGTTCGCTTTTTAAGAGATTATAAGCCTGTTGTTTGGTTGTATTTTGTAATTATTATTGAGAGTATAAGTTGTATTTTGAGTTTGTGGGGTTTGGAATTATGATTTGAGTGTAGAAAATTTGTTTGGTAAAGAGTTTTGAAAATAGTTTTGAAAAGAGTTTTGACTTGAGTGGAGAATTGTTGATGTGATATTTGATATTTGATACAAAAATTTACAACTTATAACTAAACATATAACTCAAAATTATTTTAAAGCACATTAAAAATTTTAAAAATTTCAGAAAATGTTTTTTTCGATTATATAAAAATTAACATATCAATTGCAAAAAAAAAAAAAAAATCGCTATTCCGGTCAATCGGTCGGACGTCCCGTCAGGCAAAATTTTCAAAATTTTTTTTTGAAAAGTGCGACTGAGACAGAGCTCTCTTCAGAGTTTTGGAAACGTGATTCCAAAACTCTTACCAAACATCATACTGGAGTGAAGGTGCTGAATCACATGTGGAGAACACAACCAAACACAGCCTAAGAGTTTGCTTTTTTTTAAGAGAGTCACATTAGCATGCATTTTCTAAATTACATAAAGAGTTTTACACAAATTCAAACTTTATACTAACTTATATCTATTTTATATGGACTCTATTTGAAAAATATTTCCTTTTCATATATTTTTCATGATAAATTGAAATAATCTACAAACCCAATACAAATTTTTCATATCACGTTTTTCTTCTTAATTCTTTCAAAGGTATTATGATTTTTTTTAATGTTAAATTGTCTCTTTTTTTTTTTTTCCGTGCAATCCAATATCAATTCTATATTATTCTATATCATGGATTTATCGTTAAAATTTTATAATAATTATATATATGAAATTATATTTCATTTCTTATATTATTTTATATGATCACAACTCACATAAGGAAAAATTAGCACAACAATAATACTCTCGAGGAATTTCCAAAGTTTAGATTTACTGTTTGAGTTACTTTTTCAATTGTTGAACAGTAAATTCTTTTATATTTTGACATCATATTATAGATAATTAATCACTTCACACACTGAGATATATCTATCATTTGGTTGTTTTGATTATTTTTTCTTTTTGGGTTTAGATGTTATGTGATTCTCCTTGGTTAGTCGTTTGAGAGTGTTTATTTTATAATCTTATAACTTAATGTGTATATATATATATCATATAAAATCATTATATGATAATCCAACTACAATATATTTATATTTAATTTTGGTGATAAATTTTAATAAATTTCTATTTCTACATATTTTTATTTTCCAAATGAATATAAAAGAAAATTAAATAGTTAGAATTATTTTTAATTTTATGTTACTAATTTTTCTTCTAATTTAAATATTATTTTTAATATCAAAATGAGTATTTATTTTTCTGTTTTATAATTTAATATATATCATATAAAATTATTATTGATAATTAAACTTTTATAATATGATAAAACTAAAAAATTATAAATACACAAATAATTTAATTAACATTTATATATATATATAACTATTCAAATAATAATTTTATAAGACGATAGCACCAATATTATTAAAATAAATAATTAAAATCATACTTTATTTTGATTTTAAATTAAATTAATTTTTTTTGTAACACACATTATACTATCAAATATATATATATATATATATATATTTTTTTTAAAAACAACATGTGCGTTACATAGGTCAATTACTAGTTTAATACAAAATCAAACCAAACCGACTCATAAACACTCATACTAGTAACGTAAACGTGTTGTATAAATATTTATTTTATTTTTTATTTTTAAAAATTTATGTATGGAAAGTAATTAGTAGATGAGTTTCAAAAAAAAAAAAAGCAAAAAGTCATATTTGCCCATTCTCCTCCCTTTCTAACAAATGTCCTCAACCTTGTTGTGACCCTGTGCATTCCGTGTGACAATCAGGTGCAAGTCGCAGGTGAGTCCATAAGTCGACTTTTTATTTGGACATAACAAAAAAATTAGTTCATGCAATTTTTTTAATTTATTATCTAACGATGGAATAAAAATTAATTATTGAACAAAAATTAATTTGATACTTCATATTTAAATAATAAATTGTATTCAAATAATTATTAAGGTAGATTTGGCGCGAAACAATCTCTATTTATAAAAGTTTATAACAGAATAGATACACAAATTTATTATTTTGCACTAAGGACAAATTACACGTATGGTACAACCAGGATTTTACACATTGACCAAAGGAAAATATTTGGGACCCTTAGGGATGATCTCCCCACCCCAAAGTGATTTTGGCCCTTCATATATGTGTGGGGCTAACTCATATATGTGTACAATTTATATCATGAGTGGTTTAGGTTTGTAGGAGTCTTGTGGAGTGGCGGTCTCAATCATTGCTCAATGCCATTTGTTCATTTTTTAAATTTTAAAATTTGATATATTTTGACTCAAATACTTATTGTTTATAAAATTAGAAATTGTTTGAAATGATCTAAATAAGTGTACTTTTTAACTTTTTACGAATAGATGTGCAGTAAAATAGAAAGGTAATGTGATCTAAAAAATATAAAAAATAAAAAAGTATACTTGTATAGTGTACCCCAAGGCTTTGTTTGACATGTACTAAAATAGAATATGATATTTTAAAACCCGTTTGTTTTTAGAGGTATAATGGATGAGATTGATAGTGAGGGAATTAATAGTGAGGGGATTGTTAGTGAATGGATTGATAATGAGTAGATTAAGTAAAATGTATTTGTTTTGATAATAATTGTTGGTGAAGGAGTTATTAAATTATTTTTATATAAAATAATTAGACATTAATGTTCAAAAAACAAAAAATGGCCAACATGTAAAAAATAAAACAAATAAAATAAATAAATAAAACAATGATTTTTACTTAATAAAAAAATACAAAATGTAAACATTAACGTTCAAAAAAAAATTAAAAAAATTAAAAAAAAAAGTCACTAGTTTTAATGAAATTAAAAAAATTTAACATTCTCACCAAATAAATTGATTGAACGCTAAATTTAATTTTTGAGGGAAATGAAATTTTTAACTTTCCCTCCAATCAAATATGATTCAAACAATTTAATTGAATCCCACATTGAATTTTTAGGTTCTCTATGAATAATTTTTTTCTATAAATATGAATAGACTTTCATAATTTCTTCAAGTTTCTAATGAGACGCCTCCTCATGAGAGGAGACTCTTGAAGTAAGAGTTTTTAGTCAAAAATTTGATATATAAATATATAAGAAGGAATGAAAGAAAGAAAAGAAAAGAAGAAAAATAAAATAAAATAAACCAGTTTGCTGATTTTACCGATTGAGCCACTGATTTTTTTAGTTTTTTCAAACAAGGCCGGTTTTTGGCCTAGTCTAATTTTTGTGGATCATCTGGACCGGAACTAGGTCTGGTTGAACCGGTCGGTCCGATCTGGTTCTCAAAACATTATTATTTGGGTCATATCACCTCTCTACTATATCACTTAAAACCCAATTTATATTTCACGTTTTTTTCATAAAAAGTCAAAAAGTATACTAATCTAACACTTTTTCAACAATCCCTTAATATTCTAAAGAGTGCTATTATTAGCACCTCATCAATTATTTTGGACTCCCTATTTTTTAGCTTTTTTTTATTATAATAATAACCTTAAATGAAATTACTAAAAGAGACATCAATAATTTTGGGATATCTCATCTCACAATTATGCCAACATACCTACTACATCATGAGTTAGGGTTTATGAGAGCAGCCACCTCCATCACCACACATTCATCTTTTCCAAATCTCACATTCAAAACCTACCCACCCTTAAAACTTTAAAATCCTTTGGCAACAATATTCCGGCGATAACAGTTGCAACCATTTGATTATTTACACTTCTTCGACAATGACAATGAGTGAAAGTTTTTTCAAAAATCACAACTCTATGAGATGAGATAAGTACAACAATAAAAACTTATAGGATATTTATAATTTTGATGGTGTTCTTAGCTCAGAAAAGATTGGCTTTGTAAGGATAAGTTTCTTGAAAAAAAAATAACAAAAATAATAAAATATGTTTATCATTTTTTCAGGACTAAACTCCTAAATATATGATCGAAATTCAGGAATACAGGTCCGAACATTGTTCATTTATTCGAGAACAGATAACCGAATATTTCTTATTGTTCGGGAACAAATAAATGAAACTCATGGAGATCGCAAAACCCACAAAAGGAAAATTTTGAATTAACAACAAAAAAAAAACTCCAAATTTATTTTCTCAAGTCATGAACAAGTACGTAGAGATGAAGTAACAATTACTTTCTTGGGTTTTGTTATGGTTTTGGGGAGAAAGGTTTTTTTGGATGTGACGATGTGTATTCAATTAAATGAATGAAATGTTTTTACAAGAATAATTTTGATATTATTTGGGAGGATAAAAGAAAATTTAAGGGTTTTAAAATTTATAAGTGAGAGTCTAAAGAAATATAGGGTCTAAAATAATTAATGAGATACTAATAGTAACACTCTTCTTAAAATCTAGTCATTGACAATCTAAAAAAAAATTATATTCATTGAGATTTATTAAATAATTTCCATGTTGATTAGGAAATTTTAAAGTACATAATAAATATTTCAAAAAGACAAGTGGGGAAGGAAAATGCATTCACAATGTTTATTTCTAATTTTTTGAAAACACTTTTCAAAAAATTTTACTTTCTTGTTTTTTGTATTTTTTTTATTTTTACTAAATTTTTTAATATTTTAAGTAATTTTTTTTTTAATTTTTAGACACACCTAACATAAATACACTTAAAAAGTATAATTTTCATAAAAAAATCTTTAAAAAATTTACTAAATACCAAAAATACAAAAAAAAAAAAGCTAAAATTTTACTTTTTTAAAATATTTTTTCACAAATATTTTACTTTTTAGATACATCTAAGGAAGACGCATCTAAAAAAATAAAAAAAATATTTAAAATTTTAAAAATGTTTACTAAAACAAAAAAAATACGAAAAATTAAAAATTTAATTTAAAAAAAATTAAATTAAAAAAATTGAAAGCAAATATACTGATTATTTTTTAAGACTGTATATATAATTTTGGATAATTTTTTTTTACATTAAAGTGTACCTACTGGTTATAAATTTGTTAACTTTTGTCATCATTATGATCCCCTTTTTGCTACAAGGATGGAACCACCCTATCAATTTTGACATGTCCGTTAAAAAGTTAGGTTATGTTTGGTAGAGTTTTAAAATTTTAATTTTATTCTTTGGTTTGCATGTGATAATTATTTATAATTTTTAAAAATTAATTTTATATTTACTTTTGAAAACTTTGTTCAAAGTAGGAAAATTTGGGTTAAATTGGTCGTCTTCTCAGATATTCAACCGGTTGATCGGTAGGTTGACCGAAACAGTTTATTTTTTTTTATATATACAATTACCACCTGTTATCTTTTGTATTTTAAATAAAAAAATTTCAGAATTTTTAAAAATTTTTATGAGTTTTGAATAGAATTTTGAATAACGTGTTTAGTTATGAGTTGTAAGTTTTTATATCAAATATTATATATCACATCAAAAAATTTTCACTCAATTCAAAACTCTTTGCAAAACTCATTCACCAAATAAATTTTCCACAATCAAATCATAATTCCAAAACTCACAAACTCAAAATACAACTCATATTTTCAAATCATATTTATAAAACTCTATCAAATGCTACCTTAATTTTTTAATTTATATATTACTTTTTACTTTTTTACTTTTTTTATATATTTTTTATAAAAATTAAAAAAATTAACTTTTAACTTACTTATTAAAATATGTCTTTATCAATACGGTAATGATTCAAAATATTAATTTTAATATTTTAATGGAGCATTAATGACATGATAAGAAAAATAAATAAATAAATAAATCAAAATCAAAACATTACATAACAGTAAATAAAATTCATTACCAACCCATTAAAACTGACTTTAAAACTAAAAAATGTGAGCTCAAACCATTTTTCTTATCAATATAAAGTGATAACGTAATAGCTGAACACGTGCACCACACTGTAAAACACAAGTTATGAGTTCTAACATAAAACTTCAATAAAAAAACACTACCTTATCAAACATGTGCACAAAACAAGTGCACCACCTTACATAAAAAAATGAATAAATTACATCTTATCTTTGGTTATCTTTTCACTTTAATCTTTATATTTTATGTTTTAATTTTTTTTCTAATTAGACAAAAAAAACAAATGATACATTATTTTCCAAATAATGTAAAAAAATATATTGATAATGTTGTTCGTCCTGGTGAATGGGCTGGACCGATCCAAGCTTCTCAGGTCCACTGGATAACCTGCAAACAAGTTCAACGGGGAATGGGATAGTCCCCCGGCGAACCCTCCGGTGTGCAAATCAGAAAAGGTGATAGACCAAATGTAGTGAGAGAGAGAGAGAGAGAGAGAGAGAGGGATAGAAAAACTTAACCTTCTTCTTGTCTTCCAACTTTGCTTATATCCTTTTGTCATCATTTCGTTCTCCGCCGAAAGCTTGTGCCGTCATTCGTCTTGTTCAGGGTGAGGGGGTGCCATTCCGGCTGAGAGGTGTGTCGCAATAAATGCTGTGATGGGTTGCATTAATGGTGATGTGCTGTGGCAATAACTTTGCAGATCTTTGTCTACTGACGTGGCCTGTCCTGCACCTGCCATGTGTCCGAATATCATTGGCCTTCCCTGCCCAGTTGGCTGCCAGTGATGCTGGGTTTTACTAACCGGGCTATGCAATGGGGTTTAAATGGTGGGCTTGGGTTTACTCATGGTGGGCTGTGGCCCTTGTGGGCCTATCCATGTCAGTAGTCCCCCATTCCCGAGTGCAGCTTCAGTCCAATGAAGGGAATAATAATAAGGAAGATGAATCCGACCGGCAGGGGGAGACCGACCGTGAGGGTGACCGAGCGGGAGAGGCCGAACGTGAGGGAGGACGAGCGGGCGAGGCCGAGCGTGAGGGAGGACAAGCGGGCGAGGCCGACCGCGAGGGTGACCGAGCGGGAGGGGCCGACCGTGAGGCTTGCCGAGCGGAAGGGGGCCGACCGTAAGGCTGGACGAGCGGGCGAGGCCGACCGCGAGGGTGACCGAGCGGGAGGGGCCGACCGTGAGGCGTGCCGAGCGGAAGGGGGCCGACCGTGAGGCTGTCCGAGCGGGGGGGACCGACCGCAAGGGCAGACCGACCGTGAAGGTGACCGAGCGGGAGGGGCCGACCGTGAGGCTTGCCGAGCGGAGGGAGTGGAAGGGCACGGGGCTCAAGAGGCGGCGTGTCACGTGATGATTTGAAGTGGAAAAGACAAGGAGTCAGTGCATCAGGACCATACACGTGGCAGAATGTCGTGGGAAGGGAAAGGTCAAGCGTTAGATCAGGAGTGAAACGTCAGGACATTATTATGGGTATTGATGATACAGTTTTGGCGGATGATTTGAAAAGTTTTCAAACTGGCGAACATTAATTTGGATCCGTGGAATACGGGCAAACCGTGGGCGTTTGGTATTATTCGATTTACCTATCTGTTTTCAAAAAATCAAAACATTCCAAGTATCAGTTCCTTCGTTGCTCACGATACCCCGTTGAAACATTTCTTCGATTTTTTAGCACCTGCATCAGAAGCTATTCGCAAACATACTTTAGAAATGGCGCAGGAAGAAAACGTGAATGTGAGGGTGGATCCTCTGGGAGACGATGATGCAGAGGAATTAGCTGCAGAATACAGATCGGAGAGGGTGGGGGAACTAACGATGCGTTTCCATGGTTCCACCTTGGTGGCAGCTCCGACGCCGATCAGTGAGGCGGAGCCAGATCATTGGCACACAAAGGCGGACAAATCGACGATAATAGAGGCGGAGTTGGGGACAATCCGCGAGAAGTACCAAATTCCGGCGGGAGTGGAGTTGTGGTTGCCAACGTCGACGGAAAGGCCATCGGACGCCAGGCCAGGAGGGTTTTCCCTTTACGAGGAGGCTCTGAAGGGGGGGTTGAGGTTGCCAATGCCTCAGATAGTGGTGGACGTGCTCAACCACCTAGAAGTAGCTCCGGGCCAGCTGATGCCCAATGCCTGGAAGATCCTGCTGGCCTGTGCAAGTGCATGGCCAAAGGCATATGAGGGGGAGTCGATGGCGGTGGAGGAGTTCTTTGCCTGTTACAAGGCCTCAGGGCAACAGGAGACGTGGGTCACCCTGCAGGCAGTTGTGGGGAAGGGTTTGGTGGCTGGTCTGCCCACGTCGATCAAGGGATGGCGGGCACGGTGGTTCTACGTGGCTGCCAACGGGGGGCCTGGGGTGCACACCATCTGGAAGGTGCCAATCAGGACGGTGGAGGCAAAGCTGGGGCGTGCGGCAGGGGAGAGGGTGAAGAGGGTGAAAGAGTGGAGGGAGAAAGAGAAGGCTAGATGGGACGATCTCGTGCAGCCCTCTGCACTGTTTGAGGCAGGGCTGGGTCCTCAGCCGATCGGTGGGGATCTTGACCAAGCAGAGTTGGAGGCAAGAAGAGAGGCTCAGGAGGCTGAGGATCAAGCCATTCTTGCCAAAGCCACCATGTTCAAGAAGGCACAGGACGACTGACCTGCCAAACCGATTGCGAAGGAGAGGATCAGGCCTCGTCCAAAACCGTTGGGGGAGAAGGACTTAAGTAAGTTTGAACCACGAAAGCTCCCTCTGGATCCTGTAAAGGAGAAGGCCAGAAAAGAGGGAGAAGCTTTGAAGAGGAAGAAGAAGAAGAGAAGTGCCTCAGAAGGAGCGGCAGAGCAGTCTGGGCCCAAGAAGATGAAGGAGACCCCAGTTGTGGTGGAGACTCCTGCAGTCAAAGATACCCCAGAAGTAGTTGGGGTCACTCCCACACTGGAGGCTGTGGAGGTCGCCCCAACGATGCAAGTAGGAGTTGGGTCGACTGGGACTGAGCCAAGTGGGAGAGAGCAGACCCAAAGGGGGGTCGCACCCCAGGAAGGAGGAGTTGGTCTGGGTGCAACCATTTATCATGCACGCGCTGTGGCTGGAAAGCTGGAGGGGGAAGAGATCCCAGCCAGGGCGGGGGCAGACCGTCTAGTCAAGATTGTAGAAGAAACGGCTCTGCGCTCGGCCTCTGGGTTCAACGAGGCCGACCTGTTCAGGGGGTTATGCTCCGCCCAAATGGAGGTAACTACCCTAGCAGGGGCTCTACTGAGGAAGGCTGGGGTTGCCAAGGTGAAGACTGAACGGACCAAGGCAGAGCTGGCCAAGTTGAAAAAGGAGAGTACTGAGTGGAAGACTGCCCATGCTGAGCTGCAAATAGTCAAAGTGGATCTAGAGGACACACGTCGCCGGGTGGTTTCGCTGGAGTTCCAACTTGCTGGAGAGCAGAAGAAGGTGGAGGAGGCCCAAAGAGCGTGCGCCGTTACGGTCGATCGGCATGAGGAGGCCATGAGCAACAACGAAGAGCTCGTTAGGCAAAAGGATGAGGCAGATGCCAAGGTTGAGGCTCTGCAAAAAGAGTTAGAAACCGTGCGCGCCAAAGTGGATGAGGAGAAAGAGAAGCTACAGAAAGAGGTGGAGGGAGAGAGGAACAGGGCGGCCGTTGAGAGGGAGGCTTTGCAAAAAGAGTTGGAAACTGAGAGGGCCAAAGCTGCTAGTGAGAAGGTGATCCTTCAGAAGGAGCTGGATGAAGAAAGGGCGAAGGCAGCCTCTAAAAGGGCTGCCTATCCCGATCTGTGCATTGCAACAGTTGCTTAGTTCAAAGGGTCGCCTGAATTTCAGGTAGCGGTTGATGCTGCGGTTGCCGCCAATTTGGCTAGGGAGGAATCTGGAGGGGCTGGCCCATCGAAGACGACTGTTGAGGGGAGACCTGCGTCTGATGTTATTGCAAGCTTCCAGCAGTCGGACTTCTACAAACATGAAATGTCAGAGTACTGGGACAGTGGGTGGAAAATGTTCAAACAGAGGGCTGAGAAGCTGTTCCTAGAACTTGACTTTAGTGGCGTAACAATTGGGGAAGATGATGTGGCCCAGACCCCTCTGGATGAAGGTGTTGAAGAAGAGGATCTGGCCTCCAGTGAAGAAGAGGAGTAAACTGAAGACATGTACTGAAGAAATTTTGTTTTGTTTTTGGATACACATTTTTTTTTTTATATTTTTTATGTTTGAAGTATTGTAGTAGGCTGATTTACACATTTTGTGAATGAATAAAACTCCCTTTATGTCTTGTAACTGACTGTGGTTGTTTGTTTGAGATGGACAAGTGCTTGTGATAAAAACGAGTAATGAACTTATGAAAAATTTCAACTTCATGACAGAGTGAACTTGAGCTAAGAGAGCCAAGTGAATTTGAACTTGTGAGATGGGACTGAGAAAATTGGACTGATAAATTAAAGAGGGTGAACTTGTGAATTTGAATTTGAATTTGAACTTGTGACTTCGAAGTTGTTAAATTAAAAATTCCATCATGCAGAGTGAGAGTAAACTGATAAAATTCCTTTATGCAGAGTGAGATTGGACTTGTGTAAAAATTCAATGAATGAGGGTAGGAAAGTGGGTTTTAATTTAACTAAGTGGAGATGCTGTAAATTTTTGTGACTTCAACTTGTGACTAAGTGTTCTCCCAAGGCTATGCTAGTACTTGTTTCGCTGGGTCTTCTGATGTTCGAAAGTGCTCGGTCGGTCAGAGGCTTTTGAAAGTGCTCGGGCTGGCCAAGGCTTTTGTAAGTGCTCAGGTCGGACTGAGGCTTTTGAAAGTGCTCGGTCTGGCCGAGGCTTTTGTAAGTGCTCAGGTCGGACTGAGGCTTTTGAAAGTGCTCGGTCTGGCCGAGGCTTATGTAAGTGCTCAGGTCGGACTGAGGCTTCTGAAAGTGCTTGGTCTGGCCAAGGCTTTTGTAAGTTCTCAGGTCGGACTGAGGCTTTTGAAAGTGCTCGGTCTGGCCGAGGCTTATGTAAGTGCTCAGGTCGGACTGAGACTTTTGAAAGTGCTCGGTCTGGCCGAGGCTTATGTAAGTGCTCAGGTCGGACTGAGGCTTTTGTAAGTGCTCGGTCTGGCCGAGGCTTTTGTAAGTGCTCAGGTCGGACGGAGGCTTTTGAAAGTGCTCGGTCTGGCTGAGGCTTATGTAAGTGCTCAGGTCGGACTGAGGCTTTTGAAAGTGCTCGGTCTGGCCGAGGCTTATGTAAGTGCTCAGGTCGGACTGAGGCTTTTGAAAGTGCTCGGTCTGGCCGAGGCTTATGTAAGTGCTCAGGCCGGACTGAGGCTTTTGAAAGTACTCGGTCTGGCCGAGGCTTATGTAAGTGCTCAGGTCGGACTGAGGCTTTTGTAAGTGCTCGGTCTGGCCAAGGCTTTTGTAAGTGCTCAGGTCGGACTGAGGCTTTTGAAAGTGCTCGGTTTGGCCGAGGCTTATGTAAGTGCTCAGGTCGGACTGAGGCTTTTGAAAGTGCTCGGTCTGGCCGAGGCTTATGTAAGTGCTCAGGTCGGACTGAGGCTTTTGTAAGTGCTCGGTCTGGCCAAGGCTTTTGTAAGTGCTCAGGTCGGACTGAGGCTTTTGAAAGTGCTCGGTCTGGCCGAGGCTTATGTAAGTGCTCAGGTCGGACTGAGGCTTTTGTAAGTGCTCGGTCTGGCCGAGGCTTATGTAAGTGCTCAGGTCGGACTGAGGCTTTTGTAAGTGCTCGGTCTGGCCGAGGCTTTTGTAAGTGCTCAGGTCGGACGGAGGCTTTTGAAAGTGCTCGGTCTGGCCGAGGCTTATGTAAGTGCTCAGGTCGGACTGAGGCTTTTGTAAGTGCTCGGTCTGGCCAAGGCTTTTGTAAGTGCTCAGGTCGGACTGAGGCTTTTGAAAGTGCTCGGTCTGGCCGAGGCTTATGTAAGTGCTCAGGTCGGACTGAGGCTTTTGTAAGTGCTCGGTCTGGCCGAGGCTTATGTAAGTGCTCAGGTCGGACTGAGGCTTGGAGTGCTGCAAATAAAAGTTTCATGGAAGCGACATTCAGACAGTTGAATTATAGCAAGTTGGAAATCCAGTCGATATTTGTATTATGTATAGAAAAAGACAAATACAACAAGTTTGACAGTAAGAATTCATTGATAGTAACGCTTCAGATGTTCAGCATTCCAAGGATGGGGGAGGTCGCGGCCGTCCATGTCTTGAAGTCGATAAGTGCCTGGTCGTGGTCGGGCTTTCACCACGTAGGGCCCCTCCCATTTGGCTGCCAGTTTGCCCTCGGTCGGATTCTTTGTGGCGAGAGTTGCTTCTCTCAAGACAAGGTCGCCAACAGAGAACTCCCGTGGTCGGACTCGGCGGTTGTAGTGTGTTCTCATTTTCTGCTGGTACGAAGCCAATCGAACAGCAGTAGTCTCTCTGAGCTCTTCGATGAGGTCGAGGTCTGCGCGGCGGAGTTCTTTGGTTGAGGCGAGATCCGGATGTAAGACCCTGGGGGTGGGCAGACCGACTTCTACCGGAATGACCGCCTTAGCGCCATATGTTAAGCGAAAAGGGGTTTCCCCAATAGGAGTCCGGGCAGTGGTTCGGTAAGCCCAGAGTACATGCGGAAGTTCCTCAGCCCAGAGGCCTTTAGCAGCTTCGAGCTTAGTTTTGATGATCTTCAGGAGAGAGCGGTTGGTGACTTCAACTTGGCCGTTTGCTTGGGGATGACCGGGGGAGGGAAAAGCAGGGTTGAATCTGGAGATCTGCACAAAATTTCTTGTATTTAGCGTTGTCGAACTGTTTGCCGTTGTCGGAGGATGGCCTGAGGGATGCCAAATCGGCAGACAATCGATTGCCAGATAAACTTGGTGGTGTTCCGCTCGGTGATTGTGGCGAGGGGTTCTGCCTCGACCCACTTGGTGAAGTAATCAATGGCAACAATTGCGAACTTGGTTTGGCCTCGACCAGTGGGAAGTGGACCAACCAAGTCGATCCCCCATTTGGCGAACGGGTAAGGGCTGCAGAGGGTGATCAGCTCAGTGGGAGGAGCATGGGGGATGTTCGCGAAGCGCTGACACTTGTCGCATTTGAGCACAAAATCAGTGGCATCTTGGTTGAGAGTCGGCCAGAAGTAGCCTGTACGGAGTATCTTGTGAGCGAGAGACCTGCCACCCGAATGATTGCCACAGATCCCCTCATGGATTTCTTACATCACATAGGTTGCTTGGGCGGGGTTGAGCATCGCAAGTACGGGCGTGAAAAACCACGCTTGTAAAGGACGCCGTCGACCAGGGTGTAGTTAGCCGATCGAGCTCTGACCTTGACAGCCTGCTGTTGGTCATCTGGGAGTTCTCCAGTGGTCAAGAAGAGGAAGATGTCGGATGCCCAAGGGATGGGTTCCGTCTGGATGGATTGCACTTCTGGTAGGTCGGGCGAGATGGCGGGGTGGGCTAAGTATTCGAGGCGAACTCCGTGGCTGAGGTCGGAATGGTCGGCGGAGGCGAGCTGGGCCATCTCATCTGCTTTGGAGTTTTCGCCCGAGGAATGTGTCTGATCTGGAAAGTATTGAAGAGGCGAACAAGGGGGAGTGCCATGTCCCTGTAAGCCTGCATTGTGCCATCCTTGGCATCGAATTCCCCTGTGATCTGTCCGACGATGAGCTGGGAGTCACTGAACACACGGATGTGGCTGACACCAATGTCTTTGGCCAGACGAAGTCCTGCTATTAATGCCTCATATTCAGCCTCATTGTTGCTGGCCGTAAACAGGAGACGGAGAGCACATTTGAAATAACCACCCTCAGGGGAGGTGAGGATGAGCCCAGCTCCGCTTCCTTCCCTGTGGGACGAGCCGTCAACATTGAGTGTCCAAGAATGAGGATCTTCGGGCTCTGGTGGAGCTGGTGGAGGTGGAGGGTTAGCGGTTGGGGCTGGATTGGTGAATTCCGAGATGAAGTCAGCAACAGCTTGCCCCTTGATTGTTGTCCGGGGGCGATAAGAGATGTCGAACTGGCTCAGCTCTACTGACCATTGCATTAGTCTCCCTGAGAGCTCTGGCTGCTGCATGACCTTCCTCAGGGGCTGGTCGGTGAGGACCACTATGGAGTGGGCTTGGAAGTAGGGGCGGAGTCGTCTGGAGGCGGTGACCAAGGCCAGGGACAGCTTTTCTAGTAGGGGGTAGTTCTGTTCTGCTCCCCTGAGAGCCCGACTGATGTAGTAGACCGGCGCGCTGGACGGAACCGTCCTCTCTTATGAGAGCTGCACTGACCGCGGTGCTTGATACTGCTAGGTAGAGGAAGAGGGGCTCACCCGTGATTGCCTGTGAGAGAAGGGGAGGACTGGCCATGCACTGCTTTAACTGTTGAAAGGCTTCTTCGGATTCAGTCGTCCATTCAAAAGTCTGCCGAAGAACTTTAAAAAATGGTAGGCACTTGTTTGTTGCACGGGAGATGAAACGGTTGAGGGCTGCCACTCTGCCAGTGAGTCTTTGAACTTCTTTAACCGTTTTGGGTGACTGCATCTCAATCAAGGCCTTAATCTTCTCAGGGTTGGCCTCGATGCCGCGTTGACTGACCATAAAATCCAAGAACTTTCCAGATCCTACACCAAAGGCACACTTCTCTGGGTTGAGCTTCATCTGATATTTGCGAAGGGTGGCAAAAGTCTCTCGTAGGTAGGGTGAGGTGGTCAATGGAGAGTTTGCTCTTGACTAGCATGTCATCCATATACACTTCCATGTTCCGTCCGATCTGATGGGGAAGACTGCATTGACTAACCGTTGGTAGGTGGCCCCAGCATTCTTTAGTCCGAATGGCATTACACAATAGTGGTAGGTACCTCGATCGGTGATGAAGGACGTGTGTTCCCGGTCGGACGAGTGCATCATGATTTGGTTGTACCCGGAGAAAGCATCCATGAAGCTGAGCATTTGGTGACCGGCCGTGGCGTCAACCAGAAGATCTATGCGGGGGAGTGGATAGCTATCTTTGGGGCAAGCTCGGTTCAGGTCAGAGTAATCGACGCAAAGACGCCACTTGCCATTGTTCTTGCGGACTAGAACCACATTGGACAGCCACTTTGGATAGTCTACGTTTCGGATGAACTGAGCTTCAAGGAGTTTGTCGACTTCTGTGGCTATGAGGTTATTGCGCTCTGGGTGAAAGATACGTTGCTTCTGTCGGTAAGGTCGGAAATGAGGCTCGATACTGAGGCGGTGAGTTATGAAAGAGGGGTCAATGCCCGGCATGTCTGCATGGGTCCAGGCAAAGACGTCTCTGTGCTCGGTCAGGAGGGCGGTGGTGAGGTCGGCCTTTGCTTGGGAAGGCAGTTGACTGCCGATTTTGGCAGTTTTGAGTGGGTTGGTGGGATCGATGTTGACCTCGACGAGTTCCTCCACAGGTTCGCCTCTGATCAGTTCGTCCTCATCTCGGACGTCAAGCCCTTCAATGATCATTGCCTCCTTCAGTTTGACTTCTTTAAGTGAGGCAACATAGCACTCCCTGGCCACGGTCTGTTCTCCCCTGACTGTTCCGACCCCAAGGTCGGTCGGAAACTTCAGGGCAAGATGATAGGTGGATGTGATGGCTTGGAAGCCGTTGAGGGCGGTGCGGCCGAGGATGATGTTGTAGGCAGATGGGCAATCAACCACCAGGAAGGTGAGCAACTTCGTGGTCTGCCGTGGGTACTCTCCAATAGTGATAGGGAGGTCAATGGAGCCGATAGAGGTCACCCGGTCGCCAGTGAAACCAACCAAAGGGGTTTGGAGTGGGGATAGCTTTTCTTCCCCGATCTTTAGTTGGCGAAAGCAGTTGAGGAAGATGATGTCCGAAGAGCTGCCATTGTCGATGAGAACTCGTCTGACCTTATAATTGGAGAGGACGGTGGAGATGACAAGAGGATCATCATGAGGATAACGGATGCCAGTACAGTCGGCGTCCGTGAAGTGAAGGTGATGGGCTCCGTCCACTGCTTGGGTTGTTTGGGGGGTCGGTCTACTGTGGCGACTGCCTTATCTGAGCCCTGTCGTATTTTCCTGAGTTCTGCCCTCTGAGCTGAGCGAGATGGTCCTCCACAAGCTAGACCACCTGAGATAACTCTAATTTCACCAACTGGTGGAGGTGGATTACCTTGAGGTTTGGGTTGTTGGGGGAGGTCTATCATGCCCCTGGTCTGGTTGAGCTGGTCGCCGTGGAGGGGTGCGCCTGCGATTGTCTCTGTTGGGTTCGGTCCTCTGCCTCTGCTGAGGGCGGGTGTCTGTGAATCGGCTTAGACGTCCCTGGCGAATGAGGGTCTCCACTTGATCCTTGAGGCTGATGCAATCGTCGGTGTTATGGCCATAGTCCTGGTGGAAACAGCAATATTTGGACTGGTCTTTCCGATTGGAAGGGTTCCGTGGAGGGAGAGGCCACTTGAGGGGGTAGTCTCGTTGGATCTGGTTAAGGACATGTTCCATGGGAGAGTTGAGGGGGGTATATCGCTCGAACCGACCGGGAGGTCTCACTGGTGCCGACCGGTCAGCTCGAGCGGGTCGGTCGGCGTAGTGGGGTGCCTGGCTATGATTTTGGGTGTTGTTGGGTTCTTGGTCTTTTCTCTTATCTCTGGGGGTCAGATATTTAGTTGTTGAGTCTTGCCGAGCGGCTAGAGAATCCTCGGCGTTCATGTACTTTTGGGCTTTGGAGAGCAAGGCTGCCATGGATGTCGGGGGGTTCTTAGAGAGGGAGAAGAGGAAATCGGCTGACCGCAGACCGGCCATGAAGGCTGTAAGGATGACTTTATCGTCGTTTTCAGCAACTTGCAAGGCTTCGGTGTTGAAGCGAGTGACAAGCTGCGCAGCGATTCCCCCTCGGTCTGACGGATGTTGAGGAGTTGTGTCACGACCCAAACCCGGCCCTATGGGTTTAGCACCGTAACCGGCCAGTAATCCGTGATTACCGAAGGCCTGCTCAACAGTAATACAGTATAACAGAGTTCAGGGCCTGGCGGAAGCCAATACAGTAAATAACTAGTGTCCATTGAGCTGTGAAAATCTGTATGCCAAAAACATTTTCATGCATTCATACAGTTCAACAGTACGGTCTATATACAGTCAGATACAACATTCAGGCAGGGACTTAATCCCCCAATAACAGTACAGTAAAACAGTAAACAGTCTATACAGTACAATGACAGTTGGGTGAAGCTAAGACACCCCAAAAGCAGTCTAAGCTTGATTACACTCGGGACCTCGCAGTGAGGCACAATGGTTGGCTTGACAAAACAAACTAAGCTGCCTGACGCTCCTAGCTGCGGTCTGGTGCTTGAACACCTACATATATATATGAGCAGTGAGCTAAAGCCCAGTGATTAACATAATGTATAAAGAGGTTAAGAATGAAATGTCCTTACAGTAATGAAAACAGTTCATTTAACAGTATTTCAGTCTTTCAGTCAGAACAGTTATTCAGTCATATGTGGTACATCCATTAGCATAGCAGTAACAGTAGGTCATAAAGACCGAACAGTAATGATGGCCAGTCATTCAGTAAACAGTATGGTTCCACGAGGAAACCGACAGAGATCTCTGTAGCAGTAACAGTCAGTAACAGTAGTGCTAAGGATGCCACAGTACAGTTCAGAAATAAAGGACATACATTCATTCAGTAAATAATTCCAGTTCGGTAAACAGTTCAGTAAACAGTTCAGTTCAGTATTCAAAAGATAGCATTTTGAACATATCTTTATACAATTGTTACTCACAGAGTTTGGGCTTATCAGTAGCTGGAGCGTCTCCTCGGGATGCCAACCCTACACAGTTAACAAATAGAACGCACACTAAGTTTAACAGTCGGGAAGGATGATAATTGAATCCTTAAATTTCGTCGGTGTGGTTCTACGTCTAAATCCTCATTAAGATGTCTTAAACTAGGCCTAAGAATGCCTAGAATGGGATGAGGATGCAAAAATACAGTTAGAAGGCATTTTTCAAAAGTTGCTAAAGACAGGCTCCTCGCTCGAGCGAGCCTTCCTTCGCTCGAGCGAGCTTCCAAAATCAAAGGCTTCGCTCGAGCGAACAATCCTTCGCTCGAGCGATCTGATGAACAGTAAAAGTACTGGATGCTCGATTTTTACGCGCGATGCACGCTCGATGCTCGCTCGAGCGAGCTTGCAAAACCAAAGGGCTCGCTCGAGCGAGGAATCCTTCGCTCGAGCGAGGAAGCCAAATCTGGAATTTCCAGATTTGTCTCCCAAGTTCGAACTAAGCATTCAAACACCCAAAACTCAACCTCTTGGCCCCAAATTCTGGAAAATACATCCACATTCAATATACAACAAGTTTCAAAAGCCATTTTACACATGCAAGGGCCAAGAGTTGGTCAATTAAAACCATTTATCAAACACATTTTCAAGAACACTTTCAAAACATGCAATGTATGGGTTTTTAACCAAAGTCAAGCTTTCATTCTTGCTCAAAGGAGCTCAATAGTTGGAAAACAAACTGAAAACATGAACTTTGATAGAACATGAGCATGCATGTACAATCCATCATGAATTCCACTCCAAAATGCACCAAAATGGCCATGCATGCAACAATCCAAGCAATATTCAACCTCTATGCACTAAATCATGGCTTGATTCTACAATGGAACCTAGAACTTGCAAGATGGAGTTCAAGGAAACAAAAGAAGATGAATATTTCTTACCTAGAGTGTTGATTTCAAGTCTAGCAAGCTCAATTTAGCAATTATGCTACAATCTTCAAGTTCTTTAGCAAATTCAACAAATGAACCCAAATTTTCTCTTAACTCTCCCTCTCTCTAACTCTTGGTCGGTTGTAAAGGCAAGGAGGAGCTGATCAATTGTTGATCTAAGTGTATTAAGGCCCTCTAATGGTAATAAACAAAGGGGCCACTCACATGGCAATTCCGTAAATAGGTTGAACTTGGCAATTAACTCATTTAAATCTAATTTAATCATTCCTAATCAATTTTCAGATAAATATACCATTAAATCAGAAATATTCTACTGATCCTGGAACACTAAACGGTTTCTAATTCGGCTGCCGATAAGGCCTTCAATTAGCAGTTTAAACACATAAACACAAACAGATAATCAATCAATCAAACAGATGCAATATACAATTCAATAGACAAACTTATTCAATTTCAGTTTCGATTTCAATCAGTTTATTCAGTAACTCAGTTAATCCAATTACCAGTCGTTATCAGTTCAGTTTAGCAATGATCAGTACATAATTCAGTGGTTTAACGGTAATCAGTACGAGGGTTGTTACAAGTTGGGTCGCCGGGCGTCGCTGGCGTTGGGCCCCGATGAAATGGCTCAGGAAGGAGTCACTGAGATGCTGAAATGTGGAGACTGAATCTGGTGGTAACTGGCTGAACCATAGCCGAGCCGACCCCTTCAGTGTCACGGGGAAGGCTCGGCACATGATTTCGTCAGGGAAGGCATGGAGAATCATGAGGGTACGGTAGGTTTCCAGGTGGTCGACGGGGTCGGTTGTTCCGTCAAAGGGGTCGAGGGTAGGCATTTTGAACTTGGTGGGTAGGGGTTTGTCTCGGATGGAGGCGACAAATGGGGAGTTTGCCGTGGTGGAGGGCTTATGTTGGATATTCTGCATAACCCCTTGGAGTTGGAGTTTCACGGCTCGGAGTTCAGCGTCCCAAAGGGGAATGTTGTCACCGCCAGAGGGAGACAGATGTTGAACGCTGCTGGCTTCTCCCTCGGGGGCTGGGGCTATGACTGATGGACGTGGGGGTGGAGGATGTGGATGTATATGTGGGTGAGGGGGTTGCAAGCCCCCCAAGTTAGGAGGATTGGGTTGTGGGACAGTATGGCCCGGAACTTGTTCCGGATGGGGTGGAATATCTGGAGGTGGTGGAGGAATAGGGAGGTTCCGTTGGAGCAGAGCATTGATTAAGGCCTGGTTTTGTTCGGCCATGCGGTTGATGCTGTTGGTGAGCTCGACGAAGTACTGCGGTGGGTTGTTTGGATTGGGAGGGTCGGTTTGGTGATCGGTAGCATTATGGTGGGAAGCCATGGATCTAGTCGTGACCATACATTTGACGGATGAGGTGAAAAGGTTACTGGAACAGGGTCTCCGGCGGCAATGAACACTACTGGCGCACGGACAAACCGGTTCCCACAGACGGCGCCAACTGATAATGTTGTTCGTCCTGGTGAATGGGCTGGACCGATCCAAGCTTCTCAGGTCCACTGGATAACCTGCAAACAAGTTCAACGGGGAACGGGGTAGTCCCCCGGCGAACCCTCCGGTGTGCGAATCAGAAAAGGTGATAGACCAAATGTAGTGAGAGAGAGAGAGAGAGGGATAGAAAAACTTAACCTTCTTCTTGTCTTCCAACTTTGCTTATATCCTTTTGTCATCATTTCGTTCTCCGCCGAAAGCTTGTGCCGTCATTCGTCTTGTTCAGGGTGAGGGGGTGCCATTCCGGCTGAGAGGTGTTGTCGCAATAAATGCTGTGATGGGTTGCATTAATGGTGATGTGCTGTGGCAATAACTTTGCAGATCTTTGTCTGCTGACGTGGCCTGTCCTGCACCTGCCATGTGTCCGAATATCATTGGCCTTCCCTGCCCAGTTGGCTGCCAGTGATGCTGGGTTTTACTAACCGGGCTATGCAATGGGGTTTAAATGGTGGGCTTGGGTTTACTCATGGTGGGTTGTGGCCCTTGTGGGCCTATCCATGTCATTATTATATTAATATTTAGATTTGTACCAAATGTATAAATCATATATAATAAAATATTTTTATACTACGTCGTTGTTAACTAAAAAATATTTTTTTTGCCGATTTTAGTTAATGAATATAGGTTAATGATTTAAATTAAAACAAAATTAAAAAAAATTTAAGTTTAAATTGATAAAATTATAAATTAAGAATTTATTTTGTTATAAGAATTAAAAAGTATGAGAATTGTTTATAATATCTTCAAAAATATGTATCAAAAAACCCTACAGGAATGAGAGTTTCCCGCGAGAGACTATAAATTTTTTTTTTTTTTTGGCAACCGAAGTTTAGTTGACTTGGTTAAGAACAATTTAATATTCAAGATATTTTTTTAAAAAATTTTTGCAACCAAAGTTTAATTGACTTCGTTGAGAACCATAAATAGTCAAGAAATTATATGATGCACAGGTTTTTTATAGTAATCATTCAAATTTTATACACTTTTTGAGTGAAAACAGCTTTTGTTTTTTAAGAAGGATAACCGCCTTTGCCATGGTCTACTCCATAAAGTTGTTATATTTTTAACTTAATTGAAAAAAAAGTTTATAAACATAATACATAATAACGATAGAGATTTTGACAAAAATGTAGGCTTTTAAAATATTTATGACAACATAGATTTTGACAGAAATGTAGGTTTTTAAAATTTTTTTTCCCATTAAATGTAGACTTTAAAGTCGTAACTGTTAGCACCATAAATCTGCAATTTTTATTATTTATATAATTGCAGGACACGTGGCATCCTTTTATTCATTTGGAAGTTAAAAGAAGTTATAGCTATGATGGAGAATATGAAGGACAAAGTGGATGAGTGGAAGGACACATGGCAGGACAAGAATGAAGATGGAAGAAATGGGTAGTTACTAAGTAGTTATTGCTGTATTTTTTCCTCTATAAATAGCCATTAATGGCTACATTGTAAAAGATCCAGAACTCAAATCAAAGACAGTTGATTTCAATATTTCTTGTTATTTTCCTTATCTTAGGAGTAGTTTAACATAGATTTATATTTCGAAGCATTTATTTTCAGCACTTTCATTTCGAAGCATTTCATGCACTTCCTTTTCGAAGCATAGGAGTAGAGGTAAGTAATTATTACTTTGATTGTTCACTCAATCGTCTTTCTCCATCTCCCTTTCTTCTTTTAATTTTTCTTTTCTCTACACTTTGGCAATTTTGAAGTCCTCTTTGTTGAGGCAAAAGAACCGTCAACACAATCGCTTGATAATTGGCTTGAATTTAATCTGTAAGGATTTTTCAATCCTTGCTGGCACGCTCGCATTTATAATATTTTCCTTCGTAGGAAAAATAAGCCAACATTTTTTGGCACGCCCAGTGGGACAGCCAAGTGTAAGAAATGACAAACAATTTGGATTTCGCCATTCGAATTTGTCAATTTGAAATATATTGGCGTGAAAGAAAAATTTTGGATCTTCAAGAAGAGATCCATTTTCTTGATGAAATAAACTTTCATCCATTACAATATTATTTGGTGGAAGAAAAAAGACACCATTTAATTGGAGAAACTCATCAACTTGATATGGAAATTCGCCAATGGAATGATGAGTTATCAACTCTGACTACCAAGTCTTTAACTGAGGCTTTAATGGTCGGAATTGGTGAATTTTTTCAGAATTTTTCCATGGTTGAAAATAGCAAAAGCAAAGAGTTGATTTCATCAATGGCTCGGGAGGTTCAAGAGTTCGTTTTTAAAGAGCCAAGTTATGAAATTAACACAACGAAAGAGCATGTTCTTGAGCCAAATTTGGCTAAAAATGATGTTCCATGTATGACTCGGGAGATCCAAAAACCAAATTTTAGAGAGTCAAGTCATGAAAATAACATATTTATGGGTGATTTTCATAAGCCATTAATGGCTAACATGGAAAAACAACCCACTTTGCTAAATAATTATGAAAATCAATTCGGCGAAAGTTTTGTTTTTAAAACAAACATGGTCAAGAATGATGAACAAGCCACTGTTTATGAATTCAAAATTTTTGACATTTTTCAAAATGTCAAAAAGTATGATTTTTTATGGTCACACTATACCATGACTTTTGGTGTTCAAAATCCTTTTTGGATTTGTGGTTCACATCAAAATATAATTCTAATGATGTGGCTAATAAAATTAACAAATTGTTCTTATGAGTTCGAAGCACTA
This sequence comes from Camellia japonica, assembly GCA_030407325.1. Classification (NCBI taxonomy): domain Eukaryota; kingdom Viridiplantae; phylum Streptophyta; class Magnoliopsida; order Ericales; family Theaceae; genus Camellia; species Camellia japonica. The sequence goes on from JAPPVO010000036.1 coordinate 15,444,101, forward strand.
AGAACAAGGGATGACCATTTAAAATGCATGAATTTGGCTAGAAAAAGCCTATGCATTTAAATAAGTGGCTGAGAATGGCTTATCTTTTCAAATTGATGGCCAGTTGTTTGTATGTACACAGTCAAAGCATCGAAGATACATTCGAAGAATCAAGAGTTGTTTCGAAGGTTGATTACTTCGCCTTCGAAGCTGTGTAAAGCTTTGCAGATACATTCGAAGCATCAAGAGTTGTTTCAAAGGTTGATTACTTTACCTTCGAAGTTGTATAAAGCTTTGAAGATACATTCCAAGCATCAAGAGTTGTTTCGAAGGTTGATTACTTCACCTTCGAAACTAAATAAAGCTTTGAAGATACATTCGAAGCATCAAGAGTTGTTTCGAAGGTTGATTACTTCACCTTCAAAACTGTATAAAGCTTTGAAGATACATTCGAAGCATCAAGAGTTGTTTCAAAGGTTGATTACTTCACCTTCGAAACTGTATAAAGCTTCGAAGAAACATTTGAAGCATCAAGCCTAACCTTGAAACTTCATTGTAAGTATCATCATCCTATATCAATGCTTCCAACCTTCGAGGCGTGATGTTGTTCCTTCAAAACTGTGCCTCAAGACCTTCGAACGATGAATTTGGTTTTTTATACCACCTTCGAAGCTTGTTATTGGTCATCTAGTTATAATTTCATACTCATTTGAAGCACCTTATTGGTGTTGTTATATCATTCGAAGCACTTTGTTGCTTAGATTAGTCATGTGCTTGGTTCGGCCCTTCAAAAATTCGAGTAAATATCATTTTTAAGGGCCGCGGGGGGTAATGTTAGCACCATAAATCTGCAATTTTTATTATTTATATAATTGCAGGACACGTGGCATCCTTTTATTCATTTGGAAGTTAAAAGAAGTTATAGCTATGATGGAGAATATGAAGGACAAAGTGGATGAGTGGAAAGACACATGGCAGGACAAGAATGAAGATGGAAGAAATGGGTAGTTACTAAGTAGTTATTGCTGTATTTTTTCCTCTATAAATAGCCATTAATGGCTACATTGTAAAAGATCCAGAACTCAAATCAAAGACAGTTGATTTCAATATTTCTTGTCATTTTCCTTATCTTAGGAGTAGTTTAACATAGATTTATATTTCGAAGCATTTATTTTCAGCACTTTCATTTCGAAGCATTTCATGCACTTCCTTTTCGAAGCATAGGAGTAGAGGTAAGTAATTATTACTTTGATTGTTCACTCAATCGTCTTTCTCCATCTCCCTTTCTTCTTTTAATTTTTCTTTTCTCTACACTTTGGCAATTTTGAAGTCCTCTTTGTTGAGGCAAAAGAACCGTCAACACAATCGCTTGATAATTGGCTTGAATTTAATCTGTAAGGATTTTTCAATCCTTGCTGGCACGCTCGCATTTATAATATTTTCCTTCGTAGGAAAAATAAGCCAACAGTAACATAATACTTGAATAGACACAACGCCATATAAAACATAGATAACATGTCGTACAATAAGTTATTTAATAGATGAGTTCAAAATAAATAGTAAAAATCGATTTTTGCCCATTCGCTACTACAATAATCTTTAAAGATCACTCCAGATAACTGATGAATAATCACCAAGCAGGCAATCTTCCCACCTGGTAGAAAGACCCAGCACTGAGTAACAAAACTAATGAAAGCATGCAGCTAATTATTTTATTAAATATAATTATTATGACAACAATTGAATTATAGACAATTACAAAGAACTGATAAAATTAAAGGTCCTATGATTGACCCAACTTCATGTATAAAGAACAATAGTAACTTTAATTAGACACCGGAAGAACAAAATGTAACTTTGTAAGCTGATTATAATTCTGTGTTTCGCACCCCAAATGGGCCAATCAAGTTGTTAAAATTTTGTGTAGTCTCTGTAAATCTTGAACAATAACAGTGCTGCTGGAGCTCTGCAATCTGGAATTCTATAGCAAGAGGAAGAGATTAAAAAATAGAGAGAAACTCAATTCATATAGCTACATGGGCAGTCTAAAGATCAAATGAATCACTAACTCGATGAACACTACAGATACTTACGAAAAAAGCCAATTCCAACAGGACACAACTTATGAATTTCAAGATCCAACAAGACCCTTGTAAGGAGCATAGGAAATGATAAGTACAAAAATGATGGCACAAAATGCCCCTGCACAGATGACCACCTGGTGCCATCAAGGAAATGAGCATTTAAGTCAAAATTAAAACTTGTTAACAAATATATTGCCAAATTTAACAGGTGAAATTCCAGGCATACCCATTTGAACATGTAGCCGTAATAATCATCCCATGTATATGGAATATTCATGCCAAATATTCCGGCCACCAAAGAATAGATGGATAAAGAAACAGTTCCTGAACTTAGAAAAAGCTCTAGCTGCAGCCATACAGTAAAAATATGAAAATTTCTATTGTCAAGACATGAACTCCCCGCAAAGTTCAGTTACTTAAAACAGAAAACCAAGAAAATAATCAAGACTATCAATATCATAAAAAGCAGGCATAATAAAATACCTGAATCAACTGGTTTCGATGATTGTCAAGCTACAAAAAGGGAACATGAAGTGTATTTAGACTAACATAGGTAAATCCCAACCAATTTAACTCAATCAATTAATTCAAATTTTATGTCCCAGTTTACCTGAATATTAATGTAATCCTCGGAATCATCAATATACTCACGCAGCTGCAAAATTTGTGAGCATGGGTTTTAGCAGTTTTTCTATGTGCAATAAACAAATAATAAATAGGGAGTTAGACAATTTCTATGTGCAATAAACAACTGAATAGGGAGTTTGACATTTCGATGAAAGATTGCCAGAATCTAGCTACCTTTAATAGACACTAATCAGGATATTACTTGTGCAGAAGACACATTTTTCCTCAGAATGAAGCAGACCATACAATACCATTAAACCCAGCTTGGAAACAAAAAGGTTGTGCTCAGAAAGAAAGAGACCAGTAAAGAATTACGCAAAGGCCAAGATTGAGCAGTGATGGATTACTAAGGTTTGACTTGCGCCCAAATAAGCTTCTTGCCTAAAGTTACTTTTTCCTTTTTTGTTTTTGTTTTTGTTTTTTTTTTTTATCAGCAACATTTAGGCTCCTATTTGATACGTCGATTTGAAATGAAGGGATTTGATGTTCAACTTTATAAAATTATAAGAAAGTTGATTAATGGATATAGATAATAGATTAATTGATAATTCTAAAGTAAAGGATGCATAGAGACAGGAAAGATGAATTTTGTTAATGGCCTATTTTGGAAAGTAGGTTAAACGTCACTTCCCAACTTTTAACCCACTTCCCTCTATCACAAAAAAACCAAAAAAAGTCAAAAAACAGCTTTTACTATCTTCTCAAAACACCCCAATATTTTTTACAAGTACAATCATTCATTAAAGGATTTCAAATAACCATATTCACTTAGTTATTTCACATCCATTAATCTAAAACTCTCAAATCCGTTGTTGAAATCCATACCTAGAATATTACATTGAACTAAACGTTATACTCCTTGAATGAGTGATATCAAATCCATTCATTTCAAATCCACGTATCCAAATGAAGCCTTAAATTTTATTAAAAATGAAAGAGAAAAGGATACAAAGTATTTAAGGCTGGACAAGAAGTCCTCCAAAATGAAACAGCACAATCAAACTGTCGCATGAAGATTACTTGAATTACTATCCCTAGACAAATCACTATCAAATACATCACACAAATTAGCCAATGAAAATGAAACAGCACAATCAAACTGCCATATGAAGATTTAAATGAGCATACACAAACCATCCAATCATCAAAGGCAGCCAAATATTGTCCCATTCACTGAAACGCCTGACACCACATAAACAAAGATGAAGAATGGAACTGAAGGGAGAGACCTATTACACCCAACAAAACTCCTCAAGAATCTCAATTACATAAACATTATACTGAACGAGAGTAATATGGAAACATTATATCCTAGTGTTTCCCCTGTATATCAGATTTTTATCCATAGAGGTCTTGGCAAAAGAGAAATAATCAAAAGGAGATGCGGAAGGAGGGGGGGACATGGGTCATATAGCTCTTGCAATCTACAAGATGACCTTAATTTCATGACCAACTTAGTTAGAGGAGAATGATGAATAGGTCATGAAAAAATAAAAAAAATAAAAAAAATAAATAAATAAAATTAACAAGAAATGGAACATGTATACATTTTTAATTGATAATTCTGTGTATATGAAAATTATCCTCATAATAGAATTAAAAGATATGTACTTTTTTTTTTTTCAAATGAAATTAAAATACAAATTATTGCCATTCTAATAACAGAGGTTTAAATAATGTGACCTCAAAAACCTTCATATTCAAGCTTTCTGTCACTTGATTTTCAAATAAGTTCATGCCAAGACAGTTTAGGTTTTGTTTGAAGGGAAAAACTGGCACCAAAACTCAGCAAAAGAAAAGGAAGACCAAAACCCGCTTACCTTTCTTTGTTCACTCTAAAATAAATTACAAGATTTACAAGTACATCCTTCACAGTTTTAGTGCCACACTATTTTATCAGAATCATACTGCCACAATTATTTATCGCGTATGTGCATTGGTAAAGTAGGATAAATCAAAGGAATTCGATATAACATACCATAGTCAATTTGTTCAATGTTCCATCAATTTGCATGAAGTAAGCCTGCAATATACCAGCATTTTCATAACACATTAACTTTGAGAGGAATAACAAACCAAAAAGCAAGTTAATGTTATAAGTTTATAACCTCAAGTAACATTTCAAGCTCCTCAACATCATCCTCATCTCCACGAACTGTTGCCACACTTGCCCTACTCGCTCTAGATATCTTTGAACCTATGGTAGGCGACATAGGAAACCAATTGGCAGCACCTGAGCCACTTACAAGTGAAGATGCACCAGCCCAACTTCCTAGACAAGTAAAGATCAGCCATATCATCATCATCATCAAGTAATTGTCCAAGCTCATCTCTCACCTGCAACCACCAATCAATGGAGTTTAATAATATGCAGCCTACACTTCATCTTTAGAAAATAAATAAATAAACAATCTGGATGCTAATTCATATAATATAATTAAACAATCTGACCACCAATAAATGAATCATTTTTCTTCCTAACAATAACAAGTCCGAATCAACCTTCCTCTCCAACCAACTGTACATAACGACAAGTAAACGACTTTGTAACCAAGCAACCCCATGAGAAACATCTAAGAAGGTACGCTGATTCCGCTCCAACCAAACAAGCCACATCAAATAAAACGGCGCCAACAACTACACCCGCCTACGCCCAATCCGGACACCCCGCCATGCCCACAACATATCCAACACCCCCTTCGGTTGGACCCAAGCAATCCCAAAAAGAGAACATATAAAACCCCACAACCGAGAAGCCACCAAACAATGAAGAAACAAATGGTCCACCGACTCAGCAGCAACACAACACATGCAACACCGATCCACTAAAACATGACCATGTTGCATTAAGTTGTCCAAAGTGAGATTCCTCCCTAAAGCTGCCGTCCATATGAAGAACGCTACCTTAGACGAAACACTCGGCACCCAAACACTTTTCCAAGAAAAAGCGTCTCCACCATCCCCCATCAAAGCCCAATATAAGGATATGCAACTGTAAACCTCCCATTTGCCCCCACCCCATTCCACACCAAAACATCTTGTCCCACCCCTGTAATTCCCAACCCGTATAAGAAACCCCACAATTCCACCAACTGATCAACCTCTCAATCCAGCACCTCACGCCGTAACTGAATATTCCAAACCACCATATCCCCACCCTTTAAATAAGATACCACCGTCGCCTCCTGATCAACCACAATATTAAAAATCAACGGGAAACGGGCCCCCAGTGACTCCCACCACACTAGTTATCCTGCCAAAATCTCACCCTCAACCCATCTCTCACCCTAAACCCTATCCACTTCTAAAACTTCTCCCAACCCAACCAAATCCCTTTCCAAAGCCCACAACCATGCGTGGTAATCACGACCCTAGAGTTCCAATTCCCCTTTCCTACCCCATACTTAGAAGCCACCACCCTTCGCCAAAACCTATCGTCCTCCGAAGCAAATTGCCATGACCATTTCCCTAACAAGGCTCTATTAAAAGTCACCAACCGCCTCACCCCCAAACCCCTGCTTGCTTAGATTGACAAATTCGCCTCCAATCAACCAGATGATACCTAAATTCATCACCCCTAGTACCCCATAGAAAATCCTTTGAAGCTTCTTCAACCGGTGCGCCACTGACACTAGAATAACATGAACCGACATGAAGTAGGTTAGAATGCTACTCAACACACTCTTAATCAGCGTCAATCGCCGGCCTTTTGACAAATACTGTTTCTTCTATCTCTCCAGACGACGCTGGACTCATTTCGCCACTTCATCCCATACCTCTTTCACCTTAAATGAAGCTTCTAACGACAAACCCAAATAAGATACCGGCAAAACGGACACCCTGCAACCCAAGATTGCAACTAAAACTGGTAGCTTGTCCACCTCCCCAACTGCAATGAGCTCTGACTTTCTCAAGCTTACCCGAAGGCCTGATACTGCCTCAAAACATAACAAAGCACATCTCAAATGTCCCACCTGCTCCACTTCAGCCCCATAGAAAATCAGAGCATCATCTGCATATAATAGATGAGATACACCAACAGAAGCCTCAGACAACGATCCCACCACAAAGCCCTCCAATAGACCTCCATGCACAACTCTATCCAATAACCTACTCAACACCTCCATCACTAAAAGAAATAACAGAGGTGACAAAGGGTTCCCTTGCGGAAGGTCACAATGCATCGAAAAAACCCCCGCTGGAGTCCCATTAATCAGAACAGACATCCGCACAATCAATACACAAAACTTGATCCATTGGCACCAAGTCTTCTCAAATCCCATACGGTCCAACACATACAGGAGGAAATCCCAATTAATGTTGTCATACTCCTTCTCAATATCCAATTAGCAGATCAAACCTGGGCGCTTTTGCCGAATCCGGGAATCCATACACTCATTGGCAACCAATACTGCATCCAAAATCTGCCTACCCCCTACAAACGCGTTTTGAGACTCAAACACCACAGCTGGCAAAACTCATCTAAGTCTATTTGCTAGAACTTTAGCCAATAATTTATAAACACTTCCCAACAACCTAATAGGCTTAGAGTCCCGAACATCCTCAGCCCCCATTTTCTTAGGGATCAAAACCAAAAAAGTTGTATTAAAACTTTTCTCAAATTGACCAGACACAAAAAAAAAAAGCCTCCAATGTCGTCTCTTCCTCTGGGCTCCTCTCTCGACTTCGACCTTGACTCCGACTCATCAAGTCAGTGTTTCTTCTTCTTCTTCGCTCTTTGCTTTTCTTTTTTTTTTTTTTCCTTTTTTTTGCTTCGCTGGCTGCTGGTTGCTTCTTCTTCAACTTCGATCTCTCTCTCTTCTTCTTCTTCTTCTTCTTCGCTATTGACTTGCTTTGTTTGTTTGTTTGTTTTTTTTTTTTTTGTGTGTGCTTCTTCTTCGACTTCAACTTCAACTTCAACTCTCTCTCTCTCTCTCTTCTTCTTCTTCTTCTTCTTCTTATTTGCTCTCTCTTTGAGTTGAGTCTCTGTTAGGAGAAAAAAAAAATACAAATAAGACTACTAGTATTTTTTTTTTTTTCTTTTGCTGTGCTGTTGGTCTGTTTTTTTTTCCTTTCTCTATTAGGAAAAAAAATTACAAATAATTAATTAATCACACATTACATTACATTGAAATTATTTTTCATTTATTAAATTTGTTGTGTAGAAAATGATTAGTCTATCAATGTGCTGTAGAAAATGATTGGCTTTGAGAATTATTCTATAATTTGTCTTGATTATTTTTTATTTAAAAAAAAAAATTGTGTTAGTACTATAAATGATTAGTCTATGTTAATTTATCTATTTTTTTACTAAGATTGTATGCCTTGCTTCAATAAAACTCACATCTCGCCTTGCGCTTAAGCCATGAGAGATTCAATAAAACCCATGTCTCACCTTGCACCTAAGCCCCAAAAGACTTTCAACGTCTTAGTGCGGTTGGAGGCTTTAAAAATACTGCTATAAACATTCTTATATGGCTTGTCTGCAGAATTCAGCCACCCCGCTATCACACTGACATGACTGTCAACATATAAAAAAGGTAATGCTTTCCTCAAATAATAACAATAACGATGTAGCCTATTGTGCTGTTTTCATTTCAAACTAAACATTCATCATTATAATTCATAATTTTAAAAATGTTACTATTACATCTTTTTAGAAAAAATTTCTGTCTGTGAGACATGGTCCCATAAAAAAATTCAACAGTGTTACATTTACATAATTTCTTCTCTCACAATCTTTACAAATGAGGTAGCAAGTAAAATTTTTAAAATTGATTCACATTTCAATTAGTATAGAACTTGTATTACGTTTTACCATGTCATCTCTGTAGGGATTGTCACTACAAGAAAATGTACATTTGGCAACCAAAATTAGCGCTTAAAAAAAATTTAGTTGCCAAAAGTTGTGAAATTAGTGACTAAAAATTTTTTTAGTCGCCAAAAGTATAATATTTAGCTACTAATTTTTTTAAATTCGGGATATATTGATTATTGGCGACTAAAAAAAATTTTAGTAACTAAAAATACCAGAATTGGCGACAAAAAAATTATTTTAGTCGCTGTATGTTGAGTTTTAGTTACTAAAATCATTTAGTCCATGAATGGAAAATAAAAAAATATTTTTTTATCTTTGATCGCCAAAAAATTATTTTCAACGACAAAAAAAAATTTTAGTCACCGTATATCATTTAGTTGCCAAATAGAAATAAAAAAATATTTTTTTATCTTTGACAACCAAAAATTTGGTTGCAAAAAATTTATTTTTGGTGACAAAAAACTAAAATATTTGGATGAATTTTTTAAATTTTGAAGGGTTTTATAAATTAATTAGCAACTAAAAATTTAATCGCTAAGAGAAATGCTAGAGAGCTCTAAATTTAGAGCTCTAATTTGAACTCTAGTGATGTGTCAAAGTAAAAAAAAAAAAAAAAAAACAAAGCAAGACACAAACATCACATCAGGATGGGTCCCACATTCCCATTAGAGCTATTAGAGCTCCTATATTAGAGCTCTAAAGCATTTTTGTAATCGCTAATGGTGTAATATATATATACTTGGTTTCCAAAGCATAAACCAGCCCCTCTCTCTGTCTCTCTCTCTCCCTCTGCCTCTCCCTCTCCGCTGCTCCTCTCCGCCCTCTCCTCCACCTCCCTCCTCCTCCCAACGCTACTCAAACCCTGACCCCATTTCCATTTCACTGTCGCCTTCGCTTGTTGACTCTCCGTCGTGTTGGTCAACAAATCCCAGGTTTTGGGTCAGGACATGCCAGCCTTGATTCAACAGCGATTGTCGGAGATTTTGGGTTCTCGGAGTCCGGGAAGTCAGTTCAATGACCCCAATTCGAGCGATGTGAAGCTCACGTTGATTTCCAAGGAGGGACTCACTGTTTCCTTGAATGTTCATCGGCAGATCTTGGTTGCTCACAGCCGATTCTTCGCGGTTAAGCTTTCCGATCGGTGGTCGAAGCAGCAGCGAACTTCTAACCCCTACATTGTCGAGATTGCTGACTGTGATGATGTTGAAGTTTACATTGAGGCTCTAAGTTTGATGTATTGTAAGGATTTGAGGAAGAAGCTCATGAAGGAAGATGTCACCAGAGTACTTGGAATCTTGAAGGTACTAACACATTGTAGAGGAAACTATGAACTTTTGTTGAATTTGTAGATTTATATGTTTGTACCTATTTGTATGTGTATATGAAATGATGTGTATACGTCTGTACCAATTTGCCTATATATATGTCTGTTTTTCTTGCCTTCAAACTATTTGATAAAATGTCTCTTAGGAAGTACTTAGTGTAAAACACCCTTTTGGACCCATCCCCTATTTGGGATGGAGGACAAAGTCGAAGTTAAATAATTCTAATAATACATTTGATCACTAAGCAAAGCATGGCAAAGTGTAGAATTTTATCTAACGGTTCTGTCAGTGAAAATTGCTCTGAAACTTTTTTCCTTGCGTCATTGGCTTGGCTAGTGGACTAGATGTCTATTATCTTTGTACTGTCATCAAATCAAATTTGTATGTCTTTATCTTGATGCAGTTGTGAAATTCTAACTATAATTTTGATATTTTTCCCTGCTGGTGCATCTTTCCTTTTGAATCTATCTCATTGAAGGGAAGATATTGATGTGAAATTCCCTAAAAGTTGCGGGATATTCGATTTTGTTTATGCAGATATTTGATTTGTTTGATGTGAAACGCAATGGGGTTATTGAGTTTGGAGAATTTGTTCGTTCATTAGGTGTTCGTTCCGAATTTGTTCGTTCATTAGGTGTATTTGATGTGAAACGCAATGGGGTTATTGACTTCTATACTTATTTTTATATGTCCATTAAACTTGAAATTGCAAAAAAAAAAAAAAAATTTAAAAAGTGCTACAATGTGTGCAAAATAAGTTACGAGTTTGCTATGGGAATTGTGGAAATGATAGTTAAATTTTCTCATTTGAGCTAAATTTTGTGTGAATTTAGGAGGGAGGTTGGTGTATCAGAACACCAAGAAGAGGGCCAGTGGACCCAAATGTCCTGTTACTGGAAAGAGAATCCAATGGGTATGTAGGCCTCTTGTTTATTTCATAACTGCTCTTGTATTATGCTATGCCATTTTGTGATTGTGCATAATTTTCTGATTTTGCTACTATGAAGTTAATTGGTCTTGTTGTGTTCCCTTTCCTTAGAATAATATACTTTGGTTGAGTCGTATTAACAATAGGGTTGATTCATGTGTTAATAGGACTTGATGGAAATTTCATTGGAAAAGTAGGATTTATTGGGTATTTCCATAGTTCTATCGACAATTATTAGTTGTGGTGTCTAGTACAAAATGTTAGTCAATTAATGAACGTTTTAAAAATTAGTTTCAACCGAAATGAGAATGTTCAAGATAGATAAGAAGTGTTAACAAGAAAAGATAAATTGAAGATCTAAAATAAAATAAAATAAAAGAGGGGGGGGGGGGGGGGGGGGGGGGGAAGGTGACCAGTGGACAAGATTCCTGCTAAAGCGTGGTTTGAGGAGAACAAGATGTAAATAGGAGGAGAAAATCTAAAAGCAGGAAAAAATTATTTGGTCCATGAGAAATCATAAATGTTTTAACCAAGGATATGGTTTTACATAGATCCAAGTGGGCAACTGAAGGTAATTGAGATTATGAACATCGAATTAAGCTTTTAAGTTTTTGTTTTACTGTTAACTCGAGTGGTATCTCCTCCCCTCCCAAAGGGGAGGTGCAGCTCATGTGGGGTTTGTAATCTGTTACAACATAACCATCCCATGATTCTGAATCAATAGACCTTCAGCACCAAAGCATTGTAGTCTTCCTTTTGTGTTTGGTATACAGCTATACTCTCTAATGTGCAGTTAATGTAGGCTGGATGAGCATTGAAGGCTTGGACTTTGAAGCAGAAGCAGAGCAGAAAAATGAACATATTCACCAGAATATTTAAATAACGTTCTGGAATTCTTGCCCTCATCTTTGTCGTGCTGAACAGGGTTGTGATGCCTCTAATCTTGAAATCCATTTTGCGTCTGCGTTCCTTTGTGATTCTGTTGTGCTTTCTATTGTTCCCCTGGCAGTAATCAATCCTAATGTATTAACCTTCTGGATGGTTTTATCTACTTACATTATCAGTATGCATGCATGTATGTATTCATCTAAGTTTTTGGCAAGTATTTCTAATCAAATTGAATTTTTTTTTAATATCCAGTTATCACAGATGTAGGGTCTCAACAATTCTCCAACTCTCTACTACTCGGCTGCCTTGCTAAAAACATGTGTTTTGACCAAATAGTTAGTAGTTAAAAAAAATAAAATAAAATAAGAAACTTTTGGTGACTAAAATTTTAGTAGTCAAATAAAAAAAATAGACTTTAGGTGACTAAATTTTTAGTAGCTAAAAAAAATTATACTTTAGGCGACTAAAACATTTAGTAGCTAAAAAAAATAAGATGAACAAAAAAATCTTTTTAGCCACTAAATAAATTAGTCATGGAAAATAAATTTTGTTTTGGCGACTAATGTTTTAGTAGCTGAAAATGCAATATTAATTTTATTTGAAAGCTTTTACCGACTAAAAGATTGGTCGCCAATTTAATCTATCAACGACTAAAGTTTTTTTTGTCGCCAATATCTTTACTTTTGGCGACTACTTGCTTAGTTGCCAATACCTTCGCTGACCGTCTTTCCGTGACCAAGTCGGTGACCAAACTATTTAGTCGGGAAAACTTTTTGGCGACTAAAATATGAATTTTTGGTGACTAAAAATTTAGTCGCTAAAAGTTCAATTTCTTGTAGTGTGTGGAGGTAAAAATTATTTTTCAAAAAAATTACACAAATCAATTCCATGTATCTGCATCAATAAGTCGTGCGAGATCATGATCCTCTTCCTACAAAAACAAGTGGTGGCCTTTTTCAGCTTCGTTCTAATAGTTGGGCATTATCTAATCACGAGAAGAGTTTTATCTATTTTTTGGCTATTTAAACATTTGATCTAATTTGTCTACCTCAGCACCATGCTGTACAAAAGTTTTTTTTTTCTCTTTCTAATGCTACGTTTGGATCTTGGATTTTCTTAACAAAAATATGAGACAAATGAAAATCACTTATTTATATTTACTCGTAGATATTTAATATTTATGGGTATTTACCAATTAGTCCT